>VXBZ01009251.1:320580-330769 GCA_013399135.1 Heliornis fulica
CCCCGCCACCACCACCACCACCACCCCCACCCCCAGCTCACAGACAGGAATGAAGGTTCTTAACAGGGATGGGTGGGAAAGGATCAGGATGTCACCCACTGGTCCCTCCATACAGGGAGGTGCTGCAGATCGACCAGTTCCTGAAGGAGACGGCTGCCCGTGAGGCCAACGCCAAGGTCCGCCTGCAGCACTTCATTGAGGAGCTGCTGGACCGGGCGGACCGGGCTGAGAAGCAGCTCCAGATCATCAGCAGCAGCTGCGGCACCACCCCAAATGGCAGCCTGGGACGCTGCGGCACGCCGGTGGCCAAGGCCGCCGGCCGACCGGTACCTCCGCGGGCACAGGCACGGGCACCCCAGCAGCACTGGGCATGCATCCATGTGGCTTCTTTGATGGCTGCAGAGGGTTGAGCAGGGAGGTGTAGGGACCCCCTCCCACCTTGTCCCTGTGAGGAAATGGATAACCTGGGGCGCGGGGGGAATCCCAAAGAGAAGTTGCTTCTTGGTGGGTCTGTATTTCCATGGCAAGCACGAGCAAGGTGCTGGGTGATGCTGGAGATGCTCTTGTGGACCCCGTTTACTCCAAAATGCAGCTGGGGCTGGGGGGGTTACCAGGGTGCACCACCCACATTTTGGGTTTTGCCATGTTGGCTCCTCCTGTCCCATCTCCCTGCAGAGAGACCGGCACCCAGGGCCAGGAGCAGCTGTACATGGTCCCTACGGCGTGTCAAACCAGCGCTCCTCCTCCAGCNCGGGGCGCACACCCCAGTGGGTGCTGAGGCTGAGGATCCCCGTCCCCCAGCGCCTCGAGCCGGGCGAAGGCTGTGTCGCAGAGCTCGGGCTGCTACGACAGCGACAGCGCAGAGCCATGCCCCACCGATGACACCGCTGACGGGCATCCCTACTCGGCACGGGACGGTGCCCGGGGTTCGGGGCTGCGCCGGCAAGCCATCCAAAACTGGCACCGCCGGCCCTACCGCAACAGCACCGAGGGCGAGGAGGGTGACGTGTCCGACGTCGGTTCCCGGACCACTGAGTCAGAGGCCGAGGGCTGGGAGCCGGAGGCACCAGGATCTGCCGCATCCCGGCCCACTGGCAGCTGCCGGCTGACGGGTGAGACTGCACTGGGCTCTTCTGGTGAGGTGGGAGGACAGGGAGGACTGAAGGTGGGGGACGGGGATGGCATCCCTTCCCCGCTGATCTCCTCATCCACTGGTGACAACTGATGGTGGGTGTCCTATAGCCAGGACTGAGGGGCCTGGGGGCAAGGCAGGACGGCTGGAGAGGGGCAGCCCCGGCCACTCCAGCGAGGTGATCAGCCCCGAGATCCTCAAGATGCGGGCAGCTCTTTTCTGCATCTTCACCTACCTGGACACCAAGACCCTGCTGCGGGCGGCTGAGGTGTGCAAGGACTGGAAGTTCGTAGCCCGGCACCCAGCCGTGTGGACACGGGTGCTTCTGGAGAATGCCAGGGTGTCCTCCAAGGTACTAGGGATGGGGATGGCACTGCCAGGGGTGAGACCTTTCTCCCAGAACAGTGATGTACAAGCTTGTGCCAACTGTCACACCGCCGTGGTCATGGGAACGTGGGTGCACACAGCTGTGTGCTGGCCCAAGCGCCTGGTTGCACTGCACCTTCACATCTGCATCTCGTGGGCATGAGCTTGCAGGCACACAAGTTCTCAGGTGCTTTTGTGGTCACACGCGTGGTATTGTGGCACGTACTCTTGGGTGACCTTGTATGGGCATTCTCACGTACTGATGGGGGTTGTGCATGCAGAAATGCCTCTGTGCAGCTTGTGCACAGACCTGCCCAGGACAACCAAGGATGGGTAGCATGTGGCATGTCCTAGGCATCCCTCCTCGGTGACGGACACCCCTGTCCCCCCAGTTCCTGGCCATGCTGTCTCAGTGGTGCACCCAGATGCACTCCCTCACCCTCCAAAACCTCAAGCCGCGCCAGCGGGGGAAGAAGGAGAGCAAGGAGGACTACATGAAGAGCACACGGTGAGTCCCCACATCCTGAGCACCCTCCTCCCTTAGCCAGCACCACTGGTCCTCACGGATGACAATTCTCTGTGAGCACCGATGTCCTGGTCCCACTGACAGACCTTCACCGCACACTGGCTCCTGCTGTGGGGTTTGGGCATCCTGGAGTGACAGGCCCCATGGGACATGTCAACCTCCTGGGGTGGCCTTAGGGTGGCCATGGGGAGTGTGAGTGCCTGACTCTGCCTCCATCCCTGGCAGGGGCTGCCTGGAAGCCGGGCTGGAGTCCCTGCTGAAGGCGACGGGCAGCAACCTCCTCATCCTCCGCATCTCACACTGCCCCAACGTGCTGACAGACCGCTCACTCTGGCTGGCCAGCTGCTACTGCCGGGCCCTGCAGGCTGTCACATACAGGTAAGGATGGCCCCTGGCATCTCCCTGTGCCCACAGGGACTGTGTGGTTCCCTGGCTGGGAGAAGGTTGGGAACATCCATGGGATGTTCTGGGACTCCCTGATGCCCATCCCCATTCCCTGTAGGAACATCTGCATTCAGCTGGTGCAAAGGACAGACATGTCCCCAGCCCAGCGGCAGCCCCAGTGTCCAGTGTCCCTGGTACAAGCTGTTCTTGAATCTCTCATTCTCTCCCGGTGTGTCCCCATGCAGATGTTCCCTTCCAGCTCCATTCCCACCATCCTGTCACCCCAGCTGGAGGCATGGCTGGGTTCTTGGTATGGGGATGGTTCTTTCTATTAGGGAATGGTTAAGAAGAGGTGTACCGACTCCTGACTGTCATTCCCTGATGAAGGCTTCTAAGAGGAAGAAGAGACTTCAAGGGAGGTCCCTTTGTTCTGGGAAGGAAGAACAGCTGCCACAGGCTTGCTAAGACCCAACTTTGAGACCTTGCCCAAGAGCAAGGCCACAAGGACCATGATGTTGTATACCATGGAAGAGGTCACCGGTCCTGGAGGAGATCACTGATTGCCCCTTGGCCTTGGCCACCTTTCCGAGAGGCTCTGCATCCCATGGAGACAGGATTTAGCTTTCCTACACTCATGGAAGATGACCCTTGCTCTGCTGCACCCTGCAGACAACCACTTCAGCCTTCCTTCAGCTTCACCTGCAGCAAGTGAGTGTCCTCATCCAGCCCAGAGTGGAGAGTCCGTCATGTTGGGAAGCACAATCAGCCAGCTCCTGCACATGGCACCGAGCGAGCTTGGACGCGGCTCTGATCCAGGGATCCCACACCATGAGGCAGCCTGGTGCTGCTGGGCTTAATCCAAAGACTTCTCCATCAGCCCTTCTGAGGGCGTTAGAGCAAGCCCAAGCGCTCCTGACACATTGCTAACCTGTGACTCTGAGTCATGCTCTAATTAACCTGCCACTCTTCTAGGGGCTCTTGGCAGGCACCTTCAGTGGAAGAAACGTGTGAAGCGCTCAAGATAACACCCATCACTTATTTTTAGGCTCGCCTGAAGTTACGAAGTAGGTCGCTTAGAGTTAGGAAGTGCAGCCTTGGTCTTCAGGAGGGAGCCCACTGCGGTGAAATGGCCAGGGGCCTCTATCTGGCCTGGCAGAGTCAGATTGGTGCTCTCTGACATCTCTCCTCCATTGACTTGGCACAGGGAGCTGATGGCATCTGGGACAGCTCCTACTGCAAAGTTAGGTGGCAGACAGGGTAGCTGCACCCAATCAGCACCATGACTCACAACAGACCTATGCTCTGCCCCTGCATGAACCCAGAAGCATGCCATGAGGTCTCTCTTGGTACTTCTAAAAAGACCAAGGAGGAGTCCATAGCAAACATCTTCAGTGGCATTTGGACAACAGCCATCTGCAGATGTGGTAGCACAACTCCAGAGCTGATAAAGAGGCCATGGAGCAGCTACTTCCCTTGCCTACAAGTTACATCTCATCAGTTGAACCATCTTTACTACCTCACAACGCCGTCCCCATCCAGGCTGGGCTGGTGGCAAGTGAAACCAACGCAGTGGGATCTGCAGGGTCATTGTATTTGTTCTGCAAGGGTACACTGCCTGGCGGTCTCAGTTCAACCACTCGCCACCTTTGCATCTGGAAGACTCCTGCCTTCACCTTCAACCATCAATCTCACTATCAACCACCAACCTCACCTTCAGCCTTACCTCCAAACTCATCCTCAGTCTCACCTTCAACCTCATCTTCTTCCATTTTTCTCGACATCACACATCCGTAGGCACAATGTGGACAGAAATGCCCTCAGCCTTCCTGCATGGGCCCGTGTTGGGACTGGCTCATGGGCAGATTGTGGGCTATAAATAATTACCAGATTTGTACCTCCAGGTGCAGAGAGATCTAGCAGCAGGGAGGCTCCAGCCACAGCCCCTGGGGCAGCATCACTGATGGAGGGGTCCACCATGTGTCCTCTGTTTTCTTCCAGGAGCTCTACAGACCCCGTGGGTCATGAAGTCATCTGGGCCCTCGGAGCAGGTTGCAGGGACATTATATCCCTCCAGGTTGCACCTCTGCATCCATGGTAAGAGTCATGCTTGGAAAAGACCAGGCTGAGTCAGGGGCACCGCTGGTCTGGAAGGAACTTGGGTGCTAGATCCACATTTGCTTGGGGTGGGTCCTTATAGGATGAGTAGCAATTCTGGGGGCTGATTTGGGGGAGTGAGAACTCAGCCCCATCCCTCCTTGTGAAGGCTGGGAGCTGTTGGGTGTAGGTATCTCCCTGCTGAGCCATGAATGTTTCCTGGGAGGCTGCTAACATCAGAGATGAATGGAGAACCACAATGGGTCTGGTAGGTGACGCTGAATATCAAACACTTGTCTGAACTCCTCACTGTTCATATAGTAGCAGCCCTGAAGAGCCTGGATGACTTTCAAAGGGTGTTGTGTCACTGCTTTGGGAGATGACTGCAGTTGCTCTTGTTTCCTAAAAGCATTTTGTGGGCATGAAGATGCTGATGGTTCCTTAACCCACAGCATATGGGTGTTCAGGAATTCATGGCTCATAAAGCAGGTCACTTGGCTTCTCAGCTCTGTGCCACGGGAAGTGACCAGGAGACACCTGGACGTTTCAACCTGTTCTGGGAGGTTTGTTGCAGTGTCTTGTCTCCCACCAGAGGTGGAGGGTTTGGGCCAGACGGACTCCACTGAGTGCATGGACATTCCCTTCTTATTTGCAGGACAACCTATGGTGCTCTGGAGACCCCTCCTTCCGGTGTGGTGACCTCTGGCTTGGTGGGGTGGGAGATGTCCCATGCCCAATACCGCTCATGGGACTCTGGAGGAAAGGGGTGTGAACTTTTCTGTCAGCCCTCCCCATCTCTTCTTTATCTCCCCAGCCAGCAGCCAACCCGTTTCAGCAACCGCTGCCTTCAGATGATTGGACGGTGCTGGCCACACCTGAGGGCACTGGGCATTGGAGGGGCAGGCTGTGGCGTCCAGGGACTGGCATCCTTAGGTAGGAAACTCTCCTTTGATAGGAGATAAGGGGACCTTGCTGGAAGTATACCCCCAGGAGATGCCCCATGGGAATCTCAATGGCAAAGCTCACTCCAAGGACCATGGGCTCACCCTGGCCCTGCTTTCTGCCATCCATCGCTCCTGCCACCCCATTCCCATTGGCTGGCCTCATCCCTTCCCTGTGGGGCACTGATGGCAGATGCTCTGTCCTTCCAGCCCGAAACTGCATGCGGCTTCAGGTCCTGGAGCTGGACCACGTGGCGGAGATCAACCAGGAGGTTGCAGCAGAGGTTTGTCGAGAGGGGCTGAAGGGGTTGGAGATGCTAGTGCTGACCTCCACGCCAGTCACCCCCAAAGCCCTGCTGCACTTCAACAGTGAGTAGTAATCCCAGGGGAGAGTACGTAATATCTTCCACTGACCAAAGGGCCACCAGATATCCAGATCCATGAACCAGACTCTGACTTCCAGGCCCATGCACAGGAACCCATTCCCAATACTTGAAGGTTTATAAGAGGGGATCCCACAACCCCCTGTCAAGGATGGATTAAGAAGAGCTGATCTTTTCTTGAGCCACAGGAAGGATGGAGACACTCCCTCCATGCTCCCCTCAGTGTAATCAAGGCCTTAATGTTTGTGTTGCACCTTGGGTTCACCCTGGTGTATCTGAGTTTGGAGTTACGCCATTTACTGAAGCCATTTGCCAGGAGAGGAGCCCTGGGGAGACAAAGGTTTGCAGCTGGCAGAAGAGTCTGTTTGTGTTGCTGTTCCTGGTAGTCACGGCACATGTAACTGTGTCTGGACTTGATGGGAGACCACCTGCCTGGGTAGAAGAGTAAGGGTTTCCCAAATGAGACTGCTGGTTTGGATTGGACAACTGGGAACCATCTCATGGTCTCATGTCTTCCCTACAGAGGACTTGGTCACAGAGACTGAGTCTTCTCCATTTTCAGTGTGAGGTTTCTTCAAATGCATAAGGCTTTGAGGAGCACTGGGTGGGTTTCAGGTCCATCCTAGCTGTGGGAGGCTATCTGCTCACCAGGTATGGTGAGGCCAAGTGGTGTCTCTGCCCCCAGGTGTGTGCCGGAACCTGAAGTCCATTGTTGTGCAGGTGGGCATTGTGGACTACTTCAAGGAGCCCCACACCCCTGAAGCCAAGAAGATGTTTGAAGAAATGGTGAACAAACTCCAGGTAAAGTGTGCCATTCCCAGGTCAGCCATGTGTCACTAGTCTTGTGTGCCCATGGGGGTCTGAGCACAAACTCTTGCCCACCACTGAAGTTCCTGAGCAGAGAGGAATTTTAGCTTGCTAGAGACATCCTGAAGGCTCACTGTCCTTCAGACACAGACGCTCCAGAGGCTGAAAGAGGATCTAACACTGTGATTCCTCCTCATAGTTTTAACCAGGACCCTTCCTCTGTGGGCCTCTTCATCAGGGACAGAAATGGGCTGTTGATTCCTTCACAGGGCCACTAACTTGCTGAATGCTGTGAAGCGACTTAAAATCCACCCATGAAAGCAGAAACAGGGTTAATTCCCGTTAGGCTGAGGTGATTATCTTGTGATGCTCAGCAGGGCTTGAGCTGTCTTTGATCTGCTCAGGATCTCCAAGACAGACATCTCCATCCATGTACAAGGGGAAAAACAGGTGCTTCCGTTCAACTTTATCCTCTGTTGACTTCATCCTGCAGCAGGTTGGGCTCCCATGGGGGTGTGAGGTGAAGCTCCCACGAGATGCAAAGCAGGACTTGGGGACAGAGATCCACCAGTGCAGTTGGATACGATCAGGTGTCTTGTGCAGTTCCTTCTCCACCACCAAGCCCTGGCAAGGGACAGTGATATAGACACAAGTCTACCTCCAGCCTGAGGGTCACCTTCAGACAAGAGCCATTTCAGAAGGGCTTTCCTTGTGTGGCTGCCCACCACTGGGCTTTGCAAATCCCACCTGCCCCCGCATGTTGATGTCCTCTGTCCCAAACTCCTACTGCCCTCTGGAAACAGAGCTTTTAACCAAGCAGAACCCAAATCCAAAGATGGCTTCAAGGGAATGGGATTAAGAGGTGCTGAGCCAGTCCTGTAAGGAAGCCAAATCCCCATGGGATGCCATGGTGGGGATGGGCCCTTTCCCATGGTGTGGATCCAAGATGTCTTCTCCTCTCTCTTGCTCAATGTGTGGGGCAAGAAGACCTAGGTCCTGCATCGACCATGCTCTCTGCTTCTCTTCCAGGCCCTGAGGAAGAGACCTGGCTTCTCCAAGATCTTACACATCAAAGTAGACGGAGGCTGTTAGACCTTCAGGGAACCACAAAGCACATTCCCTCCTCTGCCTGGCGGAGCCAGAGGCCCCGTGAAACCAAACCCACCGTCTGCCACTCATGTGGTGATGGACCTGGAGCATGGAGACACCGGCCCTTGCACAAAAAAAACCAATCTCTTGCAGGCCTTAGTGACTGGCAGCCGGTGCTCATCCCCGGGGCCAGCTCATGGGCAAGAAGGTGCTACTTAAAGAAATCTTTCAGCTGCCCGAAGAGGCAGGGCTACGCTCTCTCCCAGCAGGGAGGATGTCTTTGAACCGCCTGTGGCTGCTCGTTGCCAAGGATCCTTGTTTGGGGAATGTCCTTTTCTTCAAACTCTCCTTCTGGGCTTTGGGGTGGGTTTTTTGCCGTTTGATGGTGTGGGAGATGAGGATGGTTCAGCCTGTCTCTATGGGCTCCACGCCGCTGCATCACGGCTGGACTGTCCCTGTCCTCTCTGTGGGTTGGTGGAGGTGGGGTGGGAAGGGGTCTTTCCTCCAGAGGAACCCATGCCCACAGGATTGTTTTCATGTCACATGTTTAATAGAGGGGCACCTGGGTAAATACTGCCCAGAAACCAGCAGCCACGACAGCACAAGCCCAGATGGCAGAGCCACATCTTGGGGGCTGTAGGAGCCAGAGGACATCAGGAGAGATAGTCACTCTTCCAGAGGTTTACAGCCTCACCTGTTCTCCACCCAAACCTTCCTGCAAAGGCAATAAACCATCTCCAAAATCCTCGTCCACCAGGAAACACAGGTCATGCTTCTGTCTCCACCAACATCCACCATCTGCTCAGGCTTCGTCTGGAACAACTTGTCCCACGCAGAGAGAGAGGGAGTGGCACAGGGCACCCACATCTGCCATCTCATCACTTTCCCAAGCAGCCTGAATGAGAAGCCCTGGCCAAATTGTCCTGAAATATAAAGTTGCCGGTGAAAGCACCAACCCAACTGCCCTGGTAGATCCCTTATCTATGGCCACAGCTGGGTTTTTTTTTATTCTGCTTTTTATCTTTTTTCTTCTGGCTGTATTCTGCCTGCCAGGACGCCATCACCCCCAAAACCCCTTCTCTTCCCAAAGCAAAAGGCTTTTGAAAGGCATCTAGCAGGGTCAGGCGTCTCCATCCTCCACCCTGGGGAGAAGGTGCCAGGAGGTGCCCATGCCATGGGGGACACCCATCACAGCACTGCCAGCAGCAGGGACACACCGGCCTTAACCACAGCATGCTGCCACCCTGAGCCCCACCCAGGTGTGCTTGGACCCAACATGCTGAGCTGAGAGGAAACAAGTGAGAATAGCAGATTTTAGGGGTTTCTTCTCTCCTCTGAGCCATAACTGGAGGTTTTGGTGACTGTTGGTCAGTGTGGCTGCCAGGAGACAGCCCTTCCTAGGGCTTCTCCCCTCCCTCCAGCCCTCCCAGGGCAATGGGCTGCCACGGAGCATCCCTTCCGAAGGAAGAAGGCTGCAGACCCATCCTGATGCCACCTTCCTCATCCTCTAGGGCCTCCCAGCATGCTGACAGCCCATGGAGACCCCAACAGAAAATGAGATCTACTCCAAATTGCTGAAGCTGGTGGTGGGCTGGAGGAAGTTCCAGGGTCTCCAACCCCAGAAGGAACCTCAGGAGACCATTTCAACCACCCTCGTTCCATCTACACTGTCTTCTCCAAAGCAGGGTTGGGGTTTTTGGCCATAATCCCTATTGGAAGCATCTCTGTTCCCTGGAGACCACAGCTTTCCAGAAGGTTGTTTCCTTTATGCACAAAAATGTGGGAGCGCCTCCCCCTCCAAAAAAAAAGCCTGCAAGAAACTACCACATCCCACCATGCCCCCATGGGGACAAGCTCCCTGGCCCTGGAGACGAGCTCCCCGCTGTGCCTGCTGTGGTTTACCTCCACCCCGGGGAGGCTGGGACACATCTAATCTAGGGGCAAGAGGAGCAAGGGATGCCCCAACCAGCAAAAAAACCCAACCCCACCCAGCAAAGCTACAACCCCCCGGGGACCACATGGCTGTCATGTGGTGTGGACCCAGTGGAGATGTCATCATTCGAAACAGTGCAGAGACTTGCAAAATTCCTGTTAAAAAGAAAAAAAAAAAGAAAAAGTATTTATTTCTATAAAGAAAAGAGGAAGGAAAAGAAAAAAAAGATTTTAAAGGAAAATTATATACTCAGCATGTTTATACACTCTATGCTTAAAGACTATCGTGATGGAGAGTCGTGTCTGAAGACTGAAGGTGGCTGCTCCAGGTTTGCTGCTTGCTCACGCCTGGCTCCTCCAGGGACACGGGGAAGATGAGGAGGGTGATGGAAAGCAGGGAGAGGTGTCGAAGACTCTTGAAGAAATCTTCTGTGCTCACCAGCGAGGCAGGAGATGCTGGCGGTGCCATTGGTGGCTGTGTCTGCTGGTGGCCATGGTGGAGTGTGGGTGGGTGTGCAACATCCCCGTCCACCCC
>VXBZ01009251.1:334340-348321 GCA_013399135.1 Heliornis fulica
AAAAAAACACTAGGAGGGGTGAGTGGGCAGCTGCCTGTAGAAAGGATCAGCTTTCACCCTGATATGCCACCACCAAGAACCTGAGAGGGTTTTTCATGAAAGCTTTAACTACTCACACACTGCCAAATCGAGCTGCAGCAGAGACAAAGGGCAACATGGGTCACGTTAAGGCAGGTGCCGGATGCCCCTAACAGGGCTGGTACCAGCTGTCACACAGCAGCACTTTGTCAACGGGGCAGAACACCACATTCTGTGGTGTATCAGACCACGGACTTGCCCTATTACAGGATACGTTTCTTCCAACACTTCAAACCTCCCAAACTCAAATCTCCCCAGATTTTCCATGCCAGCAGTGACACCCCAAGTATCAGTCCCTGAAGCCCCAATCAGCCCCCCACAGCCAGAGAAGTCAAACACAGCCTCTGCCCTGAACCACCTTCCATGAGCAAAGGCCAAGATGTAAGTAAATAGACCATGAAGCCAAAGCAGGTAGAAATGCCACTAAGCAATACTGGACAGCTCCAAGAGCTAACAAGCATAGAAGCACAGGGAACTGGGGTACAGTGGGAGTCAGTCCTGCTTCCCAGAACAGCACCTGCCTTAAAACATGGCAAGATCCAGTTTGAAAGATTAACATTTAGACTAATCACGAGCTACCACTCTGCACAACAAAGCAAGCAGCAGAGAACAGAGGAACATTCCAGCTGGCCACAGAAAGTCATCTTTTTATTGTGTTTGAGCCTGGGCTCAAACCCCCCAGCAGTAAAAATTAAAAAACAAAAAAAAAAAACCCCAAAAGAAGTATAAATAGGACCAAGCCCCACACGCTCGCCGCGCTACCTGCCAGCATTGAGGAGCACTCTGCTCCACGCGGCCTCCAAGCGGAAGGCCAAGGCGAGCCTAAGGGGATCAGTGCTGTGTAGGAAGTGTTGGGGTATGACGTTGCACAGGAGGTGGCTGCAGCCAAGGCCAAGATTTTACTCTAATTAAACAAGGCCAATGGTTGCCTGAAATGCCTCGAAACAACCATCTGGTAAATGGCCCATTAATTAAGCTAGAAATTAATTAATTTTTTCCACTTCATACATTGGACGAGAGTGCCAGCCCCTGACACAATGCCGACGGGGTGCGGGATCTCAGTGGTTGTGAGGTCTGCCTCGACCCCGGCCCCGGCCCCCAGGAGCAGCATCCACAGTGGAACGGGGGTTCTTGATGGTTTCATCCACGGAAACAATGAGGCAGGCGGCCTCGGAGGCTGCCGTCAGCGCATTGATGCGCACGATGGACGGCTCCCACACACAGGCCTCAAAGTTATCGGCGATGTCCTCGTTGTTCACATCCACGCCGTACCACATACCTCCCTGGGTGAGAGAAGAGGGTCATGTTACAGGGTTGGCCAGGTCTTTGGGGTCAGTGCCCTGCAAAGCAGAGACCCACAGACACTCAGAGAGGCAGAGGCTGGGCCTTGCTCTGTGACACGAGGGAAATACCCCACCAAACCCCAAAGTACTTTGCTGTCAGCAAACAGAACCAGCAGAGCCCCATAAGATAGGCTGCAGGAGCCTCACAAGGCTGACTTCAAACCCACTGCCCTATCACCCCCCTAACTGCAACCCAAGATACAGCCCCTCCTTTTGGGGCACTCCCCTTAACCCCACAGTCATCAGCAGGATGAAACACAGTGGGATTGACCCCAAAGAGGCAGCTGCTTCCCAGAGAAGCCAAGGAGCAAACTCCAGCTCCCCATGCACACATGCTCTGCAAGATCCAAAATGATCGCAATCAGAAAGGGAGCTTCAGTCTGCAGCTCCTCTGGAAAACACACGGCTCAGCCAACTTCTATACTGTAACTGCTTTAATGTTTAATATAGAATCCTCCCTCCCGACAAACGATACATTTCTAAAAGCAAATCAAAACTCCCAGCTCTACAAGTCACCCGACAGCTGCGATCAAAGGGAAAACAGATCATTTCCTTTTACAGGAACCTGCACCAAGCCCACACTCTTGAAAACAATCCACGGTGTTTCATCAGAGGGCACCAGCCTGACATGGGCTTAGCTGAACTACACCGGCTCCACCAGGCTCCGGGAAGAGGAGGAAGCAACCTCATACACTCCTGGCTCTCCCCTCGGTTCAGAGGCGGGCACCCACCTGTGCGTGCTTGGCTCGGAGCTTGTTCAGAATGTTGGTGGCATCAAAGCCAGCGTTGTCGCAGAGCTGGCGGGGAATGATCTCCAGGGCTTTAGCATAAGCACCTATCAGCAGCTGCTGCTTGCCAGGAATGGTCCTGGAATAGTCCCGGAGGTATTTGGAGAGCTCCATCTCTATCGCACCACCACCAGCAACAACAGAGTCGTTCTGAAAGAAAAGGGGGAAATTCTCACCCTTGCTCCAGGACCAAGTCTCCTTTCCTGGCAGTGTTGCCTGTCAGGGTGATGCAGGCACAGTGGGCCTGTGGGAACTGCAGCCCAGGCAGCTGCTGTCCCTGGGAGCACCTGCCAGCTCAGCTGGGAGCTTCACAAACCAGCCAGGAACCTCCAGTAGCAGCTGCCAGCAGCATTTTTGAGCAACCTGCATAATAAAGGGGTGGTTTGGGGATGCTGTACCAGCAGAGGGACAGCAGATCACAGTCCCCTCATGCTAGGAAAGTTTAACTCGCTTCTTTAACACATTCAAAACTGAAGCTATTTGCAGCAGCACTTAGCAGCCAAGTTCTGCTATTTCCCATCCTCTCCCTATTTGCTTCAGCTGGGAGATCAGGATGTTCTTTCTGAAAGCAAAACAGTTTCAAAAATCTTGACATGCTTCTTCCCATCCCCTCAGGGCACTCAGCCTCAGAGCTGTTTTTAACCAGAAACCACCACATTAACACATTATGATGCATAACCCAGAAACACCCTCAGTTAGGCAGCATCTATCACATGGGACTAGCAACTCCACAAGCAGAGCTCATGCTCACACGGGCCTCAGACTTCTCTCTTGGTGCTCCTTCACAGCCAAGGGACATTTACCCCTCAATGCTGGTCACCAAGAGGGGGAACAAGCAGCTTTACAAGGTGCTGACAGGCACAAAAGACCACACCCGCTGTTCAAGACTACTGAAAACCTACACAACCTCGTGTTCCCTTTACGATGGGGCATTTATGGAGACCACCACAATCCAAAAAACACCAGTTATGACTGTACTGAGAAGGCAAAAAAACACCCAGGTGTGCCTGAAAAGCACTTGGCACCACTGCTGAGACAATGCTGCCTTGGCCACAGAAGAGCCCTCGAGTTAATCAATCAGATACTGCCTGTCAGCGCGCTCCACTCTACCGGCTGAGAGCTCCCGGTCTCCCTCGAGAGACCTCAGCCAAACACTGGTGTGTGAAAGATTTCTAGAAAGAGTTACAGCAGTGCCAGGTTGGATCAGCAGCCCCATGCCAATTCAACCTGGCACTGCCGGTTGGCATGGGAGGCGTCTCCGCCGATCCTTACCTTAATTGCTCTCCTCACTATCATGATAGCATCGTGCAGGGACCGTTCCGTCTCCTCCATGAACTGCTCTGCACCCCCTCGCAAGATTATCGTACAAGTCTTTGCCTTCGGGCAGCCTGTGAAGAAGTTATACCTGCCAGGCACAACACAAGAAGGGTTAAGGCGATGGAGGGGCAGTGCTGCTGCTGAGTGGGCTTTGCACCAACACAGCAGCAAAGGAACAGAGCTCTTCATGAGACTCATGCCTGCAACTGCTTCGCCCTTCACAGTGCCCCCACTAGATCCTGAGCCAAGAAGGAGCAGGGCCAGGCAATATACAAGTGAAATTCAAGGTGGCCCAGGAAAAAAAAAAATCTACTTTGTCTGTTTCCAGGTGCTCTCGTTTTCACTTGGCAGGAGCACAGCAGATGTTAGCAGACAACCCCAAAGAGGATTTCTCCTCTAGTGATGGGAAGAACCCTTTTACAGGGCACTCAGCTTCATCTACACCGAGGCATCACTCTGGGATATCAGACAAGTGCCAGTCACCCCCTTTTGGGGTGCTGCTTTTAAGAAACAAATACAAGAATGCCACCATGCTTTCTGCAAGGCACTGGGGAATAAATATGTATTTTTAAAAATATATAGAAGAGGTAAGATAAAGTTTACTCCTGCCCCCTCCCACAGCTAAAGAGCAGCAATAACGCAATCTTCTTTCACAACATCACCTATAAAGATGCTCAAGCCTGCCAACACTCAGACCCTAAAACTTTTCAAATTATAGTACCCAAGCGCTTACACAGGACCACAGGCTCACAGCAGGTGTTCTTACCTCTCTCCTCCAATCTGAGTCTCCTCAAAGAGTTCACATCGGCCCAGAACATCGTCTGACAGGGCATTGACACTAGTCTGAATGGAACCGCCGCAGGCCTGCATGGATAGGAGATAAAGTGCAGCATTACCAGCACTGACAAACAAGACAAATTTGCCCAGCAGGTTCCCACTCTTCAGAGACAAGCTGGCCTTTTAGCTGATGCAAAAACACCCCTCAGGCCAGACAAAAAAAACCCTTCTACTTTCCTCCCATCTCATGCATCTAGGCAGGCTACCAACATCAGAAATAATCCTCGACAGCAAAATAAGATTATGCTTCTTTTAAGTGCTGACTCTCAGACTCTAGAGTCCAGCAGCTATCAAAAGGAAAGTTAGGGAAAAAAACACTCACAGCAGAGAGGCAAGAACTGGGGAAAATAAACTTCTACCAATGCAGTATACAGACCCCAACATATAACATCAGAGAAACAAATATGCAGCACAGATGCAATTAGCTTGCAGCTGTTCATTTCATCAATGAACAGCTGTTCATTTCATCAATGAACAGCTTCATCAGTATACAGTAATTTACACAATAACCACAAATCAGCGAAACTTGATGCCCTTCTAACTTTACTTCTTTGTAAGGAACAGTGTGTTCAGTCACTGACTGCTGCCCTGTGTTGGGAATGGCCAGCCTGCCACTGCTAAAGTTAAACCAGAAGTTTTTATTTGCAAAGAAGGCAGCTCACCATCATAGTTCGCTTGAGATCTTCTTCTGGGACACGGCCAGCACAAAACATGTCTCTATCTGCGAAGTACTGAGTAGCCACATCACCGATAGGCAGTTTGGACAAGACAACTTTGGCTCCCGACTTGTGGATTTTGTCTAGTTTGTCATATAGGATGTTCCACTCAGCATCCACAATGGCCTGGTAATCCTAGCAGGGAAGAGAGGCAGGAAAAGCGCTCACGTTCACTGACCACAAACACCATCCTGCAGTGCCTGCAAAGGGAGAGCTCTTCTCAAAGGCAGCAGCGATGCTGCTCTGTGCAGCACTGGCAGGCAGGCAGCTGCTTTCTAAGACTCACAGGTGATTTTAGGTCACCCCATTTTATGCCTAAGAGACATGTCTGTTAAACACTTCCAGCAGCAAAACCGAGGCAATAAAGGGGCTAGATGAACTGACAGAGAGAGCAACAGCTCAAGAGAGAGCACAACGAGAAATAAGGGAGTAAACTGCTGTCCAAGAGGTGTTTACAGAACTGCACAGATGTTGGGTGGAGAGGCATGCACCATCTGTTACAGAGGAAAAACAGATCCTGAGAAACCTTGTGCTCTACCAGCGTGCCCAGGCCTGAAGAGCCTGAGCATACACACGCCTGCCATGCTCGAGCTGTCAGAAACTCATCCAGACAGCTTACAACAGCTCACACACCACCACACACAGCAGCCAACTGCAACGCAAGAGACCACTGCATTCACCACAGCAGAGAGGAAAAAGAGAAACTGTTTCTAAGGAACAATTGCTGAGATCACACTGGGGCCAAGACCCCCAAAAGCAAAAGGGGTTCAGATTCCACAATTACACAGGAACCAACTCCACACAACACTGTGGTACTGACACCTTGGAAAGAGAATGACTGTTTCATACAAGTATTTTAACATGATGGAAGGAAAAATGGTGTCTAAATGGCTACTTTGTTTGCTTAAAGGCTCTTTCAGCATGTAAAGCACTGCTTTACACTTCCCCTGGAAGGCCACTTGTTAGGCATAAAGAAGCCACCATGCAGACAATGACTTATGACATAGTTGAGGCACGATGACCACGCAGAAACACACCCTAAGCCTGCTGCAATTTAAAGTCTGCCATACCCTTCTCCCAGGTGGGGCAGCATGGCCCATCAGCTATTTTCAGGATTTGGAAGGGAGGGGTGGGGGAGAGGGAAGGACACCCACTGGATCTCAAACAGCCTCGTGAGCACAAGGAAGCAGGCCAGGCTCCACTCTCGGCTCTTACCTCCACTGTGTTTACTCTGACTTCAGCATTGTCCTTCTCAGCTTTGAGCTCCAGCTCCACATTCAGCAAGGCGATCTTGGGAGACTGATACTTCTTGGGCTGCATTTCAAACCCAGCGTAAGAGAATGTCTTCTTAAAGGCAACTCCGGCCACCAGCTGAGAGTCCTTGAAGACAGTGATCTGTGTTAACCTTGTGAGGCTGAGCCTTTCTCAACAGGGCTAATAACTCCCACAGGAAACTCCGTGTTTTCAGAGTCCTCATTTACAAAGTGTTCACCAACAGCCACCTCCTTTGTTTAACCCACTTTTAGAGAAAATAAATAGGAAATATTTTCATCTCTGTTCACAGAACCAGCTGCTATCACTTCCTCTCTACCCCTCAAGATGCCACGGCAAAAGACACTATACACTATCTGAAGATCAAGGGATGGAGCAATCTGTTCTCTCTGATATATTTCCCTTTTCTACTCTTTGTAGATAGATACTTGTCATCCACAACCCCACACTCAAGAACGGGTGGTTTGCCCTGGTTTGGTTTTTTCCAAGCTCTACCACCACCTCGTGAACCGGTTTGCAGCAAGCTTGCCCTGCCCAACACTGCCCCCTTCAGTGAACTTTTCGACCGGAGAAAAATAAACATCTCCACCTCCTTCCCCTAAAGTATCTAACCACCCACTGCAGACAACTTGGCTCTGGCCAGCCACCGCGGCCCAGAGGGTCCCTGTCCCCAACTAAGCTACAGACTTCCTCTGCTCTGACAGGGTGAGATGACTCAGGATCTCTCACACACGAACACTAGAAAGTATCATGCTAAATTATTTGCCTCATACTTGTACAGGTCTCCAAGGAGTCTGACAGCAGGACACAAGGACAAAAATATATGGAATAGGGAGAGCCACTTTCATTCAAAACAAGAGACACCAGCCTCCCCAAGGGACCAATGTCTACAAGTCTCAGAATACCAGCAAGCCCAGACACCACAAAAAACAGATGCTGAAACTTTCCTAATTCACTAGTTGTCTGGGCAAGATAATGGTGTAATTATACTGTCTCTTCGCAATGAAAATACTCATGCAGAGGGTTTATAGACAGTAACAGACACAGAATAATAATTCACAGAGACTGCAGTGGGCTTTAATTTCCAGCTGAAGGGTTCCAAGTGACAAGCCCAACCTACATGGGATACAGGAGAGAAACACAAACACACCAGCTGATCCATAGCCTAAGAACAACTCCCTGCCACACATCTGCCCACCACCAGACCAGCTCCTTTGCCATGTTCACTTTGCATTTTTCCCCAACTCGGTACCCATATATGCAGCCTCCACTGTATGGCTTTTGGTTCTAGAAGTAACAAAGACTTCTCAAATAAAAAAGTCATTGTCTACAAACAAAGAAATGGAATTTGTGTCAGTAACAATGTTCACTGCAAAGGGCAGCAAGATCAGTGTTCTTCACCTACAGAGAAGAAATCCTGCCCTTCTTGCTCATGCTTTTCCCCCTCACATCAACAGCTCTGTTTCACTGTGGTAATTCCCAAACAGGCATGATCAAGCTGAGCTGCATTTCTGCTCAAGTCATATCACGTTCATATTCGAGCCATAGCATATTCTATGATATTCTACTCAAGCTATCAAACTGTGAGCACTGTCTCCTATCCTCTCAGGACAGACTCCAACAGAACTTACTTCCAAAGCACCTCCTTGCACCTTCTTTATTCCAATCATTTTGAGTTGCAGCAAGTCGTCTAACATCATGACAGCATCTACAACCATCTTGGAAAAAAACTCCTTGCTCTGGGAGATTAGCTTAGAGCTCAAGGCTGTGGCTGCACACTTCTCCAGCAGGCTTCTCTGCTCACTGCAAGGAAATAAAAAACAAGGTCTGCTTCATTTGCTGATTCTTTTCACAAGCTCCTAAAGACTGTGCCTGGTATGGTTAATCCACTCCGCTGGAGGCAGAGATCACAGATACCCAAGCAGAGGCTGTCAAAGCATGGCCCTCCTGTTTAGAGCCTGAGCACCAGACCAGCACTGGCCATGGCGGTTGTCTGTCACACACAGCTGGCCTAAGCAAAACAGCAGGGCTCAGCATCCTCTCCTTCACCCAAAGGCAGACCTTTTTAAATCCCTCTACAGGTGGCACATTCTCTAAAATGTCAGTTTGGGTAATGCATGCCATTAACAGATGGGGTGATGCATGAGGCTCCAGGGAAATACGGATCCGACTCCCAGGATCTATCAGCCCAGTTACTGCTGTCTGTGGGAAGTGCTATTTCACATCACAGGACAGCAAAAAGGACACCACTCTCTATGAGAGATGGTTAAGCAACTTGAAATTATACTGTAGGTATTAGCAAGGTCAGATCACATAGACAAAAGCTTAAAATGCAGGAAGTGAACTCCGGTATTCTCACCTCCACTGAAGGGATTGTTTCCTTGCTATCAGCTATCTAACATCATGTATTCAACAGCTAAAAAGTGATCTGATTTTCAGACAAGTGCTATGTGTTTTACACTGCCACTGATCACAGAAAAAGGTGCAAGTCCCCATCACCACTGAAAAATGAAATCAGGCCACTTATTTTAGTGCCTAGCTTCCTCCATGTGTACTGGAAGACACTGGCCTACATATTTCACTGCAGCCCAAGCGAGTACACAGCATCTCCCCTAGAGGAGCAGGAAATACCAAAAAAAAATCTTGAGAATAACGATGGTGTGGGGCCAAAGCTGCTTGACCTGACCTCAAGACCCCAGCCAGAGCCACAGCAGAAGTCAAAAACACCCTCACAGCAGCCACATTAAGCCCAACTACACAACCAGGTCATCTCTAAGGGAAACTTACTCTTTATCTTCCTTCTTCACAGCAACAGCAATGTCTTTGATCTTGTTTACAGCCTGTCAAAACACAAGCCAACAGCTAGATTAATGATTCATGCTCACAAGCTGATAAAGTTTTCATCTCTTTGTATTTCATGCTACCTTTTATTCACTACTTCCACATCAGCAAAGGTTCTAGCATTTAAAGCTATTCCACCTCTTCCAGCACAGTAACTCTAAGAAACAACACACCTACCTAAGATTAAGATGATTGAGAAGAGGCTTAAAGCTGCTTCACTTCTTTCAGGCAAAAGGCTACTGAGGGAGTTAACCTTCAGAGAAGGTTCAGGTTAAGAGGACCTATGTGCTTCGCAAGACATAATGCTTACCAAGGAACAGCTGAGATAAAGAGAATGGAAAATGAATTTTCACATTTATTCTTCCTTGGAGCAAAACCAAGGGATGCAACAGTGCTCAAGAGGTACCAGATGGTAACAACAGATCACTCACACCATCTGATGCTTGCAGCAAGACATCATGGGACCACTACTGTTCCCTTCCCATGCCCATCCTTATTGAATTTCAGCCAGAAGCTGAGTTGCTTTTCCTCTTATGGATCAGAACTGCTTTCCCCAGATGCTCTGGTGGAGCCCAATACACCCCTCAGCTCTGCAGAAGCAGCTGAGCCCTCCCCTGGTTACAAGCAGCACTGCCTTACCAGCTGCGTGGCTGTGCGGAAGGCACGGATGATGATTTGAGGATGGAGGCCTTCCTCCACATAGGGCTTCACCTGTTTCAGGAACTCAGCAGCAAGCAGAGTCACGGATGTGGTACCATCACCAACCTGCAGGGAAAGGAAATGCTCTGTGCCATCCACATGCTGCAGAGCTGCTGCGATAGCAGATTCAAAACCATGCAAGGGCTTACAGAGGAAATCAGATTTCATAATTGTCCCCGTTCACAGATTTGCCTCTGGATTCTTAAGTGATTAAAAGGGTTTTAGGTTCACACTAAATCCCATTTGAGGGTAAAGGTTCATTTCCCAGACACAAAATGTGAACCTTGTATCTCTGAAATTTGCAAACCCCCCATCAGATCCAGCTGAAACATCTGAAGAGCTTGGAAAGTTATCAGAAAAGAGAAGGCTTCTAAATAAGGAAACCAGAACAAATGCCAGTAGCACTCCAGCAGTTATTCCCACCCATTAACACAAACTCAACAGAACCACTGAATGGAGCAACCCTGCTGCGGCATTTTATGCTTCTAAGCTCAGCCAGGTTACCCTCCTACCTCTGCATCTTGAGATTTGGCGATGTCCACTAACGTCTTTGCAGCTGGATGGACAACATCAAGGAGCTTCAGGATGGTGGCACCATCATTAGAGATAGTGGCTTTGCCTAGGGTCAATGTAGAAAAGGAAGTCAAGCTGGGCTGCCCCGAGGAAAGCCCTGGTCACTGTGAAAGGCACCAAGCACAAAAAGGAGCTTTTCACACCACAGACATTAACACAATAGTAACTGCAGACCAGGCAGTCTCACAGTGCTTTACTCTTTCACCTTTCAGGACAAATATGGCCCAACTTAATATGCTATAGTGTTACCCA
Source organism: Heliornis fulica (assembly GCA_013399135.1). NCBI lineage: Eukaryota > Metazoa > Chordata > Aves > Gruiformes > Heliornithidae > Heliornis > Heliornis fulica. Next base: position 345,057 of record VXBZ01009251.1, read on the forward strand.
GTCAAGCTCCAGTCCTGCATCACTGAATTTTGTCATCTCTGAACCACCACAAGCTCTCATCCCAGATCTCTATTTAAAAGCCATTTTTCCTCAAACAACTGTTTTGTTTGGGTTTTTATTTCTTCTTCCATGCAATCACCATGACTCCTACAACCAGTAGCCAACTGTAAATCATCTGAAAAGCAATGTGAAGGGGTCACCCGAATGCAGAGAAGGAGCCCAGAACAGCTGTTTCTGAGCGTGACTCAGCAGGTACCTCCATTCCCTATGGACAGATCTTTTTAGTCTGGTTTGGAGCAGACTGAGTGAAGTTAATCTGAGTTCAGATCAACTCTCAGCACCAGTCTCCACATCAGTTAAGAGGGGCTTTAATTTAAAGTGTCCTTTTGCCTTCCCAGACAGATATTCACATAAAGAGATTAGAAATATATACAATAACTTTGATTAAAAAGATAATCATTGTTCCTATTTGTAAAAAAAAAAATATTTAAAGAGAAGATTAAGACCTCCCATCTCTCTCTTCATTACCAGCAATAAAAACCAGACAAAACAGTTGTTTGGTGACTTTATACAAGTCTTTTCAGAAAAGGGGGGGCAAGCTTCATCCCTCAATCACCCACAAAAAAGTCAACCCAGTAACATCTACTGACCTCGAGCTCAGTCACAACAGGTTCTGTGTAACCTCCCACATATTGTAAGGCTAATTTAAAAAATAAACAAACAGAGATGATGGAGAGCTGAAGACCAGGTTCAAGACACATTTCTCCTTTCTGGCATGGACCTACTCATATGTAGTCCCACAGACCCTGGATCTACCTGTGCTCACAACAAGGACCACAGCTGCCTTCACTCTGGCTGGCAGGCAGCAGAACAGGCCATTTCTCAGGTAGGTCTGACAATTATATTCTCTTCAAAAGCAGAGACCAGGCTCACAATGTAAAACTGAGCACAGAGGCAGAAACTGAACCTCTAGCATGACAATACAGTATAGAGCAAGGAAGCTGAAGTCTGTATATACACCAATACTGGTTTTAATTTATATAAGAGATACGAACTGCACTTGGGAGGTTATTTCTGAGTGATTTTTCTATGTGGCTGTGAGGAGCCACTGTCCAGCACTTACCCCGGTCATCCACAATGAGCTTGTCCATGCCCCGAGGTCCCAGGGTAGTGCGCACAGCTTCTGCGATAACCTGGCAGGCATTGATGTTGCTGACAAGCTGAGGGATCCCCTGCGAGGTGTCAGTCCCCTCTTTCAGCAGGATAACCGGTGTTGGCTGAAGAAAGAACCCACAACAAAGCAATTACTCCAATCCCAACAGCCTGCAGACAATCTGGAGTTAGCTCCTCACAGAGCCCAGCAAGCTACCACCACAGAAAAACAAAACAAAAAAACCAACCACACAACAAGACCAAAACCTGCAGCCTCCTTATTACTCCTCCACCTTCACACAACCTAACTGCTTTCCATCTCTAGCAGCAGAACTGGAATTCACCCAAGTGCCTCCAGTTATCACTCTGGGACCATACTGCAGCTGTCCCCAAAACAGGCAGGTTTTCTCCGCAAGGTTCAGCAAACTTCCGATTTTGATGCTGGACTGGAGAAGACCATACACACAGGAATTACCGAGGCAGCAGAAACTGCACAGAGTGCTGCAACTGCAGCAGTGATTATTTTTACTATACAGTAAGATGTTCAGCAGAACAGGCACACCATCCCACCTCAAATCAGGGTCTAAGGTGCTCCAAGGACAGCAACTGCCAGAAGACACTTTTACAGCAAGATGATTACACCTGTCTGGAAGTAAATTGCATTGCAGACAGCTTAGAGGAGCCCAGCAGACAAGGGTTTCTCGCTTCTGAGTGCGACAGCCCCCTTCAGAACCACAAGGTTGGAAACGACCATTAAGATCATCAAATCTAACTGTCCGTGTCCTCTCCTAAACCATATCCCTGAGCACCTCATCTACCCATCTGTTAAACATATCTGGGGATGGTAACTCAACCACCACCCTGGGCAGCCTGTTCCACACCCCAACAACTCTTTTGGGGAAGAACTTTTTACTGAACTTCTTTCTAAACATCTGAACCCACCTTGTTGCAGCTTGAGGCCATTTCCCCTTGTCCTGTCACTTGGCTGATGAGACCATCACCCACCTCTCTACAACCTCCTTTCAGGTAGTTATAGGAATCAATAACTCAGCCTCCTCTTCTCCAGACTAAACACCCCAGCCACTCCTCATAAGGTTTGTTCTCCAGCCCTGGCTGACTGGAAGAGTGGGTGGGCTCAAGTAACAGGGAATGAAGAGCTGCCTTTCTGCAGTGTGGGGCAGCCTGAGATGACTGTGCTGCCGTGAGCTGGAACACCCAACAAAAGGACTCTGGGAAGTGGCTCCAACTGGCTGAACTTCATATGGCTGTGGGGTAAAAGCTCAGGAAACCAACGCCCCCAGGTCCTTCTCGGCCTGACAGCTGTCCAGCCACTCTTCCCCCAGCCTGTAGCACTGCACGGGGTTGTTATGTCTCAAGTGCAGGTCTCTGCACCTGGCCTTACTGAACCTTATGCTGCTGATCTCAGCCCATCCAGCCGGCCTGTTCAGGTCCCTTTGACAAGCCTCCCCACTCTCAAGCATATAGACGGCTTAGTGTCATCCGAAGAAGCAGGCAGGCCTTAAAGGCAGAGCTCAAAGTCCAAACGCAGCCGAAGTTTGGGAGGCACCTGGTTTTAAACAGCCACCCGCGGGCTGGAGCCCGCTGCGCTGAAGGGTGCCGATGTGAGCAGAAAAGGGGCGTGAGGATCACACTCGGGGCTCCCCCAACGCTGGAAGAGACTTTGTGCAGGAAACAAACAGTTCTACTACACCCGCCGCCGCGGGGCTCTCAACGGGAAAGAAACCCTGGCTACCCCGAGCAGGCACAGCGCCCTTGTGCCGCTGCCCGCCTGCTCCCGCGCACGGGGCTCGGAGCTGGGAAGAGCCGGAGTGGGAACGGGACAGGACCTGTGCTGGGCCATGCGGCTGAAAGGCCGGGGTTCCGAGAGCGCCGCGCACCGTAGATGGAACGACTGCAGCTCCCCGCACGCACCGCCCCTCTCGCCCGAGCACCCGGCTGGAATCGGAGTCCGCCTCGCCCCGCCACAGCCCGGGGAGCCGCAGGCCGCTGCGGCAGGGCACGGCCTCCGCCATCCCCAGCCCCGCCACAACCCGACCAGCCATGATCCCCGGAGGACTGCGGGGTCCGAGCGGGCCGCCCCTGGGCGGCATGG
>VXBZ01009251.1:348348-367133 GCA_013399135.1 Heliornis fulica
GGCCGATGGCACTCACCATCATCCCGGCGGCGGCTCCTCCTCGCTGCGGGTACTGCCGCGGCCCAGCTCAGACACGCACCGCCCCACAAGGCACCGCGCCCGCCGAGAAGCTTCCCCGAGGCGGGAAGGGAAGCACTCGTTGTTAGGATAGCACTTCCGGCCGGCTAGAGCAACCCAAGGTGGATGCTCCTCCTCCTACCCCCCCACCCTGGGCAACCACAGAGAGGCGGGGACGTGAGGTCGGCCCGGGAGGGTGGCTCACTATTTGCCAAGGGACGAAGCCCAGAGCGAGCAGAGGTGGAGGGCGGAGTTTTATCTGGCAGAGCCGGCGAAGGGACACCGAGACCCCGCCGCCCCGTGAGCGGATGACAGGGACCGCGGGTCTGCGCATGCGTCCGCGCCTGCCCTCCCCTGTCTCTCAGAAGATTGATGGCTGCTCGGGCCAATAGAAAGGCGCAGAGCAGAAGCACGGCCAATGGGTGGCTGGCGATCAGGCAGGGGCGGGGCGGCTGGCGGCGCCGGGTGCAGCCATGCTCCGCCGGTCGCTGTGGCTCTGCTTCTGTCTGTGCTCGTGCCCGGCCCGCGGTGAGTGCGAGCGGCCCGCCCCGGCCTCGACAACCCGTCCGGCTGTTTTCCCCGCCCCGCGCACCCCGGCCCGGCCGCGGGTGCTTTTCCCCTCGCTGCAGCCTGGACCCGTTGCACCTCCCCTCCAGCGCCCCGATCCGGCTGCGTTTCCCCTCCGGGCATCGCGGTCCCGACGCGTTTTTCCCCGAGACACCCCGGTCTGGGTGCATTTCACCATCCAGCACCTCGCTGTGGGCCCACTGCCCCTTGGTGCGCTGCGGTGCAGAGCATGTCCCCTCGCTGCACGCTGCCCCCATTGCATTTTCCTTGCATGCACCCCAGTTCGGCTGCATTTCCCCTCCTGCACCCCAATCCGGGTGCATTTCCCTTGCATGCACCCCAATCCAGCTGCATTTCCCCTCCTGCACCCCAGTTCGGCTGCATTTCTCCTCCCACACCCCAATCCAACTGCATTTCCCCTGCATGCACCCAGTTCGGCTGCATTTACATCTACACATCTCAATCCAGCTGCATTTCCCTTGCACACACCTCAATCCAGCTGCATTTCCCTGCATGCACTCAAATCCGACTGCATTTCCACCTACACACCCCAATCCAGCTGTATTTCCCCTCATGCACCCCAGCCCCATTGCATTTCCCCATCCATCAGGCCAGTCCAACTGTATTTCCCCTCCTGCACCCCAGTCCAGGTGTGATTCCCCACCATGCACCACAGCCCTATTACATTTCCTGATCCAGCACCCTGTCCCAGGTACATTTCTTTCTGGGATACCTCAGGTCCCAGAATGTTTCCGCACTGCACACCCAGTCCAGGTGCCTGGCACCCCTATCCTCTCCATGATCCAGCCACATTTTCCCATTCCCCCATTGCACTCCAATCCCACTGCCTTTCTCCTATCCCAGCCAGGCTGAACCTGGCATTTTGGGTCCTCTGCCACAGTGCCCAAGGGCACATCCTGTTCAGCATGGTGCAGGGCAGGGAATATATACTGGATTATTTTCCCTTTTATTGGGAATTTTCCCTTTTGTTTTCTCTGCCTCTCACCTCTCTCCATGCACACCTAGGTTTACGCATCCACGAATACTTGTATTTCCAAGTGCTGAGCCCTGGTGACATTCGCTACATCTTCACTGCCACTCCAGCCAAAGATTTTGGTGGCGTGTTTGTAAGTATTAAACACGCAGTTCATGTTGTCATCCCTGCTTCCCACACCCCTCCCACCTCCCTGCCCATCCTACTGTTTCTCCATTGTGGGGCCCGGTGATTTTAAACCTTTTATAAAAATGGAGCTAATTTCTCTTTGGTAAACCTTCCATTAGGAAGGAGGCATCATGAGTTGGTCCCAGCCTTGGGCCTCAGCAGGCTTTCGGAAGGGGATTTTGGCCCCACATGTGTTCAGGGAGCATGTGTCCCACTGTTTCCTCCTTCGAAGTCTGAGACAGGCACAGTTGTATCCCAGAAAGGCTGGTTTGGCTCCTGTGAGGATCAGCAGCGGTAAACCAACAGATAGGCAGATGTAGGACCTTTTCCTGAATGAATATAGGGTTGGGGTGGGGGTGCAGGAGCAGATGCACCTGGGGCATCAAGGAGTAAGGAAAAGACACTTTTGGCCTCTAAATGTGTTCCCTAGGAGCACATGTATGTATGGGTGGTGCCATGCCTCAGTTTCCTCTCCCCACAGTGATGGCAAAATCTAGGCAAGCTGTTGAGTGGGTTGGGATGGCTCTGCAGAGCCTGGAAAGCTCTCAATGTCCCCAGAAGCATGCCCTACACAGGGATGAGCAGGGCATGGGACAACAGGGATGGCCATGGCGGGCCTGGGTATGGGAAGCAGCTGCAGTCCCACCTCTCTCACCCCTGCCTGTCTCCTTCTCGGAGAACACAAGGTACGACCAGATTCACCTGGTCCCAGCGGATCCCCCTGAAGCCTGCGGAGAGCTGAATAATGGCGTCTTCATCCAGGACCAGATTGCATTGGTGGAGAGGGGGTATGTCTGGCGTCACGGTGGCTGTGGGGGGAGCAGGGTAACCCTCAGGCAGGAGGGGAGCTGCTATGCTGCCGAGAGACAACTGCCATGGCGACATTTTACTGTCGCCTTCAGCTTCTACCCATGACTTAATATCGTGTGGGGATACAGGGAAAACATGAAGGTGCTCCTACACCAGAGCATTGATTGTTGTGTCTCCTAGAAAACAGCCTGCACTAAGTTGGAAAAAGCCCTTTGTAATTTTATTTCATTTTTTCTTAGGAGAAAGTGGCAGAGTGGAGGTAGCCTGTGCCTAAAATACAGGCTGAAAGAGGAGCGGGGTTTGGGGGATGGAGGGGGCCAGAAAGACAGTCCCTGGTTTGGGCATCTCCAGGCAAGCTCTGGCACTTGCAGGTTTTGTACCTGCTGAGGATCTGCTTGTGGCCACCAGAAAAAATGTGGCTCTTTGCCCCAGGGGTTGTTCATTCCTGTCAAAGACACGCATCATCCAGGAGCACGGAGGTCGGGCTGTGATCATCGCAGATAACGCCTACGATAATGACAGCTTTTACATCGAGATGATCCAGGACAGCACCAGGCGGACAGCCGACATCCCTGCGCTCTTCCTCTTGGGCAGGGACGGGTAGGTGCTTTGACCAAGAGGCGTCTTGTTTTCCCAAGTGCAAAACATCTTGTGGAACAAGGCCAAGGGACAGCCTCATTCCCCCTAAACACAAGACACTTCTTTAACCTTCCAGGTACATGATCAGACGCTCCCTGGAGCAGCATGGGCTCCCCTGGGCTGTCATCTCCATTCCTGTCAATGTCACCAGCATCCCCACGTACGAAATGATGCAGCCCCCCTGGACCTTCTGGTAGCAACTGGAAGCTGCAGCAGATTGAGGACTTCTTGATGGATACCAGAAGATGGCCACAGGAACCAGGTTTGAGGAAAGGGTCCCAATGCACTCGTGAACCCACCAGATTCAGCAACAGGGACATCTTTCTGCTGCCACTGGTGTGTGGCTGAAGGGCAACCACCAGCACCCAGGGAGTGAACCTTGAGCCTGGCACCAAGCACCCTTTGTAGTGACTTCCTGTGAGGGAAGTGATGGCCCAGAGCAGGCCAGTGCTTCCCTGAGAAACATTTTAATGACACGTGAAAAATCACCAGTAATTTGTGCTGCTGATTTAAGGGACACAGATGCGGTTGGACTGGGCTGGGTGGGAGAAGGCGATACAGGCTTGATCTGTGTTAGCAGAGCTTGTCCTACATCTGTATATTTTTGTCTGAGCTAATGAAGTCTGAACAAGTTTTAGAGAAAAGAGAGTTTCCTTCCTTTTTTTTTTTCCATCACCCAGGGGATGGTTTTCCTAGTAAACTGCCCAAGGTGCCTCCTACAGCTGGGACCCCTGCACAGTATGGATCTGTCAGGCACTGGGGCAGGAACAGCCTCTCAGGACAACACTGCCTATGGCACCACTCCCAGGTCACACACCCACAGCCCAGACCTTGGTGGGCCTCTATTCCCTCATCCCCTGTCCCCACTGGGACCAGCCCCCACCAATCATAGCCCTCATCTTTGCACTCACCCCTCTCTAGTTTACCAGTACAGAACGACACAGCCCCACTTCTCACCAGTCTCGGTTTATTATGAACACTGAAGGGCAGACAGTCCCAGGGCAGCTGGGGGGGAGCAGTGGGGCACAGGGCTGGTGGTGACAGTAGCATCAGAGGTGCCCATGTACAGCGTCGCCCTCGGCCCTGCAATGCAGCTGCTGTGGTCTTGAAGCAGGAAAACAGCTACCCAAAAGTCCAAGAGAGGAGGAAAATACCCCGGGTGCATCCCTAACCCGCTGTCTTCCTTGGAGCCATCTTCTCCCTCCTAGCCCTGTGGGACACAGACAGGGACACCCCTCAAAGGTGGCTGGCAGCATGGGATGAATGACAGTGCTCAGCTGCCAGTGACATATCCACAGCAGGCCCATTAAGCTTGGTGCAGGGAAGCACAGCACCATGCTACGTCACTGGCCACAGTAGCTCCCTCTTGGGCCAGAACATCCTCCTGCCAGAGCAGCCCGCAGCCAGATGGCCTGGTGGGACGGCTTGCTCTCTGCAAAATCCAAACATCTTTTGCGTTTTGGATGGTGACTTTGCTTACATGAACGACACTGTAGCCTGTGTCAGCTCTGGGCTGGCAGCAGCCTGGCTGTTGCCCTCCCCCAAACAGCCCGGCAATTGCTGCACAGGGCTTTGCATCCTGTAAAGGACAGGGCTGAAGTGGAACGCGCCTGCCGGGGTCAGCTCCACTGATGTGGGAGGAAGGTGCCTGCTAGGGCTGGCTCCACTCTTCCCGCTGGACTAGGGCATCTGAGCCACCCATAAGGTGTCTCTGTCCCACCTGCAAAACCATTTTGCCCCCTGCTGCTCGCCGAGCCAAGGCATGGGATGGAGTAATCGTAAGGGCCCCAGCTCCTTAGTATGTAGATAGTGCTAATACAGACATTAAATAGTACCCCTTGTGCACAAACACATACGCACACACACGTTCCCCTTGTCCCTGTGGGGAAGGAAAGGACATGCTCCTCCGCATCCACGGCCGGCACAGACACAGCAGAGCAGCCTTGGAGGCAGCCACAAGGCAACCACCATGGAATCTCAGGGGCTGGCTGGTCCCTGCTCTCCTCCAGCCTTCCCTGCAAGCACCAGCCAGCCCCTCCAGGGACCAAGACGTGGCAGGGGGCCCACAGCTCATCACCTGTCCTCACAGGGAGGACGGGGACAGCCCGACACATGCACACACACGCACAAGGACAGGTGGGAGCAGGGCCTGCCTCTGGCTCCCCCGCTGCCCTGCTCAGCCAGATCTCCGCACCCACCACCGACACGTGGCCTCCCACCCGACCCCACAACACAACCCTGTTTCTAGTATTAAAGATGCTGCCTCTCGGAGGAACCCCCCCCATCCCTTTCCCTTTCCTCTTGCCCTGGGCCAGGATCAAACGTCAGTCATCTCATCCTCCAGCTCAGCATCATCCGTCTCCCCTTCACCCTCCTCCTCTTCGTCTGACGTCACATCGGCATCGTCGGCTTGCACTAGGCACTTGGGACACGAGCAGGTAAACAAGTAGTTCTCCCTGGAAGAAGGGGAAGGAGGACGTGGAGTGATGGCATTGAGACAGGCACAACCCCAACACTGCTGCTGGGCAGGGGGTCAGGGACAGAGCAGGCAGGAAGGGGCTGAATATGTAGAACTTGGAGAAGTTTGGGGGTTCAATCGTGCTGGCTTGGGTGGGTTGGAGGTAATCTAGGTCGAGAGGGGGATTTCTCAGCCCTGCAGGGGTGATGCGACTCAGGGATGGTGCCCATCTGCAGGAACCCCCACTCCTGAAGAGCAGAGAAGGAAAAGGAAGGTGGGTGGGGCCAGGGAGGACAGAAATGCAGAGAGGGAGCCCAAATCCTCAGTCCCTGAGGCTGCAACACCTAAGAAGGGACCACAAGGCGCTCAGAGCACCACAAGCACCACATGCTACATGCACAACTTGCCAGAGCCCCGAACTGCTGCATGCACCCATGTGCTGCGTGCACACCCTGACAAAAGCACGCTGGGTTGCACACCAGCCTGTGCGCAGCCACACTCCAGGACACGCACCCCAAGGTGGGGACACAGCCCAAACTGACTGAGGGTGCAGAGGGGCACCACATCCCCCTGGGTTCCTCTGGGCATCCCCTACCTGAGTATCTTGTTGCGGCTGTGTCTGCTCCGCTCCCTCTGACAGCAGTCTAAATAACTGATGCAGATCTCCTGGGAGCAAAGGGAAACAGGTTGGGCTGAGAAATGACTCCTGCTGCCCTAAAGCAGCAACATTTGCACCAGTCCCTCTCAGGCAGAAAGAGGAGGTCTGACAGCCCCCAAGGTATGAATTCCTCTGCCAGGACTATGCAAGAAATCAGAGGTATGGGCCTGGGGTCACTGGGGGATGTAGGGGTCACAAGGACCCTCTGCCAAAGTGTGATGCCACCCCAGGTCCACCCAAGCCCTGCTGTCTCACCTCTCCTGCTTTGATGTCCTCCAGAGCCGTTAGATGCAGGAGGAAGTTGTTTTCTGGGAAAGATGTCTCAGCATTGGGGATGCAGCTGTGGTTACCTATGGGAAGACAGGACACGGCTGTGAGAGAGCCTCCAGATGAGGCAGAGTCAGAGATCCCACACAGCCCACAGTGCTTGTGCCTGCCCTTCTGTGTGGCCAAGGCATGTGGGAGCCAGTACCTACAACTGGGAGGACCATAGCCTGGCTGAGGCAGTGCAATCCTGCAGCTGCCCAAGCAGCCTCAGGGACACCAGCAAGACACCCTCTGCTCACACTGGGGGCTGTGGGGTCCAGCAGAACAGGATACAGGGCCAGGGATCCCTCAGACCCACAAAAACCACCGAGAGTGAACAGTCCTGGGTGAAGCCCAGGGACGCACAGCACTACCTCTGCCTCCAGGTGCTGAAGGAAGGATGCACAGGGCAGCACTTATGTTCCACTTCCCAATATTCCCAGCAGCCCTGCTCATCACCACTCTGCCATTAATGCTTTAGAGTGGAAGACAGCTCTGGGTGCTGGGACATCCTTTCCTCCATCCCCATGAAGCAGCCAAGAAAGTATCCCTCCCTTAATGGTTTCACGCTGACAAGGTGGGAGAACAGTTTCTTTGCTAACTGCATGTGTGGCTCACAGAACCTGTGTTACATCCGAGTCCATTCAAGCCAGGACTGACCATTACACTGCTATGTGAGGTGCCAGGAGACCCCAAGAGAGCAACCAGGCCTCAGGGCACCACCCACCCCACCCATGGATGGGAAGCACAAACCCCTTTCTCCAGAAGCTTTTAGGAAGAAATGAGGCAGTCCAACCCAGGACATCCCACTCCTCAATACCAGTTGCCCTCCCAGGCCTCATGTTACTTACAGCAGCTCTGCAGCACGTAGAGACCAGATCCCTCGCAGTTGAGAAACTCTCCCGACTCTGCAGCACAGAGAGGGAGTTAGAGCCTTGCACGGGCCAGTCTGGCTCTTCCACATACACAGCTCAGTGTGAGCAAGAAGGATCACCACTGAATGCACCCAACCAGAGCTGCTCTGGGGACCATGAGTGTGAGGGCCATTTCCAAAGCACACTTCCCTCCCCACTGGGGACATTTCGATTTGCACCCCCAGCTCAAGCGTGTGCTCACTGGCCTGTGCCTGTACTCACACTGCTGGATCAAATAAGCGATAAACATCTTTGAACATGTAAGTGGGACTTTTCTGCACAGGATGCCTCCAAATCCCTCCAGCCATCCCAACCTACTGCAGGTTATGCTGCCCACAAACTTGGATTTGGACTATCCACAGAGCGAGCCAAAGACAGCAGCCATGGCTCACGTGGATGAGGGTAAGCAGGATCTGGTCCCCAGCAGGAACCTTGCCTGGTCCCTGAATGCTGGGAGGAGTCTCCAGCAGCAGAAACCTCTCCAAGTCCTGCAAACAACACTGTCTGACACTGCCCACAGTAACTTCATAGCCTCACCCTTCTCAATGTCCTTGTAAAGCTGGTCGATGAAGGCGTCCAGCTCCTCTCGCTGCAGCATGGGAAGATCCAGCGCATCACAAGCATGCACCCACTGGCTCAGAGAGCTGTCGGGAAGCAGACAGACACCATTACAATCCCACAGTGTGGTCAGCACACAGTGGGTCCTCGCAGTAGGGAATCTAAGGGTTTAAGTCCATAGCCTAGAGTGGCCAAGGTCTGGCAGAAGGATGCAAAAGGGTAGGACACAGCCAAGATGAAGGTTTGTTTTGAGAGTTGCCTCTCAATATCCCTCCCTTACATCTGAACCCGGGCCAACATGGATTTACAGACTCCCCTCCATGCCACACCTCTGCTGCCCTGCAAGGAGCACCCAGACAGCCCCATTACCTTGTTCCTATGCCTTGGCCATTGGTCCCAACGAGGGCAAAGAGGGATTGAAAGCCTTCTGGAGTGAACCACTGCAGAAGGGAGAAGAGAAAGCAGCTGAGCCCAGGCCAGCCTACAGCAGCACCCCACTGCAAGCATCTCAAATCCCACAGGGTTTTAGGGGAAGCAAGGAATAGGTAGAGACCCAGGGGAAGCCCTGGCCTTGAGTGCAGATGCGACCTAGGTGAGCTGACACTGAGCGGAGGGTCCCACCACACTCTTGAGGTAATCAAGAGGCAGCTTCACTCACCCTGCTGAGATGTTCGTCATAAAGGGCTTCGGTGAACAGCAACCGCAGCAGCTCCAGTTGGCCCTGGCAGGATACAGCAGCACCATCAGGGTGGGGAGACGCCAATGGCAGTCAGACCCAGGCTCATTGCCAAGCCCAGCATAGGATAGAAGGCTCAGGAGGTCAGGCTCCTCATCCTTTTCTGCAAGGCTGGAGGCTGCTACCCTCAGAGCAGCAACAGCTACTCATTTTAGCAGCAAAAGACACCTACTCAGCAGTTAAATATCACCCTGCCCCATCCCACAGCAGAAACAACTCCACCACAGGATCAAGCAGTGTGTCCCACTGAAGCACCACAAGCTCAAAGCCCTCTAAGCAACCCATTCCACCTCTGTCAAGTCAGCCGGCTCCTGGGTGGCGGGACTTTGTGCTACTTTGAGCCTGGGATTTGCAATGTCTACCAACCCAGCTGTAACAGGGTCTTTGTGTGGGGTCACAGACACAGGCAGGGAGAAGGCAGGCTCAGGGATTCAAAATACCCAGGCTCTCACCTTAAATTTGTCCCCCAACAGCTTGTGCACAATCTCTTCTTCTTCATTTGCTGTCTTACTGCAGAACTGGGAGAAAGCCTTGATCCACCACTCCTTGTCTTTTGCCTGAGAAAGGAATCAAGCAGAGGCACTGCACCAACACTGCTCTCCTCCCCAGCCAGGAGAGAGGGAGGAGAGGACAAGCTGAGCTCAGAGGTAGGTATTCAGCCTGTTATCAGGAACCACCAGAAGCAGTTCCATGATGATAGTTTATTGTCTGAATAAATGCTGAGGAAGCCAGGCCAAAGAAACAAAGCCAAAGGAAAGGTTCAGTTCTGGATAACTATTTTGGTACAGAAAAAAACCCAACCTGCTTGGCTCAGGACATAGGAACCTCCTCTGCTGTCTGCTGTCCCCATGACTAGGGGCCAGACCACTAGATGGTGAAATCTATTCCAGCAGGACCCCACCAGTCACCGGAGATCAGTCCTTGAGAACATCCACAAAGGGATGAGGAAACCACACACTGGCAGCTACAGGTCCAAACTGCAGACATACCTGTTTGACAGTGGCAACCATGCGGGCCATCAACATGATGCTGGAAGTCTCTGGTGGATAATGCATGTTTCTGGGGGATAAGAATAAAGAAAAATATGTGAGCATATCAGTGCTGATATGGAAACAAAGTGCTGGAGGGAGGCAGAGGCAGCTGCCATCCTTATAGTCAGACCTGCACTCAACTGTCATGCTGAAGCAGCCAGCACAGCATCTCTGATCCAGCACTGATCAGGGCAAGGAGAAGCCTGTACCCACCTGTCTGCTCTAGGCATACAAATAACCCCCTACCATCCTCTTAAACTACAGCCTGGGTCCCATGCAAAGCCCAGGACTGCAATGAGAGGTGGTGTTTGTGACAAGCTTTGGGTCAGGGACATTGTTTCTCCCCTCTGCACCCATTTTGCCACCTGTAGGCAGGGATAGGAATTTAGGTACCCACAGGGGCGCTATGAGGAGGATCTCCCAGAGGCTGGAGATCTGCAGGACCACTATAAAATTGCAGCTCAGTGCTTTCTAGCTCTTTACCAGGAGAAAAAACAACTGCTCTTCTGTGTGTCCAAACCCTTGTGCTGTCAACACAAATTCACCTACTGCCCAACAAGCAGGTAGAGCTAGCATCCCACAGCCATCACCACCCTCCAGCCACCACATGCAGGGATGCAAAGCAAGGGCAGCCCTGCTCCCAGGCAGCACCACCCAGCCCAGGAGAGCCACCACCTTTACCCGTGGAGCAACCGGCAGGTGGTTGGTCCCCTACCTCCATGCTTCCTGCAGCTTGTTGAGAGGGTGCATGGGGTCATCATGGGATGGGCCAAGGCAGAGGACCTGGTGGTACTGCTCCAAAGCGGCCTGCCTGCATTCAGCACTGCAGTACGTCACCTAGAGCAGGGGCACAGCGCCTGGCATTGGCTACAGCAGCAGGAAAAGTGGGTCCTAGGCCCATCTGTGTCCCCTCCCTGTCTGCCTGAGCCCCATCTCTTTAGCCATCACAGTGTAGAAGGGAAAGGCCCATCTCAGGGCAGCACAAGTGCCTGATTAGATGCTGTAAAGGAGTCAGCAACTCCATTAAAGGTCCCTACTGGTAGGTCCATACCTGGCACCGGGGACACTGCTGGTGCAGGTCTTTCCGGATGCTGCACTGCTCGGGGTGAGGCAGCACCAGCGAGCTCTTCCCAAGCAGCCGCTGGGCATTTTCCTCCGCTGTCTCCAAAGCCCGAAGGCAGTGATCGCAGGCTGGGGGAAGACAAGACAGACAGATGCCATTGTGAGACCACAGCCTTAGAAAAGGGAAAGTAGCCAGAGCCTGGGGTGGGGCAGTGTGATGGTACCACAACAGAGGACCATCTCCCAAATGGAGGCATCAGCGGCCTCTTACCACTCCCTCCGCAGGTAAGACAATTTCTGCTGCAATTTACAAACACACACAGCCCCCATCTGCTGCCCTGTAGTGCTGGGAAGCATTTCAGGGCCATATGATGGGAAGCTTCTCTATGTCACTGACTTGCAACAGAGGTCCACAGACAACAGAGTCTAGGCAGAACAAAAGAAAGTTTTAAATCCTCCTATTATAACCCTTTTTATTCTGATGCCTCTAGAGACTACTAGCACAGTTGCAGGCTGTACCCCATCATGGTGAGACTGGGACAGCACCCACACCACTAGAAAATCGGGGTTCCCACACAGACGTACGGGAACATCCCAAAGGGAGCACGTGGTGCTTTCCTCCAGGGCTGATGGAAGTCACCATGCCTCATACGGCCGTGATGTTTCCAACTTGCCAACAGTTTGCTCAACGCAGAGGCACAAGCAGCAGCAAGGCCATCTTCTGAGCCACGCTCCAACAAACCCAAACCCTTCCACTGCAACCCTGGAAGCTCCTTCGGGACCCCACAATCCCCTCGCCGGGGATGATGGGGACGTGCCACCACCACCAGCCGCTCACCTCGGTAGTTGTACAGGGCGTTCCAGAGGAACTGAGATGACACCACTGGCCTCTCCACGAAGACGGTCTCCCCTTTGCGGATGTTCTTGGTGGCGAACAAGCCTTTGCCCTGACAAGGGAGAGGCGTGGGGCAGGGGACGCACCCGAAGCCGAAAACCATACGGGGACTGCGGGTGCATCATCCCACACACAGCCCGAGGGGAGACTGGTGGGCTTTCGCCTCCCTTTTCCCCTTAAAATCGGCTCTACCGCAGCGTGAAGGAAGAGAGGGCCCCCGCGACGGGAGTACTGGCCGGCACGGCCGGACTCACCTTGGCGCTGCTGATGAACCGCGCCTCTGCTGCGGCCCCAGCCCCGCCGCGGCCCCCCGGCACGGCGCCGCACCCGTCCCCCGCCGCGGCGGCCATCTTCGGGCGGCGACTTCCCCGCTCTGACCCGCCGGGGGTGGGCAGCGCCTCTTCCTCTTCCTCCTTCTTCTCCCCCGCCCCGTCACCCAGCGCCTCGCATGAAGATGGCTACCGCTCCCGTGCTCCGGGGTTCGCGCCCGCCGTCACCCCCCTGAGCCCCAGGGCGGGCGGGGGCCGGCAGCCATCTTAGCCCTCCCTTCAGCCCACCGCCACCCTCCAAAAATACCTCCAAAAAAGCCCCGAGATGGGGCTGGGACGCTCCCACAACCACCCAAAGAACCCAAACCAAACTGCCCAGGAGTTCCGCCGCCTCTCCCCTATGCGTTATTATTCTTGTAACCGCACAGCCGGGGTGATAGGCTTCATGTCCTTTCCAGGTGTACCCCTTCACAGGTTGAAGTGATGGTCTCCAGCTGCCCCAGTGCACCCGAAACTGGCCCAGCTTTCCCCTCCTCCCCAAAAAATGAACACCTTGAAATGCTAACGTGGCCCCCGCAGCCTCGCTACCCCCAGTTAGGCTGTCTGCTAACGCCTAAACCCCACAAAAACTCGTGTTCAGTCGTATTTGTTCACACCGGTGCTGCCAGCGCCCGTTCTGACTCACTCTCGCTCTTCAACCAGGCGGCTGAACCGGGTTTGCGGATTTGGGCGATTTCATATTCGGGGCGTTCTGGGGTGTTTTAGAGTCACTAGATGTCACTGTCGGCTCGTGGCGAGAACACGACACCGGGCAGTAATGCTGTGCTGGGTGGGCGATTGGATCGGACCACCTCCATGCCCAGGCCAGCAGCCCATGCGGGAGCATGGCAGCAGTGCAGGTCACCTCCCCGGATACCCGGCCAGTGACAAGGGCCAGACAAACTGCCAGGGACGCCTTCCCCATCTGTATTTTGGGGTCTGGCCTCGGTGAACCCAGCAGCAGGCTTTGCAGGGACCTGCTCCACCATGCAATGCCCATCTGTAGCATCTACAAAGACCTAGACACGGGTGGAGCAATGCTACCTTATGACTCCTATTGCAATTACAACCTCATACTGATAGTTAAAAGAGTAGTTATCATCGTACTAACAGCATTAAACGTCCTGTTTGTCTAAGATTTCACTATCAAGTTGCAAGGTGTTTCATCAGTCAAGCATCAGCTTGAGTTGTGGTCCAGCCAGCAGCACTTCAAAGCATCCATCATATCTCTGTACCAGCCCCAGCGCCCACATTAATGTGAAGTATTTGCAGAACTGGGCCAGGATTGCTTTTACTCCTGTTTGCAGAACTGGGCCAGGATTGCTTTTACTCCTGTTTGCAGAGCACAGGGGGAACCTTGTTCTGGGCTTCAGTTTACTGAAGAGGAGGGGCTGCAACAGAACAGGGCCTGCATAGATTTGGCCACATCTGTGTGGTGACAGAGGTTCTCAGGGAGCAGCTGAGCACCCCATGCTATCTCTGCAGGAACTGGCCCAGATTGTAACTCACTCATTGTAAATCTACTTTCACCCATTATAATGAAGACATCAATTTCCGAGACCACTTCTTTCCTTTTAGCATTAATTGTGTCCAAAACAGCTTAAGGAAAAAACAAAAACAAAACAAAAAAAAAAAGAAAAAAAATCCTCAAACTTTTGGGAAGAATGAAAATATAGTGGTAGTGGGGGTTTTTTAAAAAAGAAATTCAATTAAAAAAGTTGGAAATGTGTTTTCCTCCTGATCCTTTGACACAGGTTGTCAGCTGATCTGTTTAAAAGCTGGTTTTGCTCTATTCCAGATGTTCAAGTTTGAGATGAGTGTACAGATTTACCAGCAAACCCACAAGTGTGGAGGGGAAAAAAACAACCCCGAACTACTTTTGCATTTGTATTGGTGTGTCAGGAATGAATAATCACCCTTTCAAGATGAAATCAGTTTTCTGACTTCTGTTGGAAAACTTATTTTAATTTTTGACAGCCGGGGTCCTATTAGAAGGAGGGAAAGTTGCAATTATTTTTTTTTTTTGTTTTTTTTTAACTCCATTTCCAGAGAAAACTGTACCCCAGCAAAAAGGATGATGACCAATCACTGGCAGCCGTGGGCCAAGAAGCCATTGATTTGCAGAAACCAAGGAGCCCAACACTGTCTCCCTCCAGCCAGTCCCTTCTTTTTAAAACATACATTAAAAAGCAAAGCAAATAAATAAGTGATATTTATTGGGGGCAGGGGAGTTATCTCTATAAATAACAATATAAGAATAAAGTGATACACAGTGTTCTGGGTCAGAAAAAGACAATAAATTATCCTGAGCTGATGGGACATGGTGCCTGGTGTCATGGCAGACCTTGGAAGGCAAGGCGACAGCCTGAGCCCTGAGCTGCCAACAAGGGAAGGGTCAATACTTAAGTCCTGACTCCCAAAGCCCTCGCACCCACCAGAAATACCACAGTGCTTGCAGATGTGCTTGCCAAACACTCCAGGTGCTGCTTCCCATGGCACCTGGATGTATAATGAGGAGAGAACAGACTGATGGTCAGGACAGAACTGGCACATCTGGATGTGGGGCAGGGGGTCATTTGAAGCCCTAGAGGTGTTGGGAAAGATGCCTTTTTGTAACAGCCCCGATCCCCTCGGCCAGCCAGAGTGCCTCATTCCCTTCTGCAGTAGCACTGGCAAAGTAAGATAATGCCAGGGGACCCAGAGACTCCCCTCCAGGTCTGGGAAGCCAAAACAAAGGCACAAAACCATCATCAAGGCACAGGACAAGAGGAGGGGCAGCATCAGGCCTTGTTCACCTTACAGCAAGAGTAATAATACACTCTGCAAAGGGATTTCCAATTATTTTTGGTTGGTTGGTTTTTTTTGTTGGCAATAGTTGACCAGGAAAAACTATCGAGACTGATTCTCCTCCTAGGACAGATCTTTCTCCTAGGAGCACACAGCCACATGCAAGTTGACCCCATGTTCAAACACTCTTAGGCTCACAGCCAGCAGAGACACCCTCTGACCATCACCCCAGCCCCTCTGCTGCTAACTGTCTTCTCTGCTGTTTCAGGAGCAAACAGGAGGAGATCACATGCCTTGCAGCTATGGCACCATCAAGAACAACAGGCCTGGGGACAAATCCCCAGGAATTACAGCACCATTTACAAATAAATATTGCAAACAATGTTTGGGGGGTGGGGTGGGGAGGTGGGGGTTCCTCCCAGCCAGCTGCAGTTCAGTCCTGTAGCTCCAACTCTCAGATCAAGAGCATATAGTATATGTCTCTCTCGGACCAAGGCAGCACAAACATGCCTGTGTCCACAGAATCTCCATGCTGCAGACAGAGCTCAAAAAAACAGTCTCGTCTTTGAAGAAACTGTTCAAAGCTCAACATCTACAGTGTCCTCCTCATGGTCCTTGCTATCCGTTGAGTCCGCAGTGGCAGGCTGTATCACCCCAAACTGCGACAGCTTTGCCGCCTTCTGCTCCATGCTCTGCTTCCTCCATTTGATCCTCCGGTTCTGGAACCAGACTTTCACCTAGAAGGAAAATTACATGATGTGTTTGAGGCAGATGTTCCCAAAAAGCAGATTTCATGCCCCTTCCCTGCGTGGGGGACAGTGTGTGTCAGCAGAAGAAAGGGAGAAAGAAAGGACCAGGGGAGAGGGGGATGCAGCTCCACAGAGAAGGGTTCTGGCCAGGGGTAGGAGTCATTGAACTCATCCATCCCCAGGACAACAGCTGCTCTGGGCAGGATAGAATGAGACACCCACCTACCCCTGCTCCCCATGCTGTTCACACCCTGCCTGACCCCCCCAGAACTGCCCTTGCTTCACTCTCCCTTTACCCCAGACAAATTTGGATCCCTCCATAGATCATGCCACTCTCACTTTCCACAATAAATAAGCAGCTTGCAGTGGGAGGGGCAGAAACATACTGGGAAGAGCAGAAAAAGGTTAGACCCAGTGTCATAAAATGACACTTAAAACCATAAACTGCCTCCAGAGGATCACAATGTAATGTGTTAGTCCAACCCAGCTTGAACTCTAAAGCAAGCAGGTCTGTGCTCATAAATGCTTTTTGTTCCACTTCACAGATTCAGAAACCACAAAAACCTGTTCTACATCCCACCAGGCACATGGCTTTAATGTCTTGCAGCAGGGAGCCCCACGGACCATGTCCTCCTCCGGTTGCCCTTCACAGCAAGGGGAATTGCCTCTGACCAAACCCAGACACTGGATCTATGCTGCCATCCCTGGCTCCCCCATTTCTTACCTGAGTTTCTGTGAGGTGCAGAGTTGCAGCCAGGTCTACTCGCTCTGTGCCCACCATGTACTGCTGCTTAAGGAACTCCTGTTCCAGCCGCTCCAGCTGTTCTGGTTTGAAGACTGTGCGGACCCTCTTCATCTTGCAGGGCCCCCCAGACTTCCAAGGCACAGTGGGGCCCAGTGAGTTGGCCGTTACACAGTGAGACAACTCCAGACCTGGAAGAGGAGCAGTGATTGAAGGGTTCTGTATGTTTTGAGGCCATTCCTCCAGCCCTGTTGATGTGCCAAACTCAGCTTGCTTCAGCTGTAGCTGAAATCCAGTGCAGCTGCTTTAAAGGCTGGGTGAAAGCAACACCTAAAGGAAAAGTTCCTACCCTGTCCCTGTCCCCACATTCCACACACGTGTACCACCTCAGCCCGGGAGATGCAGCCAGACCCAAAGAAGTCAGCACTTGATGAGGTGAGGAGGATTTGACCTCCATCTTTATAGGATCCTTGTACCAGAATAAGAAAGGCCATCAAGAGCTACTGAACACAAACCCTCCCACCTCTGTCTCGAGAAGTTCCTAATGAAATACCTGAAGGTTGGGCAAACTCACCCCATGCTGACACCTGCTTTTACCCTTCCTTTGGCGACTAGTCAGAAGACGACACTGAAAGTGGCAGACCAGTTTGGTGAAACATAACTAGCCCTCATGCAAGTCCTCATCTTGCTCTTTAGTCCTTTGGTCTCAGTGGGTTCAGCCTATCATCCAGTTCCTTGTGTGCAGAGGCATTAGTAGGGCTAACAAGTGGATCGGATCTGTCTCTGATCCAGTTATGGCCTAATGATAACCATAATTAACTAATTAACACACAATACACCTGGCTTCTGAGCCCCAGAAAAACTCCAGGCAGCGGGACCTGTCTACACTCATAGGTGTAGACAAGACCAGTTTGTGTTTGCAGGATCAGGCCATTAACACTCTCCACCCACCGCTGCTGTTTTGAAATCTCAGCCCCAGGACATGCAGTCTGACTGAGAGGAGTGAAGGTTGGGTTCAGCAGCTCGCAGAGGTCTCTCAGCCATGGCACACTGACACCTTGGTACAGCAACAACAGCCACCAGGGATGTTGGACTGTCGCAATATATCCTGACAAGCCAAGTTTCCTTAACTTTTATGAAAATACTTTGACTGACACCCACTACTTATGTTTCCTTTAATGACTGATGTCTTGTTCTCCAGGCACAGTCACCTTGACCTACTTAATTTTGTTAACTGGTGCAAGTTCTGCATGTGTTTAAGGATTTGTGGGATGAAGATCTGACAGCTTAATAGATGTAATTGCACTGTTTTCATCATTAAAATAATTTTGCCTGTCACTTTTTTCCCTTTCCTGTTTCACCACTGGGTATCATTTCAAAGATTAAATACTTTGTGGAAATAGCTCTACAAATTGTTTAACTGTATTTTCATACCTCTGCATTTGATGCAATACTTCAGTTAACACAACTGTGCAGAGGCTGTCTTGTATAATAAAGGAAATATATTAAATAGCTATGCTAAGCAGTTCTTTAAATAAATACTATTAGCAAATCCTTTTGGTTTCTGAATATTGCAGCGATTGGGATCAAATCAAGAGTTCCCAATGAAAGCATGTTCTTGGCTCCAGGTTTTGCCGGGGCAACAACGAGATCTAGCTCCGAATGCTAAAAAGATCCTTACATTTCAAGAAAAGTAAGCTCGTCTCGGGCGCTTCGTTAAAAGAAACGAGCTAATTTTGCTCGTGCAAAGTTAATGTACCCCTCAAGGGAAAATACGAGGATCCCATCACCACTGTGTTCATACTGCCGACGGATTCCCCCCCCTTCCTTTTTTTCCTTGGGCGCATGTACACTAACAGTACGTGCAGGTTTTGGGGCCGGGATGCTCCGGAGCACTCGGCAGTTGCGTCGCTGGGAGAGCAGAATTCCAGCGGGACGAAGAAGCGCAGGTCCCATGAGCACGGACACGGGGGTTCGGGGGTGTCCTTGCCCTGAAACCCTCCACTGGAGCCAAGCCTGAGGGATGTAAATCCTGACATCTGGGGGCTCGCTTCACCCCGCCGCATTTCCAAACGGCTCAGTGTTAATTATCGATCGCTACAGAGGACAAAACACCTGGTAGGAAATTCGTCCCTCTCCATTTCCCGCAGTCCTGGGCCAACTCTCCACCTCGGTCTTGGTCGAGGGGCTGCAGGAGATGTGGGGAGAGGAAGGAAAAAAACCCCAGATGGCAGTTTTTGGTGCCTCAGTTTCCCACCCCATCGAGTGACCCCACGCCTGGCTGGAAGGTCCCACACTCCCCGCCCCCCGCGTCCACAGGAGCCCCGGTTCCCTGCCCACCCACCC
>VXBZ01009252.1:3748-13754 GCA_013399135.1 Heliornis fulica
AGGAGCCTTAAGCCAAGTCCATGGGGCTTGTCTGTCTCATCCTGTGCTGCTTAGTGCTCAGCACAGACATACATCCCCTGAGCTGCTTGGACGCAGGCTGAAGCCAGACCCTGCACCCCCAGCAAGCCTCTGGGAGCCACCCTAGATGTGTCCTTCATGAGCTGGCTTTCCTGCAAGCTGGCTTGTAGATCACTGCATTGCCCTAGCCATCTTTCAGCACCTCCTGCTTGTGTGGGTGCCTTTGGGCCTCTGGCATTGCTGCCTGTTGGTTTTATAGCTGTTGACTCGAGCAGGGTCACGTCTGCGTGTAGGTCAGGGTTGGTGACTAGTCAAGACAGTCAACCCTCCAGCCACTCGAGGAAAACTAGAAAAAACAAAGGCCTCTCCATAGTCTTTCTTGTTACCTGCCAGTCCTGTTTGAGTCCTAGACTCTTCTGCTTTGCATCCCTCCTTTTCTGAGGCATAAAAAATGTGGGAAATTTATCTCTTCTTAGGAGAAAGGAAAAATGGGAACTGCTTGTGAGTCTGGAATGCAGCAGTTCATCTACTTCATGCTTTTTAAATCTCAATATCAAACTCAAGGCAGATCTTGAGACATGAACTGAGTGAAGGGGTGTGACAAATAATGTCTGTGGTTTTGTCCATACAACAATTCCTATTCCTAGTTGGAGGGGGTCTCCACCAGAAGTGACTGATGATTTTAAATGATTTTCAAAGGTGCTTGCTCTGTGGGGAGGAGCCTGGTTTCAAAGACAAATAAAATGCTAAGTGCTCACTATACAAGCTTCTATTAAGATAGATCTTAAGCTGAGCAACCAAAGTGATCAGTCAGAAGGGAATGCAACAAAGAGTATAAAGAGCAAGAAATAGTTGTTGCTGGTATTGCATTCTGGGCCCTGAGCAGGATGCTGGAGAAGATGGTACAGGCTTTTCAGAGAGGGCAGAAGAGCCACTTTACCTATTACTTTACAGATGGACAAGGGAGAAGGCTTTTCCACTGGTGGGAATGGGTGGAAGTGAGGAAAGATAAGAGTAGCAAGATGGGGCTTGAGCCAGTGTGTAAGAAGGAAGGTCCTGACTCGTGAGGAAAGAAATGGTGCCTTTTTCTTACAAGTAGGCAGAACTTTCATCGAGGTGATAAACCTCCTAGCTTAAAATCTTGACTATACTGTGGGCTTGATGGTGTCATTCATACAAAGAGTTTGTTTTGTTGAACCCTTGAACTTTCTAGCCACTTCTTAGAGAAGCCACCCTGCAAATCCACAACATTCACCTTTAACGAGGCTTGATCTGCCCAGAGAGGTTGTGGAGTCTCCTTCTCTGGAGACATCCAAGACCAATCTGGACACGTTCCTGTGTGATCTACTCTAGGTGATCCTGCTCGGGCATGGGGGTTGGACTGGATGATCTTTCGAGGTCTCTTCCAGCTCCTAATACTCTGTGATTCTGTGATTCTGTGAGTGGTCCTTCACCTCACGGATTGCTTCACTTGTGTTTTAATTTTTTTCACGAAAACACAGTGTGATTTGTGGCTGTATCGGACGTGGCCGCTCTGGTTAGTGGGTACACTTCAGTGTAGCTCCATACCTATCCTTGGATTTCCTATCATCCTCCTCCTTGCTGCAGCCTTGTACAGCAAACACATCTTTCAGGTGCGCTGTGAGGCCGGGCAGAAGCGGCACCTCCACCCTCCCGCCTAACTCTCCATCGGCTCCTCCCAGGAGCGGGCCTGGGCTGCCTGATGGGTTTAGACAGGCCGCGGGGCTCTCCCTGCCCTTCCGGGGCGCCGCGGGGCGTCCCTCGGCCAAGCCGGTTCTCTCACAAACCGGGAGGGGGCGGTGGAAGATCGGGAATGAGTAAAACCCGTCACCGCCACCACCGAGAACCGAACACAGCCCCATCCCTCAAGGGGCGCGGAGCCTTTTTCCTGACTCCGAAGGGAAAAGCCACGCGTGGCTTAGGCGCAGCCCCCACGACCGAGCGAGAAGTCGCGGGTCGTGGGAGGGTTTGTGCCCGGTGCCGCCGGGGCCCGTCCCTCAGCCTGGGCGTTGCGAGGCGGGGGGGGTGCTGACAGCGGCCCGTGTGGGCCCGCTTCGAGCAGAGCTCCTGGGAGTGGGGGCGCTTTCGCCCGCCAGAGTGAGCCTGTGCTTTCCGCTCGACTTTTAACTGGGTGAAGGGGGATGAAAGGGCCCTGAAAACTGCCCCAGGGAGCGTTTAACTGTGGTAATGGCGTTCCGGTGGCTGTGGAAACTGCTGGGCCAGGACAGACGTGGCACCTCCCTCTTCTCCCTCTTCGCTGGCCAGTAGTGCCAACTCTCAGAAGCTCCACATTGTTCAGCTCCTGGCAGGGTGGGATGTTTAACCTCAGCAGGACACTCCCCTCCTCCCCACTTCCAAATCACCAAGTCCACGGGGCTGCTGGGCCAGGCCCAGCACTGTGGTTTGGTCCATGAACCAGCGTCCTGGCGGTCCTTCCCCACCTACTCCTGCCCTGCTCCAGATCTTCACATCAATCTTCCTGAAAGACCCTCACCACTCAACTGCCAAGCTCATGCTTTGGCCCCCTCCATGCTTATCCCAAGCTAATCTCCTACCCTGCCTTTACCCTCCCCTGATCTACCACCTAAACTCCAACTTTGCTGCTCATCCCAGGGTATCAGAGGTGTCTCTTACTGGGCTTGGTACCCAGGCAGAAGTTACCCCTGAGCCACCTTGAGATCCTTCCTCAAGACAAACTGAGGTCACCAACTCTGGCCAGCCATGAACTCGAAATGGAGGAGATGATAGCTCTGTGTGTGTCTGTGTGTGCACGGTTTCTGGGACCTTCTTCTGTCTAATCCCCTGGGTCGCTGTATTCCTGCTGGCAGTGAGAGAGCTGCCACCCGAGCTGTGACAGGACCCCCCAGATGAGATCCTCCAGAGCTTCATGCAGAGGTGGACCTCTGCAGCCCAGCAACAGGTGGAGGGGCTCTCCCAGGGTGGGAGCAGAGGCTCTGTGTGGGCTGGAGGGCCTTTCTTTGTCCTGCTAGAGGTTGCTGGCCACCACTTGTGTAAAACCCATCTGCATTCACCCATTGGAGTGCAGCCAGCAACACCCGGAGCCGAGTCCCAGCCTTCCAGACTTGACAACTTTTACTCCTGTAACTTGAGAAACCCCCAGAAAAGCATTTCATTGTGGCACAGCACTGAGTGCACTGGTGCTGGGCAGCAAGCAGGCAGCAGCCCTTCAGCAGTATATGCCAGTGGCTTTAACCTCTGAGACTCACCTCCAGCGACAGATTCTTCAGCACAAGCCCCACGGTGCCCTGTGAACCAACACTCAGCCCTAGTCTCCAGCCTGTCTTCCCACACCTGCCTTCCCCACAGCAAGGTTGGTGGCTGGACCCAGCCTGCATGGGGGAGGTTCTTCTGCTTCTGAGCCAAACTGGCTCTACTGAGCACTACTGGCTGCAAGGACCCGTCTTCACCGGTTGTTTTCCCTCACACCGAACGCTTCTGTGGGGAGCCTCCTCACACGCCGCAGCTGAGAGGCCTCTTCAGCTTTGTAATTTACTTAGTGTGTGCTTAAAAAGCAACCTGAAAATAAATTGAATTGGACTCTTGAGAGGAAGGGGGTAGGAAAAGTCCTGGAAGCAAAGAAAAGGAAGAAATTGATTTTCATCATCTCTGTGGTTTTCTTTAACTATCCCAGGCTTGTCCCAGATATATCTGCATTAACTTGAGGTGGGACAGTCTGTTGGTGAGACCTGAGACACAGAGCAGACCCCAGTGCCTGGTGTCAGGAGACTGAGCACTTCCATAGGGTTTGTAGTTTCACTATTGTGCTAGAACACAGCTCAGAGCAAAGGAATCATGAGGTATTTTATGGCCTTTTCCTAAATGACAAGGAAAACTAATCCCTGGCTCTGCAGAGCTGAGAGGCTCATGTTTGAACTGCTGGGGCTGAGAAGTTCCTCCTGAAAAACTTTTGCATGCCCTTTGAGATGTCCTGCTCCACAATGTCTGCCAAGCAACTGCGATGGCTTAACACATTTCCTTTCAGAGACTTAACTGAGGGATCCTAGGTAGATGTTTGACCCTGCTGAAGTCTGCAGATGTGTCTAGCTCTAGTTGCCAGTGAATTTGCACTCTCACATCCAGCAGCAGATGCAAGAGAAGAGATGGGGTTCTTCCTGAGACTTTCTGCTTTTGCATACTCATTTGAAAATCAATTTAATGCATTTTAATTGCCTATTTTTCTTCTTGGTTTTTCTCTTTATGGCTACACACAAGCAAAAAAAATAATAAGGTAGAGTCTAGCCAGGCAGGCTGCTAATGAGGAAGCTTGATTCAAGAAGATTTTAATTCTCAGCATTTGCTCTTCAGGATAGCTGTTTTGGCACACAGGGATATCACAAGCCCAAATGCCACCATCAGCTAACGAAACAAAGGCATTGGGCTCATATGTCATTTTGCTACATGAAGAACCAAACTCTTACATCCTTGATCAAACAATAGGAGATAGGGAATCTGTTTCAGGAGGCTGGTCCTCTCAGCCAAATCAGCCTATAGATGAAGCCTATAAAGAAAATACTAATTGTTTGTGAAATATGGTGTGAAAAGAATGAGGGAGACATAACTCACACTGTGGAGAAGGAAAGGTGTACATTAAAATCTCAATCTCTTGCCAGCCTTTTGTGGTCTCCCTGGTAAAGAGAAGCTTCTGGCTCTACCAAGCTGGCCAAAGGGCTCCTCAGAAATCCACTTCAGACAGGCAGAGACATCTGTCTTCAGCACCTCCATCATAACCTTTCACTTCCAGTAGCGCTGTTCCCTATCATTTCACCTTTTAGGCTGAAAAGCTTCAAGTTTCCTCCCTGTCCAAGGCCACTGTCTTTGGAAAGACACTTTGGTGAAAGTAAGAGGACAGTATATTGCTTTACACCATTGGGCTGTAGCTCATCATTTCACTTTACATGAAACATAAAGGATGCTCCTCACCAGTGCACAGGCACAAGTGAGTGGATAAAGCCTTGGTTGGCATCCCATTTCATCACCTGGAAAATATTTTTCTCCCTCAATACCTCTCATCCCCTGGGTTGACCTACCATGCTAAAAGTACTAGAGAAAGGACTGGCATTTGCAAGCATCTGGCACGGGGTACCATTGTCAAAATTTCTGCTAAACTAGTCCAAATCCTATTCATAAAGTTTGTGAAGGTGAGCCCAGAAAAGTTTGAAGCAATGATTTTGTGTTTGCTGGAGTTTAACAAGGTTACTGACTCGACCTCAGAAAATGAGGTCAGGAAAATGTATGCAAGTATTGGAGTATCAATATCAGAAGGATAAACTTGGGTTAGAGAAGAGAGAAGTGTAATAAATAGGACTGTACACATGAAGAGAGCTAAAAGGCCAGAGCTCCCAGGGCTTGTCCTGTTTAAGACTTTCATATAAATGAGTCCAAGGCTGGCACAATATGCTGGGTGTCCAGATGCAGATGACATCATGAGGCTGCTGATAAATTTCAAGAATGCACTGGACCACAGGAGGATTTGGAGACACTGGGGGGAGCAGGCTAATATAAAGGAATTCAATTTTACACAGTGGAAGGTTATTTGTTTAGGGAGACCCTATAGAACATTTAAATGCAAGTTTAATGAACTGAAGCGGGAGAAAACTAATGAAGGAAAAGACTCAGGCTGGTGCTGAGGAGCAGCAGGGATAGCAGTGGTCCAACAAGTGTGTATCAGTAGCACAGCTGAGATTTTGGAAGAGAGGGCTCATGCTGCAGCTGGGGAGTCCAGGACATCACGTTGGGCAGCCAGGGTGCTCTCAGCATTGAACCTGGAGTCTGAATCAGGAGGGTCCATGAGTACAGAGAGGCAGGTTAGAAAGGGTCCTTCACCACTGTGGGACCTGTGTGCCAGGATGGAGAGGCAAGAGGAGATGCTACCACAGAATGTGCCGTGGCAGAGACAGCTAAAGCCATGTTTGGGTCTCCAGGGCACTTTGCGGAGACCTCAGCTCAACAACACATGCTGGCTTAGGTGTAAATCAGGTCAGTCTAGGTGCCTTGGCTGTGGGGGCAGATGTACTCAAGGAGGAGAGAGGATGAGAAGTGGCAGGGGCCTGTCACTAAAAGCAGACTTTCTAGGGTATGTAGGACCCTTTCTAGGGCATAAGAGTCTTGTCAAAAGGGCAGAGGAGCCCCTTACACAGTAGAAGAGCCACATGCAGCCTTCCCTAACTCACAGGCTCTGCTGCTGGCCCTTGGGGTGCCAAGTGAGGCAGCATCCTCCTAGATCACCGCTTCCACAAAGCCTCCTGCAGCAACCCTACTGCCTTCTGAGGCAACACAGACATCTGGAAAAACTGCTTAGTGTGGCCCAAAAATGAAGGTGTGGAGCCATGCCTCAGAGGGTGGATGAGGCAAAGCCTCCATCCCTGCAGGGTGTAGGAACCGATACCCACCGTGGCTCCCAGTCTCCCACAGACATCACAAATCTGACATGTCCCTTCCCCCAGAGAAGGGTCTGCTCTGCTGCCAGTTTGGAGTCCCAGTGCACCCAACCAGCCTTTCCTTTACCAGTACACATTAAGTACTTCTGAGTGAGGCAAAAAAACTTGTTACCAGCCTCTGTACCAGCAACTGGGCAAGTCTGAAACCCTTGAAATATTTCTGGAGATGAAATACATTTTCTGGAAGGAAAAAAAAATTGCTCCTTTGCAATTCTGCCTCTACTGCACAAGCATTAAGAATTGCCAGTTTTTAGTAGTATTTTACAAACAGAGCATTGTTTTTTAACCACCCAGTGTATCACACACTTCACTGGCAGCATCCAGGAGGAAATGCTGAGTATCAGTATTTTCACTTTTGCTGGTTCCTTTGCCATGGGGAGTACCTGAACCACCACGGTGGGACCCCAGGATTGGGCAGCAGAGCCAGGGCTCATCCCACTGCTGGCACCCTCCTCAGTGTGGACCAGCAGCAGGGAGGAGATGCCACACAGTGCCCCCAGCCAGCAGAGAGGGGTTTGCTTGGAGCACAAGGCGTGTACCTGCCCACGGTCCCGGTCTGCAGCAGGAAAGCGGCCCCGACACAGCGTGTATCATTATTTCAAATGACTTCTCTGAACTGAAGTCTCGGTTTAATTCACCTCTCTGTGAATGGGTCTGGTGTGGCTGTCTGATGTCTGTCTTGATTTTAAAAAGTCAGTGTCTGAAGGAGTGACTGTAGCTCCAAAAAAGGTTTAAGGCCCTTTGCCTGCAGTCCCTGGCTGCGTTCCTAAAGAGTCGTTTAAAAGGAGTCCACTAAATCAAAAGCCAGGTAAATCAACAGAGCACTCAACATCGTAATGAGACTGGTTATAAGGTAAATTACAACATTATTCAAGCACATAAAATTCCTCCTCTGGCATTTGTCCTGCTAAGTGCAGTGCACCTTAAAAGTGATGAAATGATTTCTGCCAGCCCATGAAGGAAGCTGTGTCTGGGGGATGGGAGGCTGAGCCCAGCCCCTACCTTTGCATTGCTTCTAACTTTGGGGGGGCTTCAGGCAGCAGCTGGCCACTGCTCATCCCTGCCCTGTGCCTTGTTTCAAAGACTCATGGATGTGCTTTCAGAATTGTGCAGTACCAGCCACAAACACTGGCCATGTGCTCTCTCTTTTCCAAGCAAATCTTGTTACAATTTTCAAAGCAGGGGATTAGAAAGACTTTAATTAAGGACTTGGTTAGGGAGGCTTGAGACTTATAAATCTTTTGTTACAATGAATGAAATTCTGAACAGATGCTGGTGCTTTTGAAGCTGCCAAGACCCAAGAGATGGACACGCAGACCCTAAGGAGATAGCTGTTATTATACACATCAGATAGCAAAGGGCTGTAAGGGCAAGAAGCCCAAACCAGAACAAAATTCCCAGGCAGCTTTTTTCAGATCCATATCTTGGATTATGGGATTCTGTGCCTTTAATGTAAGAAAATATTTCATGTTGGTGAAAGATTGGAGAGAGGGGCTTCTCCCTGCCTTGTGTTCAAAACAGGTTTGTGCAGACCAAACGGAGAGGTTCTCATTTCACAGGACACCATGCAGAGAAACAATTTATTCCAAGTCTTGCAAAGAGACAAGGGTGCAATCAGGAACAGCAGCTCTGCCAGGCTGTCATGCTGTACACCTACAACCTACACTGTCCACTGAGGCAGTAACTGAGATGTTTTGGGTGAATTAGAGGTTCCCCGAGAAATACTACAGCTACTCTGTACAAAGCTCCAAGCAAACCATCCCTCATAGTTTGAGGAGGCCCAAAGAAAAGGAGAGAAAAGCAAAATGCAGGAGGCAATACATGCAGTCCCACAACCTAAGATAATGTGAAACTAATCTAATGAGCATGGATCAGATTCTGCGGTGATTAAAACATCCTGTATTAATACCCCATAGGCTTTGTGGTGGGTTTTTTAAAGGACAGCACTGCATGCAAAAGCTGAGGACAGAGGGTCAATTTATAGCTTTGCTTACAAAGATGAACAGGATGGGTAAAAAGTGACCAGAAAGTGCCCATTCGAGCCTGTGGTGCATGTGGTTTCGAGAAAGTGCACGTTGGGTGGTCAAGCTGCATAGGCAGCTCCAGCGTTGGAGGGGTGCAGCCCAGAACAAACTGATTGTTCTGAGGGCAACAGAAAATCGGTGGGAACCCAGAGAGGCTGTGTCCTAGGGCAGGAGCTCTTTTCCCACTTCAGTACATCCCCTTCTTCCTGAACTCTCAGCCTACTCTGGACGCTTCCCACAAGGGAAGCTGCCTCCCAGGAGCACAGCCTCAGCAGGCAGCCACACGCACGCATTTCGCAGCCACACAAGCCACCGTGTGCTCAGTCTCAGCCAAGGCAGAGAGGTAGAGAAGGCAGATGAACTCTCCCTGGTAATTAACCTAATTACTGGCTAAAAGCAGCAAGCACTTTGTTTTCAAGCACTGCTGCAACATGAGGGAAGGGGAGCATTGCCTTGCTTCCTCCTCCTCACTGTGAGATGTGTGGATGGACAGGGACTGTCTGGGGGAGGCTGTACAACTCTCTGTGGCAGAAACAGACCATGCCAAAAGAGGGGCCAGGAGAAGCACTTGTGTGGAAAGCTGGAGAAGGTTGGCTGCGTGGTGGCAAAGTGGGGTGAAACATGGCCTGGGGCAGCACCAGTGAGAAGGGAGATTTTCCTGCTGGGGTACACATCTGCTCAGCCCTGTGTGTCCCACAGAGCTCAGCCTGCTGAGGTCCCACCGATTCTGCCATGAGTTATCCATGAGGGATATGGGCTGGTCAGCAAGGGGCCAGTCTTGGGCATGGAGAGGCCCATATCTGGGCTTGGTGCCCAAGCTGCCTTGCAGCTATTCCCTGAGGGATGAAGGGGAGCGAGGCAGCAGGAGTCTTGTCTCCTTCTTGTGCACCGTGCCTGCACACTGGCCGTAGTGGGCAGCAACATCACCCAGAGCCTTGATGAAGCTAAACACTGGGGCCTCCCGCTTTCACCCCGCAACTGGGACATGAAGAAGTCCTACAGAAGCACTCGCCCTGCCTCAAAAGGCAGAGGGGATCCTGTTTTGGTTGGGGGGTGGAGGTTTAAACTACTTTCTCCTTTTTTTTTCTTCCTGTGTGTGTCGGGAAGTCCCACTCAGTTAAGCCCAGCTGTAGCACTTGCAGGTGGATGTAGGGCCTGCCCGGCGTGTGCACTTGGCATCTGGGAAGCGGCTTTTGGAAGCGGCCAGGGCGCGCTTGCTACAATAACCCACTGAAACAACAGCCGTCTAAAAATAAGGTTGTTTTCTGTACTGGGCTCCTTTTAACTCCGTTAGTCATCTCCAGCTCCCAAAATAAGCTCCGTGTAACAGTCGCTCTTAGTAGCGGCTGTAAACAAACTTATGGAGGCGGGCGAGAGGCGCGGAGGAAAGGGAAGGCAGCACCGGCTGGAGGGGGGATGGCGGCGGCGGGCGGCCTCGGGGGTGGCGGAGCCGGGGCCCGGAGCGGGGTGTGGGGGGGGGCGGCC
>VXBZ01009252.1:20390-43473 GCA_013399135.1 Heliornis fulica
TCCCCGTGGTGTTGAGGGTGATCTGAGTCTTGCCCGGTACGGAGGTGGATCAGTTCAGAACCCACTTCTGCCCCCTCTCCTCCCCCCCCATGAGCTGGAGCTAGTTAGGCTCAGGGTTTAGCTTGAAGGTCATCTGTAAATAGAAATAACGGGTCTGAATTTATCCCGGGGCACACCATTCCCTACTCCCGTGTCTCGGTCCGGCTGCATTTTTATTTAATGGATTTGAACAATACTTGAGGTGGAAGTGAGGCGACCAACCTGGAACTGACAGAGAGAGAGAAAAAGTTGTCCTTTCCTGGTATGAAGGGGACTACTGTGGAGTCAGTGATAGCTGGTCACCGTAAAAAAACCCGCAAAACCCCCGCAAATACAAGCAGGTGATTTAACACAGCCTCAGAGCAAGGCCACCTCCGTGTCTCTGCTCCATCTCTTGCCGTTGAATTGAAGCAGGTCCCCAAATCCTTGCCCACACAGTGCAGCCTGCCAGGGTGCAGGTGAAGGCATGGTGCTCTATCCTAATGCTCCCCAGACACTCAGCTCTCTGGCACGTTGTCAGTGCCCAAATAGTTCTTAAAAGCTTCTCAGTTTCTAGAAAGATGCAATTTTAAGAGTTTCACACCAGTCTTTTCTGATGATCATCCTAGTAATTAGACACCTGGCAAGTGGAGAGACCTAGGCAAATTAAGTGTCAAAGACCTAGTGAGGAAAGTGCCTAACTCCATTAGGCAATTTTGAAAGCATGAATTTAAACACAGGTTTAGACAGTGGCTTCATATTTGAAAATGTAAAATAAGCCCTCAATTTCTCTGAAGCCCCTCTGAGCTGCAGGCCTTCAGCATTCCTAATTAAAGAATGTAATAAAAACTGATGGTGCCCAGAGCCTTGCAGGACCAGCCTGTTAATGTTAGAAAGGAATAAAACCTTTGTGAAATTAGAGAACAAAAAAAAAAAATCTGAATGTTTTAGTTTTTCACAAAGTGGAATGTAATATGTGAAGATGTGTTCACAAGTCAAGGGGTCCAATTTATTCTCCTAGTTATACTTAATGGAACAGAACTGTTGCAGGCTTCACCTGATACNGTCCTAGTTATACTTAATATAAGCGTGGATTTGTTGGAACAGACTGTTGCAGGCTTCACCTGATACCTGGGTTTGGCTTAAGATAATAAAATACACCCTTGAAAGTGTCTCAGTAGTAAGATACTGGTCTTAAAAGTTGGTCTTGAGCCTCCATGTATGGATCACAGTCCTGATGGCAGGTCCATGTTAAAACATTACCTTCCTTTTGCCCCTGTCAGCACCGTGAAAATACCCTACACAGATGCATTATGTGATGCAGTTTCATGCCTTTGTACCCATCTCTGTCTCCTGTCTTGTTATTTCTCATGTTTTGGGTTTTTTTTTATTTCTACGTGTCTAATTCACCGGGGTGAGGAAAATGTCAGCACATTATGACTGCTGTGTATGTGCATTTGATTAATTTTGTAAATACAGAAGTTGTGGAGAAGAATGTGCTTTTTCAGAAGCTGTAGCTGGTGGATTTTAGCTCACAAACCAAGGACTCAGTCTGGTTTGTAGTCCTGGCTTTGGGGGTTTTATGTTTAATGGGCATACTTTCTACATTTTGCATGAAAATTTAAGATAACTAAATACATTTGGAAGGCTTTGTATCGTGCTTCTTTCAGTTTTGAGTACTGTTGCGTGTAAAGTTGTATGATGCATTATTTTTAAATATTTTTAAACTTTAAAAGTTGACTTTGTAAAAAATATGCATAATTATTCTAAAAGAGGCTATTCCTTGCCCTGTGTATTAGGGAAACTCTCTGCTTGGAGCACTTGAGGCAGTCTAATTGTTTCTTTTTTTCTTCAAAACTGGATTCCAAAGGCTGGTCAGAGCCTTTAATATTACCCATTTGGCCTGAGCTGAAGATCTCCAGCAGACTTCAGTGTTTGAATTTCACTGTAGTCATGCATTAAATTTTAAGAGAATCTCTGGGTTCACTGTTCTTTTCATGCAGGTAGTAATTAAAATTTGTTTACCTATTTTTTTTAAAAGATCTAAAGGTACCGATTCTGCAGTCAGCAGATGATGCTGTTGCACCCTGTCTGCAGAGCCCACTGGGTGGGCACAGAGCTGGGCAGCCCCTGGAACCTCTTGGTCTCTGCTCAGGATGGCGGCTGCTTGTGTGGTCCTGCTGGGGGTGGCATCTGGCTGTGCCATGTCACCGGTGCCATCCATCTACACATGGGGCCAGGAGGCTGTGGAAAAGGGCTGTGGGCTGTACGTGGAGGAAGAGCTTGGCCAGTGTCCCAGTAGCAGTGTGGTGCCAGGAGCATCACCTTCCTTCAGAGGCAGAGGAAGGGTTTGAAACTGCCTTCAGGGCATTGCTTAGACCCTTTCTCTGAGCTGATTTCTGAAACAGAGAAAGTGTTGCTGCTGTAGTACCACTTTTTTTTTTTTTCCATGAAGTGGAAGTGGTTGTGGTGACAAGAAGCAGCACGGCTGTGTAGCAGGGTAGCAACAAAAGGGGTCACGTTTTGGAAGGAGGGTGCTCTGATCTCCTAGGCCCACTGTGAGCACTGCAGTCGGGTTACCCATGTCACAGCAGCCCCTCTTACTCCCTCGTTTGTACCTGCCACGCTGGAACAGAATGTGAAGCTGCAGCATGTTTTGAATAATCCAGTTTTATTTGTGGCACACTCTGGTGTAATTCAATGACCCTTCCTGGGTAGATGGCCAGTCTCTGAAGGCAGACTGGAGAGTGAGTGAGTTCAGAAGGTGTGACTGCTCATTGTTTCTGACATGACATCCATCAGCTGGAGCATCACAGAGTTGCTGTGAAACTGTGACAGCACATCAAATTTTCCTAAGTGCCGTTTGCCTCGGGGTGGTTGCCAGCAAGAAAGGTGAGCGCAGGATCTCCGGAGGATGACACCAGAGAGGGCTGAGCTGATAAACAAAAGAAAGAATACCCGATGCTCGTTTGCATCTGCAGCGCTCCCGGGGAGCTTGTCCTCTTGGGAGTAACAGCTGCAGGAGTAAACCCAGCTTTTCCCCAGTTCCCCAGGGAAAGGGGACAAGGGTAACTGCTGAGGGAGCTTGTCTCCTGGTAGGCAAGGGGACAGGTTCCCCGTGTGGACCAGCTGTAGCCAGGGTGGGTGCAGAGTTTCCTTCTGGCCTGCAGGAAGGAACCGCTGCTGTAATAAACCTCAGAGGAGGCTGATGAGCTGGAAGCACAGCTTGGGGATGGGGATGGAGCTAGTGTGTTCCAGACCCCCTGAGGGGAACCCACAGAGCAGCATTATGATCAGAGGTCAGTGCCTGTTGTCCCAGACACAACAGTTTTGTAGTCTTTTTCCCAGTGAGGCAAGAGGTGCTGGCATTAGGAGCTCAGGCCTGCACATACTGATGAGGCAGAGCCTCCCTGTGTCAGAAAACATGGGCTGATGACTCCTGATCCCACTGCTGCTCAGAGCACCAGGGCCACATTGCCCTTGGCTGAGGGCTGCCTGTGTCCCCTCACATCTCTGGGTGGCAGAGAGACACATACACAGCTCCAGGGCAGGAGAGCAGCGCTGGAGGAGTCCCTTCAGCAGCCCACTGGTGAGGCAAGGCAGGAGAAGTTTCCTGTGCACCACCCTTGAGATGCTGGTCCCCATAGCACAGAAGGGATGGAAGCATGGGAAGGGTAGGCTGTTCCCCTGTGTAGGGGTCAGGGAGCCTGCAGGCACAAGTCTGATGTAATCTGTCACCTTTCAGGCTCCCCACACCAACGGCTGCCATTGCTCTCATGCATCCAGAGCTGTTAAGTGGTCAGACCCTTGGCCAAGAGCGTGCTGCTGGCAGTGCTCAGCAACCAGCAATTTCAGTGGAATTTCAGCTGTCGCCGAGTAGTGAAACATCCATGTTTATCCTTCACCTGGCCTCTGCCAGTTGGGCTGGAGGATAAGTGGTCCCAGAAACCAGAGCAGGTCAATAGATCCGGCTTGTTCCAAAATCCTGGCTAACTGGAACCAGTTGGAAACTTGCTGTAATGGAAATTTCAGTTGTGTGTAATTTTTTTAACAGAATGCAGTTGATCGTGTTCTTTGCTTTAGTCTGCCTCCACTTTTGGTTTTTTGTTGGTTTTTTTTTGTCCTGTTCTCTTTGTGTATTCCAACTTTTCAGGGAGGGAATTAGGCTCACTTACATAAAAGTACATCTCTTAGGCAGTGCTGCAGTCTCTGAATGCTGAAGCAGCATTGTTTGAAGACTTGTACTTTTTGCTCTGAAGGTCCATACAAGAAGAGTGTCTTCCAGACAAACCAAGTCTGTGTACATCCCTCTGCCAAGATAGCTCCAGTTATTGGCATTCAGTAGTTCACTTAGGGGCATTTTCAAGGCTGTTAGTCAGCAGTTACTCCCCTTGCATGGCATGCCTGTGGGCTGGGTTGTTAAGGACAGCTTTGCTCTTGTGTGTTGTGCCATGTCCTTCCACTCCAGCTGGGTATGTTACTAAGTGGGTATATTTGTGCAGCACCTCATGTCACTCTCATTTGTTTGTTTGTTTTTTTTTTTCCAGAACACTATAATTATACATCTTCAAACGTAAATGCTGGCTTGCCTCTAAATGTGGCACATTCCTCATTGTCAACTCCATGTCATGGTCTTCAGACATCAAATCCCGTCATTTCAGTTGTCCCATCGACAAACCATCCTTCTGGATACGGAGGTCACATGGACAGCGGGGCGTCTGAGTATTACCTGCCACCAAACATCAGACCTAATGGAGCTCCAGCACTAGAGAGCCCCAGAATTGAGATAACTTCTTACATGGGACTTCATCATAACAACAACCAGTTTTTCCATGATGATGTTGAGGAGGCCATCCCAAATGCCAAGCGGTCGCCTTCCACCGCCACTTTGAACTTACCGAACATGGAGGCGTACAGAGACCCGTCCTGCCTGAGCCCAGCGAGTAGCTTGTCTTCCAGAAGCTGCAACTCCGAAGCGTCTTCCTACGAGTCCAATTACTCATATCCCTACACTTCACCGCAGACCTCTCCTTGGCAGTCCCCGTGTGTCTCTCCGAAGACCACCGACACGGAGGAGGGCTACCAGCGCAGCATGGTGGCCTGTACTTTGCTCAGTTCCCCAAGGCATTCTCCATCAACATCACCCAGGACGAGCATCACCGAGGAGAACTGGTTGGGCGCTCGCAACTCCAGGCCTCCATCGCCCTGCAACAAGAGGAAGTACAACCTCAACGGCCGGCAGACCTCCTACTCCCCGCACCACTCGCCCACACCTTCTCCGCAGAACTCGCCGCGGGTGAGCGTGACGGATGAGACGTGGCTGGGGAACACCAACCAGTACACCAGCTCCGCTATTGTGGCTGCCATCAATGCCCTCACCACCGACAGCACCATGGATATGAGCGACGGCATCCCCATCAAGTCAAGGAAGACCGCCGTTGACCACACCCCGTCCATGACTCTCAAAACGGAGCCAGCTGGCGAGGATCACGGGACCATATCGCCAACTGCCGATTTGTCACCTGAAGACTTCTCCAGCTTTCAGCACATTAGGAAAGGAAACTTCTGTGAGCAGTACCTGTCTGTGCCACAGCATCCCTACCAGTGGGCCAAACCAAAGTCTCTGTCTCCGACATCCTACCTGAGGTAAGGAACCCCACCTTGGAGGGCAGTCCTGATAGTATGTTTACTCTGTGCCTCTTTTCCCTCCTTCTCCTTTGTGCTTTCTGCCAGATCTGCCCATCCATTCATTCCACTTAGCTGTATCTTGTGATGTTGCCTCTGTGGTGTTGGTGTGGTGTGACCACAGTAAAGCCTTGAAGGCTCCAAGAGGCTGTTCTAGGAACTGGTTGTCTGGAGGTTGTAACTGGTTATCTGCTTCCCAGGGGATGAGCCTCAGCCTGGGCAGTCTTTGCAAACGGGGTATTCAGAAGCTTATCAGGCATCAAGACCATTTGGTGCCTTGAAACCTGAGGCTTAAATACTTCATAGTGTCTTAGTATGTTTTTATTTCAGGACAAGGAGATGGTTTCACTATTGTGGCTGTTAGTGGACTTTTTACATTTTCACTTTTTAGACAGGGAATACAAACAATAGGAACATGACCCTTTTGTGCATTATTTCAGCTTTTACTTCACTTCCTCTGAAAGCTGCTTATCAGTCATTTTTTCCTATCTGTGTTGGACAGTGATTGTATTTTTCTCACCTTTCCCCACCAGTTTGATATTCAAAGAAGAAAACCTTATTTTTCAACTGATAGTATTACACTGGTCACATTTATTTATCACAAGAGGACTCTGGGTAGGAAGCACCACAGAATAACCAGAATTTGAGTTAGAACCATTGCTTTCTCTTTTGGCCTCAGTCATGTTCATTAATTGGAAGTCTTCTGCCAACATATGATTCTATGATTCTTTGATTCTAACTCTATATACAGTAGTATGTGGAAAAGAGTTTGGCTTTCCAAAGTTTGCAAGCTGTCCCCAGTCCCTGGTTGTGATGATCACCACCTCACCTCTTCCAGCCCAAGCATCTTGCTTTTGACAGCAAAACTATCTTTCTCACAACGAAAGAAGTGGGCACATAGGTTAAATGTTTTAATTAGTGATACATTCCCTGGCTCTCAACCTTGCCAACCTCACTTTTCTCTAGCCACCACCGCTCTGCCACATGCTGTCTCCCAAAACTGAGATTGAGTGGTCTGTGGCCCGCTGTGGGATGCAGTGCTGTCATCCCCTTCCTCATCATTCTCCTCCCATTTCCCAAGCTCTGTGCAGGACCCTGGCTTAAATCTGCCCTTAAATATGCAGCAAGCCCTTTGGGGCTGGCCAATCCATCGAGAGGTACTCACTCACTGCCTTTTGGAACTGGGATAGGGATGTTTAACACTGGGAAAATCCTTCAGAGCCTTCCCATGTACTTAAAAAAGCACCTTTTTTAAGTACATGGCAGGCTACTTGGCACTTCAGTGGGAGAACACTGAACAACTTCAATGTTCTCTCACTGAAGTGCCAAGTAGCCTGCGCTTGTCAGACAGTTCACCTCTTGGCTTTTGTGTCAGGGACTGCTTTTTGCTGATGACTTCAAGGGCAATAATAGGACAGTTTGACCAAACAGGCTTTTATCTTTGTGCTGCAGCGAAGCATCCCGTAGGCAGGCCATCAGGAGGCACCCTGTGTGCCTGATGCTAACACAAACAAGAAAGGTGAAGCGTTAAAAAACCCGAGCCCCGCTACATTGTGTATTTAACATCTTTTTCCACTGTTTTGGTCTTGTATAAAATATGTTTCCTGGTTCACAGTGTGTTTCCATGTGATCTCATTAACTCATGCTCCAGGGCAGTTGGAAGTTACTGTTGAAATGTGATTTTAAGTTATTTTACCAATCAGATCCACTGACTGCGCTTCCTTCCACCAAAAATACCTCTCACTTTAGGCCTACGACAGTGCCGGGCAACTGAGCACGGACGTCAACAGGATCACAGCCTGCGCAACAGAAACGATGTTATTTTAAATCTTTCCAAAAAAATTGGTGAAGAATTTGTCACAACAGAGCAGGGTTTTTGTTGTTTTTTTTTTTTTTCCTGTTATGTTACACATCTGTTCTATTTCAAACGTGAGGGCTGGAGGGGTGGGTTCCAACAAACAGCTCGGGCTCCGAAATCTACCCGGTCGTAAGGATTTTGAGATAACCAGATTTGATTACCTCCTCTGTCTCTTCCTGAATCTGTGGCACAATTTTCATCAAAAGCCAGTGTGGCCCTGGAAAAATCACTGACACCTTCCCCTCCCTCTCCTGCGTTCCCAGGGCAGGAGGGAGCAGGCCCAGGCGCACCGTCGGCCAGTGCTCTCCCCTTTCCCAGGGTGTCATAGCGGGCGTCCATCTGAAAGGGAAACAGCTTTATTGTTTGTGGAATTTATGATGTTTTTCATTTGTCATAATTAAAACTCAATCAGCTTTAGGCTTTTCAAGTCCCAGAGCGAGGGAGTAATGGGAGGATATAGGAAGAGTATAATAATGCCCTGCCTGAACAGAACCATGTGCCTTTCCGTGCCCCGTGCTTCTCTTGTTGGCTGGTGAGGACTGAGAGCTCTGCACTGTCCCTGTGGGCTCTTTGGAGCAGGTTTGAGCTCACACATACCCCTCAAGGGCTATGAATGTGTGAGACTAGTCTTACACAGGACTTGGCATGTGGATGCTGAGGATGGCAGGATGGGGTAGGAGGGCAGAGCCTTCAGCTGAGGCTGAAGCTGCACAGGTATCACTGATCTGCTGGTGGTCTGCCTAATGTAGCAAATGGCTTGACAAGAAGCCCTCCACCAGGCAGTTATTGCATCAGCAGGTGATGCTCTGTGTGTCTCAAGCCCTTGCTGTCTCAGCTGTGTTCCTTCCTGTGACACTTCTCCATTGCTCCTCACTGCAGTGTAATGCAGAACCT
The DNA here is from genome assembly GCA_013399135.1 of Heliornis fulica. NCBI lineage: Eukaryota > Metazoa > Chordata > Aves > Gruiformes > Heliornithidae > Heliornis > Heliornis fulica. The sequence goes on from VXBZ01009252.1 coordinate 28,846, forward strand.
CTCATGGGCCAAAAACATTGAAGCCAGAATGGAAGTACAGGACTGGACCTTGGCTATGGGGGCGAGTTTGTGACTACTTCCAAAACTAAAATCCCATTTTTATTTTTCACCCACTTGTTAGCATGTCCCAAATCATCCTATATTAGAACAAAAAGCATAGACACTTAGGAAAGTGCTGCCTTTCTGAGTATCATACACATTTTTAGTGACTTTTTTAGCTGCTGTATTTGACAAAACACAGCCTGACATTTCCTAGAGACAGTTTATTGCTTGATGAACAGTAAAACATTGTAATTAGTTCAAGTGTCATCAGTTTAATCCAAAAAGTGTGTTGGCCTGTAACACTTGAGCTTTCATGAGATGCAGGGGAGGGGGAAGAGAAATGGTTGGGTTTGTTGGTGGAGCACATGGCATGTATGAGGTCTACCACACCACAAGGAGCTTCCAGGAACAGACATCCAGTTCCAGGTGGCTTATAAATGCACCCTACTGTATTTTCTTGTACAGTTTGGGTTTTTTAACTGTTAAAAGCCACATTTTTTTTAGCTGTAGTCTGTTTTTCAACCTCAAAAATACACGTGTGTGCTTGACCTCACAGATAGGAGGTTGTGTGGTTTGACATGTATGAGGCTGTAGTTTGCACCCAGAGAATGTATGGCTGGATGACTATCTACCAGTTGCCAAAGCACATTTGGCTTTTGTCTACATCAGTGGGCTTGTTTGTTTTTTTGTGGATTTTTTGAATTCTACTTTTGTGACTCTGACAGTACACATTACACAGGGTTTTTTTTCTTTTTTCCTTTTGATTTTTGGATCTTTCACAGAATGTCAGGAGTTGGAAGGCACCTCAAAGGATCATCTAGTCCAACCCCCCTGCCTGAGCAGGATCACCTAGAGTAGGTCACACAGGAATTTGCAGATGCCTTTGATGCTTTTGGTTTAGTTTGGTTTGGAGATTGCTTTTTTGTTGTTGTTAGATAGATGTTTGTGTTCAGTTTGGTAGACAGGAGACCACCTTACTCAGGAGAAGTTGAGTTTCTCAAGAAATTGAGGTGTTTTGAAGGTGGGAGAGGGTACCAGCTCTCTTCAGGTGTCAGTCACCCATGCAGGAGCAAAGGCAGTATGGTCTGGGCTAGGAACAGTGAAATAGGGACTTCTCACTGTCTGTCAGTGACAAAACCCTGAGACTCATTAGTGTTAATTGAGGGGCAGGGGCAGTGGACAAAAAAGAGATGTGTAGATACTTCAACAGGTTCATTTTGCCACCATGTAGCTGTGACTTTTGATAGTGTTAGTTTGCTGTACAGCAAAGCTGGGGACTGCTTAGGAACCTGTCTCAGTAAACTGAGCCTTTTGTTTGTTTGGTTGGTTGATTTAATCCTCCCCACCTTTCTCTTGACTGTCTTTCCCTTCCTCCAAATGCCCCTGTGAGCATCTTATTAATGGCCTTCCTTCTCCAGCTCATTTTAGCAGCATGTGATTCTAAATTCAGAGCTACAGACATGCCATGCCAGCCTCGTTATCTCCATTCCCACAGCAATAATTTCTAGTTCTTTCTCTAAGCCAACAAATGCAAAATTTCCCCTGCAATTCAGTCTCTGAATGTGAAATTTTAGGACAGTAGTGTGAAGTGTTAGCCAGGAGTGTGGTGATGGCTCATGTTTTCAGACTTCAGGGTGAGGAATTCCAGTGTGTCACATACACTCCACCGAGGAGCTACTTGCTCCACATGCCAGCAAAATACAGCCAAGTCTAGGGTGGGATGCAGCATCTATTTTAACAGCTCACAGCCAGATTGCTCTATTGTCTGACAGGATTATTATTATTATTATTATTATTATTATTATTATTATTATTAATTTTTTAAAGCAAAATCTACCCACGTTAGCTCAAAAGTGAAATATAAAGCAGGTATATTTTTCTGACCACAGTCAAGTTGTTGAACATACAGGCAGCATTGTAATTTTCTTACCCTTCAAAAAAAACCCACACAAGGATCTTTAACAGGCACCAGCTTCCATGTGAGACATAGGTAATAAATAATAAATTGTAACCATATTTGCATTTGGCTCACATTTGGAGCAGGGGCAAGCTGGCAGCCTGGTAAAAGTTTCAGGAGCCCTGTGGTTTCTCTGGTTTATGTTTTGTTTCTAAAGGAATGCTCCCTGATGGAAAAAAGTAAGTTTGGTGCAAGGCACCACATCTCAGCCACACTCCTAAGCAGGTCACTTCACCTTTCAGGTGGTGGATTATGCCTCTGCCAGGCAGCTACTTGGAGTAAATAATTCCATGCTCTGGTACTTGCCCAAGGAGCTGGATGAGTCCTTATGCAAGATGGGCACTTGTTCTGACACCTTTTGCACAGCAGCCTAGTTAAGGATAAAAAAAAGTTGGCAAATCTCTTTTTCAAGTAGCCTTGGGCATCTGGTAGCTTAGAAAGTGTAATGGTAATACATAGCAGTCATGAAAACGGGCCTTAAACACCTTTGTTAAGTTTAGTAGAAGTTTTTGGCTTTGTTTTTTTGCCTGTCTGTATTCTAGTGAGCTGTTTAGTATCTTCTCTTTTTTTTTTTTCCTAACTTGAAAAATCTTTCTGCTAAAGGCAGAAGTCATCCAGACTGGATAATCTGTTTTTGATTTAATCATATTGTGTATCTGGTGTATGCAAAATAAATCACTATTCATCTGTTTTGTAATCTGATTTATGTAGGATGGAGTTACATTCAGCAAGTTTTCCACAGCCTAACACCAGGTTTTGGGAACCTACCTCGAAACAACTGTCCCTCATTGCAGCATTAAGGGGGGGGCTACAGTTAGATTTATTGTGGCATAGAAAGGAATGGGACAAGTTTTTTGTTGGTGAAAAATAAGATCTGATGGAAATACACTGATGCATGTTTGATAGGAAGACTGTGTGAAGACCTTTTATTTCTCTTGTTCCCCTCCCTGTGACGCTGGCTGGATGAGGTAGTTTGGACCTTTACAAATTGATAAGGTTTGTTTGCAGCAGCAAGATTTGATTCTGCCACTACACCATTTGCTTGGTGACTTTCCTTTAACTGCATATAGCCACAGGAAATTAAGTGCATGATGAAGATAACCCACCATAGGAAATAGCTCTGACAGCCCCAGCCCATGACACTGTTAAATGCATCACTCTGCTTCCTTTATCAGGAAAACTGCCATTAATTGTCAATTTGTAATTGGGCAGGTGGTATTTTGGAATTTTGATGATAGATTGCAGGCTAACAGCAAACTTTGTTCTTACTTTCAGGCTTTGTTTGAGAACACAAATGTAACAATGAAAGGGGGAGTTACAGGTTTTTTTCTTCTTTTATTTTTTTACTGAGAGATGTAATTAATTATGGAACTATTATTTACTTCCATGTATCTTTAAAAAAAAAAATCCTCTTCACTTGAGGGCTACATGCTGCCAGTCAAAATTGTCCTTTTTTTTAATTAAGCATTAAAAATATCTAATCTGATGGGTATGTCCGAGAAAAAATAAAATCTATCAAGTGAGAATTTACTTAAAACCAGAAACATCTGGTTAAAAATGTGTGCAGATCATCACCAGGAGAGGCACAGCTGTTTTGCTCCTCTCTTTGTCATTTATCATTAGTCAAATATAGTTTATCCAGATTGTTTTTTTTTCTTTTTCTGAGGCTCTTTCAGACTAAAGTATGTGTACCTAATATGCTAGGCAAAGAATAGTGTCTGTATGCAGTGGTCAATTGCCTGTCACTTTTTGGCATCTCTTTGCTCTGTGTGTGAGTGTTTAGTAGCAGAAGAGCTTCTCCTCACCCCCAAGGTGGGCCCACTTGCACAGGAGTTCAGAGGCACAGCATCCTGCCTCAAGCCAAGGCTGGGGCTCCCGTGCTTGGGAGGACAGTAGCCAAATTTAGGATTTGTCCCTGGCAGGATCTTGCCTTTGCAGAGAGTGCTCTGCTGGCTTCTGCTGGATCCAGATGTTTGTGAGAGCTGGGATCCCTCACAGAGGCAGCATCTTTCTTCTGGACGAGCTCCCATCTGGGCTGAAGTCAGTGAGAGCTGTATGGCTACTTTCTTCTCTACCCATGTGATTTATGAGGATGATCCATGTCCTGAGGGCTTGGAGAGCAGAGTAGCCTGTGATGTGCCAGCAATCCATGCAGGGAGTGCTCAGGGATTGAAGTGAGGATGGCCCTTGTCCTCACATGGGGCTGGGATTCAGTGGCTCTGGCTGACCCCCATAATCTGTGTAGTGCATATCTATAGATGTTCAAATCACGTGTCTCAAAGCTCTAATCAGTGAAGACAGATAGTGTAGAGAAGTTTAGCATCACCTGAAGTCCCATAAGTGTATATACATGTGTGCACCACCAGATAGGAGTTAAATATGCTGGTAATAAAAGGCTGGATAAGCACAAAAGCAAAAAAAAAAACAACCCCAAAACCAAACAAACCCAAACTGGTCTCTGACCTGCAGTGGGAAACAGCAGACATACTGTGGGGAACATGGGAGATGGAGTGCCTAAGGAGCCACAAGCATGCTGGGTCAGTGTGTGGATCACTGGGACAGTAAACCAGAGTCTCCAGCTCCATATGCTTGTGATACCCACATCCAGTATGGAAGCTCCTTTGCACCCTTTCCATCCCCACCAGCTCATTCCAGCCATGATTCATGCTGCTCAGACTGTCCTTACATCAGGGCTAGAGCAGCCAGGTGGGCAACTGGTACGTCCCCAGCAGCCAGCCCCTCACAGGCAGGGCTGTGGTGACAGCTGAGGAGACCCTCAGCATCCCAGGCATGCTGTGGTGGGATGAGCCCTGTCACTGGGGCAGGTGGCTCCGGCCTGTGGCAGCAGCGCTGCGTTGAGTAGTGTGGTTTTCTGCATGCTGGTCCTCCAGGGGGATGGAACAGATTGTAGTAAAGTTTGATGTGAGAGGGCAGGGCAGTAGGTTGTGCTTGTGCTGTTCAACTACTTGTAAACCTTTTGAAGGATGTCTGGTGAGGAGGTACCACCAAAGGAAATAATATATGCTAGACATAAAATCAGTGCTTTCAGTGTAAAGTTCCATTTTAAGTTCAACTGTTCCTGCAGTGCTGCTTTGTTTCTCTCTTTCTTTCTCTTTTTTGTTTTTTTTTGGTTGTCAGTTTATCACATCTTACAGCCAAGCTCTCATAATTATTTTCAAGTGTGTTTTTTACACTGGAAGTGGGTTTCTGAGTATGACGCCTCCCCACCACTGCATGCTGTTGGGCCTTCTTGCTTTTGTGGTGGTAATGAGGCCTTAATACTTAATTGCAGAGTCAGTACAGAGCCAGAGGAGCAAGCTGGATTTTCTTCTGGCTTGTGCATCATCCTTGGTAGGATTTGTAAGCAAGTTGTGACTTCAAAACTTGCTCTGTTGCCATGCATGAGCCACAAAGAGATTGGCTTTGCTTTGAGACTTTCTGACCTGTTTTGTGTTGGGAAGCCACTGGGAAATGGGCTTTTGTTTTTAATTCCTTATTCCCCCTGTAAACTGAGCAGATTTGTTAAAACCCATTACACTCATTAAATGCAGAACACCTCCAGAGTTGGTTTGGCATTTGCTTTTAGAGCAGAGATCCTCTTCCTTAAATTCCTCTGTGTTTTTCCACCCACCTTTCTCCTTTTGGTTCCTGAATCAATACATTAAGTTACTTGCAAGCTGTATCTTAACATTTTTTCTATTTTGTTTACAAATCAAACAGCATTTGGGCCAGCAGATGTGCTTGACCCATAAATCTTCATAAAATAACCATTACCTTCTAAATTACTTATGGCATTAGCCATATTGATGAAATTTTAAGTGTGAGATGGTGAAGGATGAACTGCGAAGCGCAGTCTCTAAAGTAATAGTGCTGGATGCTTGTGGTCTGTGATAGTGTACTTGATGTTAATTTTTAATACTTTTTCCTTTCCATTATAGCCCATCCCTGCCTGCACTTGATTGGCAGCTGCCATCTCACTCAGGACCTTATGAACTGCGTATTGAAGTGCAGCCGAAATCCCACCACCGAGCTCATTACGAGACAGAAGGCAGTCGAGGGGCTGTGAAGGCATCTGCTGGGGGCCACCCTATTGTGCAGGTACCAAAATGTATAATGAGCAGCACAGGTTATCTGTCATCATAGAGGGAGATTTAGATTGGATATTAGAAAAAAGTTCTTTGCTGTGAGAGTGGTGGAGCACTGGAACAGGTTGCCCAGGGAGGTGGTGGAAGCCCCATCCCTGGAGACGTTCAAGGCCAGGTTGGATGAGGCCCTGAGCAACCTGATCTAGTTGGGGGTGTCCCTGCTTCTTGTAGAGGGGTTGGACTGGATGACCTCTGGGAGTCCCTTCCAACCCTAATCATTCTGTGATTCTATGATTCTATGATTCTATGATTCTATGATGATGCTCTGTGGTGAGCACTTTTTTCTTCTCCAAAACACAAAAGTGGCAGGAAGGTGAAAGGGTTTTTTTTTTCCTGTCTTCTCATGAGAGTGCCTTAGAGAGTGTTTTAAACTGGATGGACCCAACCTTTACTAAAACCAAGGCAGGAGCATCTCCTTGCCGTTAGCGGTGCGCGAGCGGGGTTGTCTCTGTGCCTGCGTGGGACTGAGCAAGAGTTCAGCTGGTGAGTGGTGCCTGTAGACCTGCCTGTGCAGTCGGATTCCAGACATGCAGCTTACACTGAAATCAGCTGGGGACGTGCCTCAGTACATTTAGTCCTTAACTTGTGGTCGGATCTAATCAGAGCTGTGAACACATGGTGGAGGGCAGAGCTGTAGCAGCAATGTGCAAGTATGTTGCTGGTTTAGAGGTTGCAGGGAGTGCTGAGAGAAGTGCAGCTTTTTGAGTTTCTCCTCTTTAGTTTCTTAAACCCTTCCAGCTGCTCTGGAAAGCATCTGAGGTCTGAAGCTAGTTTGATGAATTCTAACAAACTCCTTGGTTACTGCACATAAAGCATTTAATTTAATAACACTGTAAACTGGCTTTAATTCATTTACATGACTAGCCCCATTCATTTTTAAAGGACTTTTCTCAGGAGTGGGAAGAACAGCATTTAGTTGTTTAAAACAAAAGAACAAAAAAAAAAGTCACAGGGGAGAGCTAACTCTGTCCCTCTTCAGCTGCTTCTTTCTGACCCAGCAGTTGAACTCTCAGTGCCTTCTGTTGGGGTTGTGACCCCCCCTGTGCAGCAGAGCCCAGGTTTTATCACCTCCTGGATGCTGTGTGGGACTCACAGATATCAGGGCACTGTGTGTGGGAGGGAGGCAGGTGCTGCTGCCCTGCTCACTGCTGCTTGGTTGTGTGCCACAACTCCTCCTGCAGAAGCAGCAGCTTGTGGAAGGACCTGGTGGCTCAAGCTGGTGTACGGAGCACACGTGCAGGGCTCCTGTGAGCGTGTGTTTACTCGCTGTAAAACCCTGTTAGCAAACACGTCCTTTCCGAGGAGCAGCGCTCAACTGAGATGACACTGGGCACAGGGAATGCTGCTGAAGAACTTGTGGGCTGCTGCAGCAGCTGAAAGAGGAAAGTGTGGGGAATTGTCAGCAGCAAACACAGTTCACTCCTCAGCTCTGCCAAAACCCCATCAGTGACGTGGGATTATGGAAGTCATCTGCTCAGAGGCAGAAGGTTTTAGCAGAACATTTGTGAATGATACTGAAGAGGGGTTTGTGGCAGACACACTTGATGACAATTAATACCTACTCTGATTGTGGCTTGATGCAAGGAAATGTGAATGGGGAGGCATCAGTTCACAGCGGCAGGCCCGGCGTTTAGAGTTTCCTTACGTGCTTTTTGGAAAGACTGGATGTGATGCCAACATTTAATTGGACTAAATGTGTCCAGACATTTCCCCTCTCATCCCCTGTCCCAGTCTGTCAGGAGGGAGTGTGCAGCTTCCAAACACAAACAAGTGTCAGTAGAGAGGAGAGGAAGCTGTGGAAGGGCATGGAGGGAGAGGGGAGGAAGCAGCTAGTCCTAGCCCTGTCAGTTGGCTGTACTGGTTTAATCAGGATTAATGTATTTTTCAGTCTTTTTTACTAGAACCTGAACATCCTTTTCTCCAGAAAGAACAGAAACATAAAGGAGGCCAGAAAAAGCTTCTCCATGCTAACATTGCCATCCTGGACAGTCACCTGTTTGAGGAAATACTTAGAAGCTTCTGACTTGGATCAGAGTTGGGTGGATCGATGAAAATACTTCCCAAAAGAAATTACTTACACTTTTTAAAGAGAAATTGTGAGAAGTACTTAAAAACAAAAGTATTGCAAGATAAATGAAAGGTGGAGGAGGAAATCTAGGGAGTAACTTCTGATAAATGGTGACTGACAAGTCTTTAAAATGCATCTCTGAATAAACATGTTTCCAGATGTGCAGGTGCTTGGGTTGGGTTCGAGTCAGTCTACTGTGTTACACAGAGAGGAGCCCAAGTTTCAAAGCTCACACCCAGATGCAAGCTCAAACAGTATCTGAGTATCTTCAGCTTTTTTGGAGTATTTTCAGATTTTGGATCAAGCTTTTCTCCTTCTTGGTGGTTTCAATTGTGTTGACTCAGGGAAACCCCTCATAGAACTGCTCTGAACTCTTGCACAACCCATTTGTGTTATTTTTTTTTGCCCCATGTGGGCAACCTGGTCTTTCTTATGTTGCTGCTTTGGAGGAGCTTGCTGAAGTTCTGCTTTTGTTAAAGCCTTTCCCCTTTTTCTTCAACAATAGGAGAGTGTAAAAGAGTTCTCCTCCTCCCCTCTCCATTTCAAACCCATTCTTATTTCACTTCAGGATGCATCTTGCTTCACAAACCAGGAGATTTTCTCACACTAAAACCACCACATATCTGTAGGGCATACTGAGGAAGAAGAGAAATAAATCCAGAAAGCATTCACTGCTCATGGTGTGGGTCCCCAGCATAATTGCCAGGAGAAGGTTTTCTCTGAAGCTGGAGCATGCCTGTCTTTTTTTTTTTACCCCAGGCAGTGTTAGCTTCCTCACTGCTGCTCCATCTCTCCTTGTAGGAGGTCAAAGGTCTGAGAATCAAAGTCAAGTGTTCTGGATGAGGACATCAGTGGTGTAGGAGAGCAGGAGCCTCTTCTGAATGTGACATGAAGTCTAAGGGTGGAGACCAATATTTTCCTTGTCTTGGGTGGCTCCTCCAGGCTGGTGACTTTTCTCTGAAGCTGGAGGGGGCCACATGTAACACTGCTGAATGCCTGCTGGTGTGTGAGATGACTCCTCTGTCACAGACTAGAGCCTGGGAAGGGACAGGTGGTGCTGAGCACCACAGGCTGCCATGGCAGTTCATTCTGACCCATGGAAGGGGCAAGCATGGTGGGTGCTGGTGCACCCACAGCAGCAGAGCCTTGCCCTGACTGGAAGGCGCCACTGGCTCCTCATCTCTGCATCATCTCCATGGGGCTTTCTGGAGGCTCCTGTGGGCTTTCTCCCAGGTGTATGTCATGCCAGCAGGATTTCCTGTGCAGGATGGCTTCAACCTCCCTTCAGCACTTAGAAACAACGTGGTTTTGAGTGCTTCAAGTTGCCTGTGAGGGCTAATAACCCAAATAATGCAGTATTTCTCATGTCTCATCTTTGCCTGTTTGCTTGTTTGGCTGCCATGGCAGCCCCAAGCTATCACTGTTGCTGGTTGCTAAAGGTTCTGAGGGTGGGATGAGGTGGCACACCTAGCATGCTGAAAATGCTGCAGAGGCTTGGCAAGCAAGAGGTCCCAGGGAGCGGTGCTGGTGAGCTCACAGCTGGCACCAGCTCTTACACCTTCGCTCGAGGAAGTATTTTGGGAGCTGTCATTGCCTTCAGTGGTTCCAGAGTGGGGTGCTCCCAGCTTGGAGTCAGAGTGGGGCCAGTGCTGGCATTGGGTGTTAAAAAGCTGCATGCTGTGCCAGGTAAAGGGGGAAGCCTGGGAGCACTTTGGGGAGCAAAATCGTGCCTGTTAGTATCCTCCTGGCACCTCTGTGCTTGCAGGACTTTACAACTAGGGGTGAGGATTTCTCTGAATGAAGCAAGATGAGTAGGGACTTCAGGAGACCCACAGGGTTAGATGGCTACAGCCATATTTTAAATGAGATAAATATGAGGGTTTTACATCCAGAGTGTCTTTAAAAATGTCCTCAATTTGGACCCATTCTTAATTTCTGAGAGTGGTGGGGAGGAGTTGCACAACGTTGAGGTTACATTCCAGCCAGTGATGGCTCTGTTTCAGCTGCAGGTAAGGAATCTGGCAGATAAAAGTTTGGGCTCCACGGGGAGGGATGGCACCAGATTATAAATGTATGGGCTACAGATATTCTAATTCATAACTCATCTTTGGAATAAGTCAAGCACTTTGGCTGGATGGAATTTTTACAAGCAGGGTGCGGCGTATATGTGAGATAAAATCCAGATACTCAAGAATGTTTAATTAAAGGGCATGCTGTACTTGCATAGAAAACTGGACTAAATGGTGAAAGAAGATACTCAAAGGCACAGAAGTGTCTAGTAAGCATTTTCTAAAGTCATGATTATTGCACACTTTTTGGATGCAAGGTATGTCAGGAATTTTCTTCAGGATGACTTTTGATGTGAGGTAGATAAATTTGTCAGAAGAGAAGGAGTTGTAGGGGTTTGTAGTTGTTATTTTTATTTTTTTTATCTAGGCAACAGGTACTAACCAGAATTTATTTTCCTCTTGGAAAAATCAGTTAATATTGAAGGTGCTGCCTTGCCTTTTGCTGTGTATCACTTTGCAGTGAGATGGCAGAGGTTGTGTATGGCTTGTGCACTCCAATACAGAATTTGATCTGAGCCTCTGAGCAGATGAATGGTCTGAACTCCCTCATTTTACAGACAAAACACAGTGGTTTGTTTGCTGATTTACATAGTCAAAACATTGTCAGTGCCAGCAGACTTGCTCACAAGAGTTGGCAGTGTTGTTTTGTGACAAGATCTCAAGTAGGCACTTTTGGTCTGATTTTTCAGAGGCCTTGAGGCACATATGGGGATTTTTAAATCCTCTTATGACTAACAAGTGTCAAACTCCTTCGTAAAGCAGTTGCTGCCTCAGTATTTTTGTATATCACCACATCAGTGTAATTAGGCACCAGCATGCCTCTGAGCTGTTGTGCACATGGAGCATGTTGTTATCATTTGCTTCCTGTGGGTGGGTTGGGTTTGTTGCTTTCAGATAGTGAGCTGAAGTGGTCCAGGTTGCTACCACAGGTTTCTGTTGAGAGTACTTTCATATTCCTGCTCCAAGAGCTATGAATACCCTTTGGAAACCCTTCAGGGAATGGAAAGCCTTGTTGATCCAACTGCTGTAACTTCAGGGGGCAGCTGTCAGTCCAGGGAGCTGCATTCAGGTTGGAGCTTGATGATGTACCATAACACAGCACTTCTCATCATCTGCATTCACAGGTAGTTAACAGCATGAGGTAGCAGAGTTGTGTAGCTACACAGAAAGCAAGATGGGAAGAAGTGGGAAATGAAGAGCTGAAGGAAAAGCTTGGATAGAGGTGTTCAGTGTTGATGACAGCAAGAAGGTGAAAGGCTGAGGAAGCCAAGAGGAGGACTCTTCCAGACAGAGTGGGGCAAATCCTTTGCAGCAGTGCTGTAATTCTACACAGCAAGAGCGAGCTGTGTTTAAGTACATAAGATGGGACTTCTTGCATACCTGCAGCCTGGTTTAAGTGCTTTTCTTGTTAGGGGTCCACCAGTGCTGTGAGTTCATTTAAACAACAAGTCTGCCACCATCTCTGTGTGAGTCAGGGGGATCAGAAGGAAGACCTGGTGGGTCCAGCTCATGACCATCCAGCACTTGACCAAGAGGAGCAGATGCATAAAAAGATCATGCTAGTTGTTTTCCCTTTCCATCTCTGTGTCCATCAGAGTAGAGAAGAAGCTGTATTTTTGCTATTTGCAGTGATTCATGATGGCATGCCACAGTGGACTTCCTTTTTGTGCTGCTCTTGACTTCTTATTTGGAATTGGGCATCACCCAGATGGAAATACAATCCTTTCTTATGGTGAAGATATAAAGACATTGGCAAGCACCTGTTAGCCAGATTGCAATTAATAGCACAAAGCCATGCAACCATGCAACAGACCAGACAGGGAGCCTACATTTTATAGCCTTGTTTTAGACAGCCTGCACTTCTTAAGAATAAATCTAAGCTGAATGGCTTTCTCGCTTCTTGCATCTCTATAGTTAAAGCTCACCTCAAACTAGCAGACAATCAAAACTGAAAAGTAGAATGATTTGGCAGATGTTTTAAGGCTGCAATTGCTTCCATATATATAAAAAATGTAAGAAAGCCCACTGAAAGCTTTCTGTCATGGTTCTTCATCATTAGAAGATGGTAATTTGGGAAGGGGGGAGTTTATCTTTTTATGGTATTTCACGTGAAGATGGTCCCACAGGGTATCTCCACAAGCACAGCTGTACAGGTAGGTTATTGCTTCCCTGGGAGGGGCCATGTCCAGAAGGGAGCCATTCTGGAAAGTATGCTGTTGTCAGCCAGAGAAGCTTTCATGACCCAGAAAATACAACTTCAGCTCTGATTTATGGGTAGTCCTGGGACAGGCCTCTGCTGTTTGGTGCAGCAGCCCTTTCCAAATTAAAAAGGAGATTTCCACCAGCCAACACTTGGGGGATGCACTTTGCTCTCCCTTTAAAGTGATACCTCACCCCCACTGAGCCTGATGGGTGCCACAGTACATATCCTGGCTGTTGGTATGCCAGGGCAGTCAGTCTGGCTTTCCAGCCCAAAGGATTTAGCCCACTATCCTAGGATTGACTTCAGTTTGGACTCACTTGCTGCTGGAAAGGCCAAAGTTAGTGGTGGCCTTGAGAGAGGAGGGGACAGAAAGTGTCCTCACTCTTCTGCCAGTGCTGTCTCTGTTCCCAGGGGAAAGGGGATGATGATATCAGCTCCTGGCTTTCCTCTTCCTTTCCCTCTGCTGGTTTCCTTTCTGTCTCGACCATTGTGACAAGGGAGTCGGTGGCATTGCTCTTGCTGTATGGGATATCTTTGAGCTGTGTTCTGGTTGTGGTTGATAAGGCAAAGACCTTCTAGGTTAGTCCTAGGAAGGAAGCAGAGGTGTCCTCTTTATCTACACCACTGCTCACAGAGTTGTCCTTTCTGCTTCCCTTGTCCCTTGGTTTTGGTGACCAGTAGCACACGCACCCTGATTGTCTAGAAACAACATGATGGAAGTCTCTGCAAGACTAAGAAAGACAGAACATAAATGTAATAGGCTGTCTTCTGTTATTTGACATTTACTTTGTTCTCAGGTCTCATGCTGCACCCTTTCACTCTGTGAATTGTTTGCAATATGGCCAGAAGTTTTTCTGCACATCGTCTGAAAGGGTCATTCGTCTTTATTTTGGAAGCATACCTCAAAATGTGTATCAAAATGTGTATCATGAATTTTCAGGGAGGAATCAGGACTCATCCTTGACTGTTTGAGTGCTGTGCTTTTTCTTTGGTCCTCTTCATTCCTTTTGCCCCCTGCTTAATTTTGCATCACTCCTGCTAAAAGTTGGAGACCCTGAATTTTCTTTCTGAAAGTTGCCATTCCCCTTTTCCACAAGCAAAAATCTTGGTCAGGTCCCAAGCAAGATAGATAACAAAAATCCCCCTTGCCTTTTCTCTTTTTCTTCTATGTAACTAAAGTGCACCTGTGTCTGTGGGCCTGGGGAGTATCTGTCAGTGGGTGGTGCTCACTGAAGACAGACTAAAAAAAAATATTAATATAATCACGTCTGAAATAGGTGATTTCATTTCAGTAGATGATTTCCAGTGTGCTAGGAACATACCTGCATGAGCTGCAGCAGCCTGGCAAAGACATCTGTGGTACTGCTACTGAGGCTGCTGCAGAGCTAAATGTTCCCAGTTCCTCCCTTTGTACTTTGCTTCAAGATCTGCTACAGCTCAGGAGCCCATAGTGTGATCTGTTCTCTCTTATTTTTTTTTTTAATTTTTATTTAAACTATTACAAAGAAACTGTTCAGTTTAAATTATAGAAGAGAAAAATGACAGCCAGTGAGATTCCTGAGGGTTTTGCCAGATCTGGTGATTGCTTAATTGATGCTCTAATAGATCTTTGTCTTTTGGAAACATTACTCAAAACATGCCTGAGTTATGCAAGTTAAAAAATGGTCCCTACATCTGCACAGAGATCTGCACTCTCTCACAAGGACCACTAGTGGTTGTGGTGGTATTTTTTTTCCCTGTAAATCTGTGGTAGAAGCACCCTTTCACTGAGAACATGTGCATCAGGGGGAGTACCTAGGCACAAAGAAAGTCACAGAATCAGAAGGCAGCAGTTCTGCAGATCTCTCTGCTTCAGCAGCTCTTCTTCTGCCCTTCCCAGTGTCCAAAAAAGAGCTGCAGGTGCTTCTGGTTAGGCAAAAGAGGATACCAGTAGTGCTGCTAATGGGAACCCAAATTTCTAAGGAAAAATAAAACATCTGGGTCGCAGCAACCCCAGGCAACGTTACAGGCTTGGGCAGGAGTGGCTGGAGCGCAGCCTGGCCGAAAGGGACCTGGGGGTGTTGGTTGACAGCCACATAAACATGAGCCAGCAGTGTGCCCAGGTGGCCAAGAGGGCCAATGGCATCCTGGCTTGGATCAGGAAC
>VXBZ01009252.1:43654-61065 GCA_013399135.1 Heliornis fulica
TTAGGAAGAACTTGTGTCCTGAGAGAGTCCTCAAGCATTGGGACAGGCTGCCCAGGGAGGGGGTTGAGTCCCCATCTCTTGAGGGGTTTAACAGACGGGGAGATGTGGTGCTTGAGGACATGGTCTAAGGGTAGACTTGGTGGTGGTAGGTTAATGGTTGGACTGGATGATCTTAGGGGGCATTTCCAGCCTTAAAAATTCTATGATTCTATGATCTATGCTTGCATAAGTTACCAGGCCTCAGTTACACAGAAATCAACCAACCAACCTCAAACCAAAGGGGCACTTCTGCAGTCAGACATCCTTGCCCGCTTAATTCAAGCACATGCCTAGGAGTTTGCTTACATAGTCAATTTAGCTGTTTATAAGAAAATAAGGCTCTGGGGGAGTGAGATATTGAGGACTGGGTTTAAAATGGCTTTACAGGGAGGTTCAGTTGATACGTGAGGCTGTGGTCTGGGTGTTTACTACAGTTGTTACTTGACTTACTTTTGGTTGCACTTACGAACCAGTAAAGTTACCCATCTACTCCAGACTTACTGTGAGTTGACATGTGCCTAAAAGCTGAAATGAAACATGGTTGAAATTAAAATGCAGCTTGACCAAAAGCCAGATGCTTCGTTATGAGCCGGGGTAACCTACCTGCCAAATACTGCTAACCTGCATGAGGCAGGTGATTAATTTTTTACAAGTCTGCTTTGGCAACAAGACATCTGTCCTCTATTCCTAAATGTAATAATTCAGGGAAATGTTTGGGGTTGGGTTTTTTTTTTCCTTCTTGGTATTTCAAAGTAGATAAAGTGTTTATATCACTAAAACTATATTGTGTACTTTGTGTATGAAGGTATACTAGGGGCAAGCTCATATTTCAGATCACTTTCACACCAATGCAAGTCCATTAGGATAACTTCTGGTTTTATACTTTCTAATTTTATGTGTAAGAAAATACACATTAAAAAAATCACATCCATAACATTGTAATCTGGAATGTCAGTATATGTGGCCAAAATATAGATTTTCCATTTTTATCAGTCATTGTTTCATGTAACAGGCTGAATGAGTGGAAAATATGGTGTCAGATTACCCAGTTGCTCTCTTGAAGTACGTAGCAGCTTTCATTATGACCAGGGGTTTATAATTTCTTTACTTGTGAAGAACAGCTCAAGATGTTCTTTGATAGGTGCTGTGAAAGGGAGATGATCCATTACAACTTCTGCTATATACATACACCTAAGTAAAGTAAGTTGCATGCTGTCAGTACAGCAAAATCAAATAAACTTTCTCCTCCCTCCACATGTTTAAGAAATAATTTCACAGGAGTTGCATATTTTCACTGGAACAGTTGAAACATGCTAGCGCTCAATTTACTTGCACATGGTAAAAATAATACAGGTTGCAGACAGATTTGTAATACAGTTTTTAAACACCTGTTTTTAATGTTTCAGTACCCAATAAAGCAGAGGAACTCCTGCTTTTGGTTTGCATGCAGACATTATGTACACTGGGGTTTAGGAGTCTACAGCCTGGCTATCAAATGCAGCCCTGTCCCACAGCAGTAAACAACATTTGTAGGCCTGGCACGGGCACGGTTTTGGGATTTCCTCAGCTCTTTGTTACAGACACCAAAGTCTTCCTCACTGAATTTGGGGCACTGCTAACACGGTGTTACTGTCAAATGGGGAGCTTTGCAAAACCCCATTGTCCTCACCAAAACTGAAGCTCCTCCCTTGGCACTTGCTATCCGACTTGTATAAAAAATATTTATTGTCAAGTTGTGGGTTATGTAAGAGAAAAATAAAAATTGTGAAAGGAATTGGCCAAAGTGAAGCTTTGTGTTGCAGGGCAACAAAGCACCTAAGGGCATCCTTAAATTTTCATCAGGTGGGATTAAGTGTTGAACATGTGCTTAAATTTGCTAGTGAGCAAGGATACATTGATCAACTAGCAATTAAATATGTCACTCTCACTCAGGTTACTCATCTGCAAAACCTGGATTGAGACACTTTCACTGTTTTACATGAGTGTTAGAAGAGATTGGGTGTCATATGAGAGCACGTGGGACTGCCAGCTGCCTGAAAAAAAGCATGAAAAAGGGGAGCAAGTTACAGAACCTGTGCTCTGGTCTCACAGACCTCTGATTCTTTTTCAGGAGATCCACTGAGTTTTTCCCTCTTAAAAATCTGCTGTACTTTGGGGATCGATTGCTGATTCCTCATGTGTTGCTGCTTCTTTCTGATGGTTTTGAGGTGGCTGCTGTTAACTGGATCTTCCTTTTTTTCTGTCTTTGGTTCCTCTTGTTTTGGAATGCCTTAGGATGATTGCATTTTTTGTTCTGATGTCCCACATCTAATGGGAATGAAGGCCCTGTGGCTCTGAAGCTTTTACTCTATGTCTTGATAGCAAGTCAGGCCATAGTGGTGTTAGAGCCAAGCTTCCCATCACTGTCCAGAATCTCCTCATTACCTTTAGAAGTCTTGGGGCAAATGTTACCTTTTTTTTTCATGTTGTTTAAGTCTGTCATTTTAACTGGTCACTGAAGTCTGTTGTAGTGAGCTGATTCCTGTCCCAGCACCAAAACAGCTATATCAGTGTATCACATGTGTTTAGCACAGGACATAGATGCCCACATTTGCTGGCCTTGTCCCCTCAGGCTCTCTGCCTGCAAAAGGACAGCAGTTAGCATTTGGGAAGCCTGTAGCATATTGTGACTGTGCAGGTAGATAAATAGCTAGAAGGGAGAGGTCAGAAGAGATATCACATTCCATTTCTGGAGAGCTGCTTGGAGCTGAGCTGGGTACAGCTCAGACACAAAGGGTGAGTCTCAAGTTCTCACCTCCCTACCAGCATCTTCACATGGGGCTGCTGCCTGATTTAGCACCACAGGAAAAGATGCCTGAGCACAAGGTGGTTGTGGTATGTCAGGATTAAGAAGCTTTGAGCTTGCACAACACTGTGCTTGCCTGGGACCAGGACTGTCAGCACTGTGGCTCTCGGGGACCTTTGTGAGCGCGGGGCAGGGAAGGGATGTGAGGGGCTAAGCTGGATGAGACCATTGCCAAAGTGAGCACTGGCTAACAGGGTGCACTGGTGGGGTGCTGGGTACAGGTGTGGGTTGTGGGCATGGATACTACCAGCAGCATGCCTGGAGCTAGGGGGGGGAACTGAGCTCCCAGTGCCACCCTGTTTCCTGCACATCCCTGCCCAGCGTGTTGTTGTTATGATTGCTATGGAAATAATTTCAATATGTTTTGTAGTTCTGAGGTGCTGTGTCTTGCATTGTTTGGCTGGAAAGCTGCTTGACTGGTTTTAGAGGGTGGCTGTACATGCACAAACACTAGCTGATCTTTTTTTTTTTTTCATGGTGGAAAAGTGGGAGATTCGCAGCATGGTTTTAATTAGAATCGCTCATTTAGTCTTTCACTGCAGTGTGTTCTTTAGTTGAAAGATAATTTAATTTTCTTTGTTTTGGAAGATTTTTTTGTGCTTGTCTGTGTGAAATGTCTTTATTTACTCTGCCTCATTGTGCTTTGTGCATAGCTTTGATTGTGAGGAGAGTCAAAAGCAAAAACTTCCCTGGGCTGTATTATTTTCCACCTGCTGTGGCTTTTAATACAGTCTCACTGCTATGTATGCATCAAGTGCCTGCATTTCTAGGAGAAAAACATCAGAGAAAGTTGGCAAAGCATGCAGGGTTAGATTTAGCTATAAAACTCTCATTGACTTGAAAAGGAATAGCACATCTCAAAGTTGTGAAGTGCTGAAGAAGTCTAACTGGTGTGGG
Organism: Heliornis fulica; assembly: GCA_013399135.1. Taxonomy (NCBI): domain Eukaryota; kingdom Metazoa; phylum Chordata; class Aves; order Gruiformes; family Heliornithidae; genus Heliornis; species Heliornis fulica. Next base: position 47,436 of record VXBZ01009252.1, read on the forward strand.
TTTGGGTTTTCACCTCGGAGAACCCTGCAGATGATAACACTAGATGAAAAAAAGCAAAACCCCCCAAAAATCCTGCCATTCTTCAGAACTCTGTGTTAAGATCTTGTAACACTTCCTGTGGTATGGAGAGTATTTGGTCTGGTTGAAACACAATACAGCATGTAGCAGTTCTGTTTGTGTGTAAGGCATTGTTTAGATAGTCCCTGTCATCTCAGAATTAAAAAAAGGCACATAAAATATGTAAATCTCTCCCCATGGATGCAGGAATTCATAAAATGGCTTGGAGTGTACCATACATTAAAAAAAAGTCATTTATTAATCAATAATCCTTAATAATCTTGCAGTAATTTTCAAAATAGCTTTTAAATTCATTTTCAACATCTTCACTTGCAATAATTATGTTGTTTTTGTTGCGTGGGCATTAAGTGTCGTAGCTCTTATTTGGCAGTAATACAATATTCCTCAGTACAGCCTCAAATACTGTTAACTGAGTGTAGGTAATAGAGTATTATTGACTACAAAATGGCAATACAACAATAAAAGTTTACACAAACTCCACCCATAGCTGCAAACATGAGCTGCCAGGGACAAATAAATTTAGACCACAACTTGAAGGCACATGTGCTAGCATCTAGGTCCACAAGTAATCTCAAGCACATGTCCTGAACACATCAAAGCCTCATTTTCTAAGCCCTCCAGGTTGTGAGGGAAACCTTAAAATATGTGAACTGACATATTTTAAGGGCTGTGAGAGCCCTTCTTGAAATGGAGGTGGGTTGGGGAGAGCAAAGTGCGAGGCCGTGGTGATGCTGGTGCTGGGCTGTGGCTCTGCAGTTTTCAAGTGTAAATGAAGCCCCTGAAACTCTCAGCCCCAATAGATTTTCCATGGGTAGTTGCTCTAATAATGTTAACCTGGAAATTTAGCTGTAATGGCAGATTTTTTTAAGGAAAACTGCCTAATGAGTAAAAGCATTCTTCTGTTCCTTCTGTCTTGAGTAAAATAATTAAAATGTGATCAAATTAGGTCTCTTGACTCTCTGGTCATTAGTGAATGCTCTTTTCCCTTTATGTGTTAGAAAGGGATGCAGTGTATGGAAGTTTGAGTTTAGTGTAAGAATGAATGTTAGCAAGAGCACTCCCTTTTAATTGTCATTTTGACATGCACTCCAGTTTTGAAGCAACAGCAAGAAATGTACCTGGTACTGCTGGTGAGTCTCCTGTGTGCTTCAGAGCTGAGATGGGACTTGGGGGTGGAGGGGTTGCTGCAGTCTTTGCACATGAAGGAGTTGCTCCTTGCAACACTGCAGCTCTGAGAGGGGGAAGGGTTCTTTGTCCCATCTCAGGCAAGGAGGGTCAGGGAGGCTGGGGATGGGGCTGGTTAGTGTCCATCTCCCAGCTGTGTCCACCCACTGCCCACTTTGTGTTGTGGCTGAACTACTGCCAGGGTACAGCAGGTCCCCAAAATCAGGTTGGAGAAGCTGTAGCACTGAAGCTGTCATGGTGCTGACTGTGACCTTTCCCTATTGGAAAGAAAAGGGCTGCAAAGTTGATGGACTTGTTGCCCTGCTGTGAAAAGCTGTGGGTGGGAACACTGAAAGTTCCATCTTAATATAAGGAGGAACGTTTTCCCTGTGAGGGTGACAGATCACTGGGACAGGCTGCCCAGAGAGGTTGTGGAGTCTCCTTCCCTGGAGACATTCCAGACCAATCTGGACACGTTCCTGTGTGATCTACTCTAGATGATCTTGCTCGGGCAGAGGGTTGGACTGAGTGATCTTCCGAGGTCTCTTCCAGCTCCTGATATTCTGTGATTCTGTGATTGTCCCAGTCATGCAATGGTGAAGTGCAAGGCTCTGCCACTGTGGGAGTCTTCCAACAGAAATGCTGCTCCATGTCCCTCTGGGTTAAGTGCAGTGTTAGTGGGACACTAGTGCTTTGAACTATGGCCTGGGCTGGCAGCAGGGATGAGTCTGTGCTTTGGCTTTATTCAGATAGCTGTAGATGTCTGCAGCTGAGCTAATTGCCTTAATTCCTCTCTGTAATCAAGGCAAGGCTTGTCAGTATAGGGAGCTTTTAATTTAATTCTGATGTGAATATCTGAAGCAGTTCAGGTAAGTCACACCTTCAGAGTGTGTGTCTCACTTTGCTGGCTGCAAAGGCAGCCAGGGTGACTAGTCACTGTTGTTGTGTAGCCTGTACATGTTGAAGTTAGGTGCTGTGAATCACCTGGCTTTTCCCTGTTTCTTTTTACTCTGTGTGTTGTGTATAATTATGTATATCTGGGACCAGCAGGCTTTTAAGATCTTACCAGTTCTCCAGGACTGAGGTTTACTTCTTAGTTCAGATACCTGAGTAAAGCTTGAGGAGGAGGAGGAGCAATGCCTTTTAAGACTTTGGCTTTGCTTTCTCTGGCTTGGGATTTGACCTGTGGGCCTCATGTTTGAAGTCAGCAGGTTCATAGAGATGCTGCTTGGTTTGGGTGTAAAATTACAGGTCCTGGGCACCAGTATTCATCGTTGCTCCCTTCAAAGGAGAACGTGTTACCCTGAGCATCCTCTACCTTGAGCACCCCTAGTCATGTTCTGGTATCCTGCTACATGGACTGTGGCATGGTGTTGGCTATTTGCAGTAGCAGAATAAGCAGCTCTCTAAAGTTTTTATTGGAAAATTTTGCCATTAATATTTGCAAATTGCATTTGGCTGTATTAATAACTTTAATCTGGGCTGTGCTATTAGCTTGTCAGTGTTCAGATGAAATTCTAGTGCAACAGCTGTTGCTAAACAGTGTTACTCAACGTGACAATATTTAGGATGATTGATTGAAAATAGCCTGTATAAGTTGAGAAAGTTTATCTAAGAATTTTTTTGTGCTTGTTTTATTTACTTGCTGTCGGGGAACACAGGACTTTCAGTTCATGAGCCCTTTGGAGCTGCTCATGTTATGCTTCTTGGTCAGAGACTCTGATTTGTTGCATTGTGGGTTGGTTCTTGTTTTGTTTTTTTAATTTGGTGAAACAGGTGACATCAGCCAGTGGTGTAACTGTTGCTCCTAAACAATTCTCAATTTGGAATCCAATCTCTGTAGATTTTTCATAGTTTAATCAGGCTCTCTTGGAGGTCAGACCTTGAAGCCAAGCTGTAAGATATACCTGACCTATTTTTATTGCTGTATGAAGATGTTTTCTGTGGAACACATGCTCCCAGATAAAACTGCAGCGTAATCAGAGCTGTGGGACCATGTAGGTCCCACCATGTGGGACCAAAGGTGACTCAGATGACTAGGCCAGAAGTGTGCAGTGAGCTGGCAAAACACACTGCCCCTTTCTTCTCTGATACAGAAGTCACAGATACCACATTTATGAGTCTTGTGCATGCAACAATGACTCCTTTTTGGGGAGGCTGAAACAATGGAAGCAGAAGTTATCTTGAGGAACATACACATGCAGACAGCATTTTGCTGACTCCAAAGAGCAAGGGGATTGCATTAATCTGCTTCATTCCATAAGGAACATGAGTGCAAATTGTGTGAGGATTGGAACCAGAGCACTGAGAAGTGCTGTGTCCACATGGCATAGTTACTGGCTTTTATTTTATAAGATTTTTATACATTAAAAAAACACCAAAATAATGGGCAGAGATACTGTGAAATTTGGAAGCTATCAGTATTTGTGTAACTTGCAGTGGCAGCAAGGAACTCTTATTTCAGACCTTCAGAGAATCACAGAATCACAGATGACTAGGTTGGAAAAGACTTTTAAGATCATTGTGTCCAATTGTACCTGTCCTCTCCTAAACTATATCCCTGAGCACCTCATCTCTGTTAAATACATCCAGGGATGGTGACTCAACCACCTCCCTGGGCAGCCTGTTCCACATCCCAACAACTCTTTTGGTGAAGAACTTTTTCCCAACATCTAATCTGTACCTGTCCCACAGTTTAAGGCCATTTCCCCTTGTCCTGTCACCTGTCACTTGGCTGAAGAGACCATCACCCACCTCTCTTCAACCTCCTTTCAGAAAAGTATAGGCAGTGATAAGGTCTCCCCTCAGCCTCCTCTTCTCCAGGTTAAACAATCCCAGTTCCCTTAGCTGCTCCTCATGAGATGTTTTCTCCAGACCCTTCACCTGCCTGGTTGCCTTTCTCTGAATATATTCTAGAACCTCGATGTCCTTCTTGTGTGGGGCTTGGAAGTGGACACAGTGCTCCCTTCCCACTCCAACCTTTCCCCAGACACAGCAAGCAGTCAGGGCTTGCCTCATGGACTGCCTGATCACACTAAGTCCCACTCAGGACATACAGCTCTATAGAGTGCTAGTGCACTATGTGCTTCTCTGCCTCTATCATTGAATTTTCAGTTCCTGTTCTGTGCTGTGGCCTTTGACTCCGAATACTAATTAAACAGCAAGACATCTTGCATAAGAAATTTGTCTTTTTAAAGTGGTTCTTGGCAAATCAGAGAAATTGGGAATTGGAAGTGTATTTATAGTAACTATCATGGCAACAGAACAGTAAGTCCAATATTCATATTTTGAATATGGTTCAGTATTTATAGCTCTCCAAATATTTACAGAGCTTTCTGTCTTCAGCACCAGTTTAAATAAATGTCACTGGGATAGGAGTTAAAATTTAGGGGGAAAGCAACCATTTATTGTTCAATACTATCTCCCTGGCATCTCTGAACCCCAGAGCTATAGTGCCTGGAGCTGCCTTGCCCCTGTCTCGTGTCACACAGTGTTCATCTTGATGTGCAGGAAGAGCCCCTCAAAAGCATGGACCCTTAAACAGGACACAGTATTTGAATTTGTAGAGGGGGGATGGTGGAATTCCAAGGCACGTGGTTACCACAGCACCAGCGAGCCAAGGAGTGATAATGCGGCATTCCAGGTGTGTGAGGTGTCTTGGCTTTGCAGAACTTGCCAGTGGATATTAGCAGTGGCCTGGTGCCATGGCTCTGACAGGCATCAGGGAGGGCATCGTGCCTGACCCATTTGTGCTGACAGCACCTGACACATGCCTGAGGATCCCAGGCCAGCCTGCACTCCCCCACAAATGGGACCTTGCCGGGTGCGTAAGCAGCGTGACGAAGGGCAGTTTGCCTGGGGTATCAGCCTGAGAGTACACAATAAATCCCTCTTGCAGTGCTCCTGGGGTTTTTAGGGTGTTTTCTCAACTCTTACATGACTATGGGGTGTGACTGTCCAAACTGAAAGCCATGACAAATGCTAAGGGCAAATGTTTGAGTGGAATAAGAGTAAATTGAAGGGTTCAGTATTTCAGGGAAACTACCTACTGCTGCACTGGACTTTCTCCCAGACCCAGAGTTTTAATCTGTGGGTTCCAGAGCTCCTCTTTCTGTTGTCAGTGTACATTTCCTCAAGTGCAGTTTGAGAGCATTACTCACTTCAGCATCATATTGCTGTGGATCCTGTCCAAATGCAAACACATGCAGGGTACTAGGGTGGTGAGGACAAACTATCCAGTGGAAAGGTTTTCCTCCTGTGCAAGGGCCAGCAGTGGCCCTTCTTGGGGAAGCACAGAGCTGCTCACAAAGAGGAAAACAAGTTCATTTAAGTTGCTTTTCATTTAAGCAGATGCCACCTCCCCACCCCAGAGGAATGTCTGTCCCTAGCCCTGTCCTGCAAGGAGGTTTTGGAAGATCCCACCATTGCAGTTAGGTGATGCCCTCTTAGAGTTGGGCTGTAGCGTGGAGAGAGCTGGTTGCTCACCATCATTTGAAACTTGGGTCTTGAGAGGGCAGCTAGGACTATGGGAAGGACAACTTTTTGGTCTCATAGTAGAAAATGACACAAGAGCAGTGATGATTTCCCAGTGTCCCAGTAAATAAGGTGCTCTGGACCTACAGATTCTTTCTGTTAATAGCTACTTTTCTGATGGGCATCCCTCTTGTCAGTTTGATAATTGTAGGAGTGTGAGTTAGGTTGGTTTCTAGGTACATCTATTTTTGAGGAGGAAAATCCTTCTTAGAAATATGGAGCAGCATCTTGTGGCTGTTTAGACAAGGAGATTTCATGATTGTGCTCAGAACCATCAACCACAAAGGCTGTTTTTCCCTAGACAGAGATTGAAATGACTTGGGAGCCAGTGACAGAGTGTACAGCATCTCTGTTACATTAAGATTAATAATTCCTCACAGCGTATTTGCAGCTGGAAGTTTTATATAGATCTTTATTCATCATGATGTGAACAGCTGCTCTTTTGCTGCACTGTTGAATTAAAGTCCAAGTGGCAGCACTAGAAAGTGCCACATAAAACACACTCCTGCTGTTTTCCATTCACTCCTCCTGTCCAGCTCTCTCCCTCTGCCCAGGCTTAGCCTTTTGTAGGAACAAGCCATGTGGACCAGCTCTGACTACATTTGGATCTTAAAACAGAGTTTGAGTGAATCCAAGGAAAATTAGTTTTAGAAAGGAAAAATCTTGAAAGCAGCACAAAAAAAATAAAAAAACAACAACCCTATTGGAATTCCCATTACATTTTTATTTGAAGTAAGTGAAGGTCTAAGGTGTAGTAGTGTGTATGCTAAGTTGCACAAGACATAAATTTTACACTTTTCTTGGTTAACTGTGTCAGATGAAATTCAGCAGAAGCTGCCCCAGCCAGAGGGTCACCTCAGCTCCTAAGGGGGTGTTTTATTTTCTGGTTATTTTTATGCTGAAGTCTGTCTGCTGTGCTGTTTTGAGTAAGACACTCCTCTGTTTTTTTGGCTTGTGCTCTCATCAGAGAACAGTGGACAGGAGCATTCACATGGCCCGAATTTAACACCTCCACTGACAAGCAGTCTGGAGCTGAGCTTTGTGCCTCATCAGAAAACTGGCACCCCCTTTTGTGTGCCTGGTGCCAACAAAGGGAAGAGGTGCCTGGTCATGATGGTGTGCCACTCTGCCCCAGGTATGCTGTGGGCTGCTGCAGCCTGCATCCTTCTGGGCTAGAGACCTAAAAAAGCACAAAGCAGGTGCTATATAGACCTGCAGAGTGTGATGCTGAAAGGCAGAGAAACAGCTGGAAACAGGGATGTGGCAAGAGGCCGAAGCACAGTGGTTTGTTGATGCTCCCTGGCACCAGCTGGCACTGCCAGGCCGCTCCTCGCCCTCAGGGCTCCCGCATCAGCTCGGCCTAGGGGTGTGCAGCCCTTGCCTGGAGCCATGCTGGTTCCCTGCAGCTGCTCTGCTGCTTGTGGTGCTCCTCACCCCCTGGCCTGCAGTGTTAAACCCTGTGGTGTTGGTGCCTTTGGCTTGTGAGGGGAGGCTGAGTGGAGAGCCTTTATCATCCCCTGACTCTGGGCACCTGAAGTGGGTTTTCTTCCACAAGTCTCTAGGGAAAGAATCTGGAGTCAGAGTGGGCTGGGATGGGAGAGGACTTTGTGATGAGTGCAGTCTTTTTGGGTTGTTTTTGTTGTTTTGCCCCATAGCCATAGGTAGCTCCCTGGGCCTTCAGCAGCAGGTCCCTGGGTGCTTCCAGCCCAGGGACATGGCGGCGCAGGGCCTGCCCAGGTGAAGGTCGGGCAGGATCTCTGCAGAGCACACCAGAATAGATGCCCTGGTCTCCTGACCTCACCCTCAGTGCCTCATGCTTCTCATGACAGTCATTACCCACCAGACCAACTTCTACCTCTTCCAGTTCAAACCTGTGGTACAGGCCTTATGTCTCCTAGTGCTTCTACGTGGTAGCTAAAAGTAAACTATTTTTAATTAAGAATCAGATTGATGACCTTGCTTTTATGCGTGGTTCTCTCAGGGCTGAAATCGATATTCACAGTGTTAGTGTGCTTTCTTTGTAGTTTAAACAGTTTGATCTTTGGTTTTAGCAAGTCAGGGCACTGAGCACTTCCTGACATTATTTTTTTTGAGGCTGTAAATTAGGCACATTTTTAAAATGTGGCAATTTGTTTCATTTTGGCATTTATCATGTGCAGATACTGCAAGAAAAGAAAGACCTGCTCCTTGAGAAAGTTAGCAGCAAAGCTACCAAATGTGTGTAGCTCCAGAAGCTCTGGCTTAAAGAGACAAGCAGCAATTACTTAAAAAAAAATCACTATTTTATAGATTTTATCCTGTTTGACCATTTTGAAAGCATTGGAATTACGTTCCAAAATATTTAGGGGAAAAAAAAAAGGAGAAAGAACACCTCTTTCCCCAGACTAGGTGTTTAGTCTCACTAACAATTCTCCTTGAACAGTTCTGGAAGTGCAAATGAGACGAACAGATGTATAAGACATTGCTTACCATAAGCATTATGGTACCTGCTGCAAGCAGCGTGGACATCAGTTTACATGATGGGATAAGAAAAGTTGGTATTGTTCTTACCATTTTTAGAGGCATAAATAAATACTTGTCATCTTTACTGTGTACTAAAAGTACAGAGGACAAGCACACACATTTGTAGACACATTTCTGATATGGATGTCACCTATGGGGTTTTTTGGCACACAGTTATTAAGGATGCAGCCCCTAGTAGCCTGGTGAGTGTCAAGCACAAGCTGCTGACTAGTTTAGAGGGTCCCTGCTCATGCCCACTCTGTTATTAGTGAGAGCTCTACCCTGAATGCATTGGGATGGGCAGGGCCCTAAATCAGCCTCTGTGGTCTTTTAACGTGGTTAAGAGAGTCAGCATCTGGAGGAATGCACCGCTGTAGGGTTTTTGCAGGCTTTTCCTGGAACTCCCAATGCATACACTTAAAAGCTATTAGGCAGTGTAGCTCCCTTTGATGGCATGAGTGGGTGCAGGGAGCATACCTGGCTGGTGTGTCCTCTCAGAATGGGTCCATTCTTCCAGTGTCTTCCAGGAGCCTCTCCAGGCACAGAGGGCATTTTTTTTATGACAGGTAGCTTTCTGAGCATTTCAACAGACACTCCAGCATGCCAAAAGCATAAAGCACTTGGAACAGAGCAGGCAGAATATTTCAGCTGTGTTTCTTAAATTAAATGTCGTGCCTTAAATAATAGAAGTTTTCCTTACTGACTCTAGAATAACCACCAGTGCTGAAATAGTGCTTGAGTTATTGCACCCATTTGCAAAATTTCCTCAAAATTCAGTAACTGTAGCGAGGTTTGGGGAGGTTTGGGGTTTTTTCTTTTTTTTTTTTTCCTACCACTCATGTTAAAAGCACCTCAGCTCTGTCTGTTCATGGTTTTCAATTAACTGTTTAATTCTGATGGCCAGATTTCTTAGATATGGGGCAGCCATGTGGCTGGGATCCAGGCAGTCTGGGTATGCTCATGTCTGTAATAAACCTCAGGTTATCATTGCTGTTGGACTGAATCAGATAGTACCTTGCTGTTGGATGTTGGCTGTGAGGGGTGTAACAGCACCGTTTTCCCTCATGCTTTGCTGGCCACTGGAGGAAAGTGCCTGGTGTTCAGGGCATCGATGCCCAGAGGAAGGAGAGTGTTTGGCCCCGGTGCACATGCCCAGGGAAGGGCTGGGATTTGCTTTGGCACCCTGTGCCAAGATAAGCATCAGTCTACTGGTGAGAATCAAGATGTGTTGGTGGGAGGAGAGGGCATTGTGAAAGCAGTGACAGAGAGGTGTAGGAATCCCAGGGAAAGCTTGGTGAGATGGAGCAACTGCCCAACCAGTGCAGCCTTTCCCTTGTTCTTGCGTAAGATGATGTAAGGTAACAAAGAGCTTCACTGTGATCAGCCCTGTTCTGGTCTTAATTACTGGTGACTCCATTGCTTTTGATAGAATTAGAGGAGTGTAAAACAGGCCAACAATTAAGTCTGATTTTGATCTTAGCAGCTTCAGACAATATAAATGCAAATATCATTTGTGACCAGTTCAAATATTTTTAATGGTGTTACTCAAAAAGGGAAACAACAGAGTAGTCAGTGTTTGGTCAGAGCAAGAGAATATGACCTACTTTCATCTCAGAACCAAAAGTGTTGACCACAGAGCTCTTCATACTTAAGTTCTGCCTGCATTTTTCCTTTGTACTAAGCCAGGTGACTGCTGTATCCTCAGCTTTATTTGGGAGGGAAAAATCACCCCAAAACATTGTGCACCTGATCTTTATTTCATCTAATTCTTTTACACTGTGACAGCAGGGGAAAGCGCAGCTCTTTCCACTTGGATCTACCTATTGCCAAGCAAAGCAGGCTTGGTAGGAAAGGTACATCCTTTATGAATGCTATAGCTGAGAGTGGCCTTTGTCACCCATCCTCAGCCAAAGTGTTATTCAGAGATCTTCAGACTATGTTACACAGAGAAAAAGATAAAAATAGGGTGCCTGACGCACGCATCCCGTGTTGCACGCCAGGAAACCGAGTCGTTATACCACCGAGTACAGTATTCCAGAGCATGCGTGGAAAATATGCATGGATGTGAGCAGGCAGCATCTTTCCTAACCAAGAAAAATACTCAATCCCTTCCCCCACCTTCCAATTTTACATCTAGCTTGTTCAATATTCCCTTTACCTTTGACAAATCTAACAGGCCAGAGTCCTTGAGCTCTGCCTTTCGTGCCACCGCACCCCTCGTTGTCCTGCTGAATGATGTGACAGTAGTAACACTCCCCTGTATTTTGAAGGAGCTGCAGAATATTCTTTTTTGTGCCCAACTGAGAGTTAGCAAAATTTTGCACATTCTCCAGACATCTGCAGCACGCTGAGAGCTCCCAAAGCTCTGTCTGTCCCAGAAATTGTGTGCATAATCTAAAATTAGTCACCCCACAGTATGTGCCCCTTTAAATGTTAATCCTTGCATCGTTTTCTTTTATTGCTTCTGTTGGCATACACCATTATGTGACATAACATAAAAGTAAATAGTGTGATGCAGTGGGTAAAACTCAGTGGGAAAGACGTATCAGAGATCAGATGACTCCTACTGAAGGATATGAAGTAAAATGTATGGTGAACTGAGAGTTGGGATTTTGCCTGTTTTGAGGGCAGCAAAATCAATGATACAGTGGATACATTAGTCTTTTTGGATGTTTTTTGCCACTTCCCAGCTCTTGAAAACGTGTTCATTGAGCACTGTAGCCACTACTTGTCTTCAGGTGCAGAAATACCTGTCAGGGAGAAAGTAGCTCTGTGTAAGGGATCCATGGCAAAGCCCAGCAGAGCTGTATGACAGGGCCTTTAAAAAAAAATAAACCCTAAACATAAAATCTAGTTTAAAGATCACAAACCTAAAAAAATTATGCAGAATATGCATCTGAGTTCTTTTTTCATTTTCCAGTGAGTTAACCCTTCGTGGGGAAGGACAGGTATGCAAAACTTTGGTTGTTAGTTGCCTCCTGGTAGGGAGCTGGTGGGATAAACATGAGCCAAGCCTCAGTAGTAGGTTATGAAATATGGTAGCAACTGAGTTCAGATATAAAGATAATGCCTGAAATAGCAGAACCCAATGCAAGACCAATATTTTTTGACTCTGTTGCCCCGATTCAGTCAAACATATGGGGTACCTCAGTGCACAGTTTTACTTTTGCTGAATTGAGGTTTGAGTTACTCACTAGGCTATTTTTACCTTTTAAGCAGTCTTGTAATTCAATATGTGTTTGTTTTAATTTTACACTCTCCATAAAAAGCACGGTCCATGACGAGTTGGAGAAGTGACCGCTGGTAATGCATAGAAGTTTAATCAGCTGCTGTGTCACACTGTCTTACTCTTTCCCCCTTCCAACCTGCGTGCCACTCGTGATCAACACCCCCCCGTGGTACCTCTGTCACCTTGGCTTTGCCATTGGGGCTCTGGAGATGTTGAGGCAGGTTGAGATCATCCTAGGCCGAATGCAGGTCACTCTGCCAGTCCTGCTCGCTCGTGCCAGTGGTGGCATGAACAGCTGGGGCTGTGAGGAAGAGGGGGGGAAGGGATGAAGACAGCAGTGAGTAGGTTGGTGGCTTCCCAGTGTCTGCTGGCTGTCCTAGGAGCAAGCCTGTGATTGCCTGCCTGCAGCTCAGGATCCTTCTGTGCCTGGGGGTGTTAAAGCCAAGGACCCACTTCTCTGCTGCGTGGGGCTGATGTTGGTTGGTGTCAAGGCCCTTTGGAGGTTGGTGTTCACTGCAGGGCAGGCTTAGCTCTGCTTGTCTCTCCATCATTTCACTGATACTGTGGATTTTCAAACTGTCACTAATGTGTTTGCAATTTGACAATGCTGACATGGAACACAGACACACACCCATATCATATCACAGTCCCCTGGCTTGGAGGTGCCTTTGTGTGGTGTCTCATCAGAGCAGATAGACACTGGAGTGCTGGTAATGAGCCTCCTCCACCTCACCCTGTGTTGTCCCAGCATCCATGTGCTTTAGGTAAGGATCTAAACATTTCTACACCAAATCAAACAAACTAAAGTGCTTCACTTCTTGTCTCTTCTGCTGAATTGTGGAGTGAAGTATCTGCAATATACCCAGTTAGTGACAGCTGACATCTCTAGGCACAGATTTCTTGCCCGTGCGTTGGTTACTGTGGTACCTAAGTGGCCATTCCAGTTGCATTGGGAAGACCTTGAGCCTGTGTTTGCACTCAGTAGAGTTTTCCAGTGTTAAAGGAGCAAAAGTGTCTCAAGATCTTTGTCCTTAATAGCATTCCCACTGTGAAATTGTAAAATACCCTGGAGAGATAGGTCTTATGATGTTATGAAGCCACAAATTACTTTTTAAGATTGAATGAGAGTGAAAGCAAGCAAAACACAATCAACATTTGATATGGGTTTCACCACTTGCTTTCAGCTTTACTGAGGTTTGGACTTGCATGCACTGTAAATTAAAAATTATGAGCAGTGGTCTAATTTTGATCTAGTGCAGTGATGGTAGATAACTCATGCACAAACCCACCTGAACAATTTGTGAGGAAACTAAACCTACAACAAAGCCAGCAGGTTTGCTCTGAGGTGGCACATTTCCAGGGACAGCCCACCTTGGCTGCAGGTCTTCTCTTCTTTAGTTGCTGCATCCTCCCTTCCCTTGGGATAGGGCTTTGCAGCTCACTACTGCAAGGTAACTATTTTGGTGAGACTCGTTTCCCAGCATCTGGAAACGGTGTTAAGCAGAGGTTGGAGCTGTCCCCAGACAGCTTCACCCGTGGTCTCTGTCACACCAGCGTGAACCTGGAGTAGCTTCTTCAGGAGATGGTGGGAATGAGGTCAGCCTGTGCTCCTGCTCTGTCCCCAGTCGGTGGCAGAAATAACTTGTCATCGGAGCAGTGACTGTAACATGGATGAGGTTCAAGTCAGGCCCAGTAGCTTCAATGAGATTTTTGTGCGATTATAACAAGAATTTGACACATATGGCAAGCTGCTAGTCATGTATATGTGATCTGTCTCCATGCTCTACCAACAGATATTTACCAGCATAAAAATCAGTTAGTGAGGGGAAGCATCCCATGCAGCAGCCCGCTGTCACACGAGGGGTGACCCAGGACGCTTGGGAATGGACGAGCTGCGGCCTTTCCGCTTAGAGACTGCTGGTTTCACCACCCTCAGTACTGGGAGGGAACACTGTTCCTTTTGCTGAACATGGTGGCAGAATTTATGCAAAGTTTTCTGTGGACATAACAGGAGCACTCAAAAAAGCTCACCCCATCTACAGTGCCTCAGGTCCTTCAGGATAATGAGACATTTTCTGACTGCACCTTTTTATTGTACCAATATTATGTTACAGGAAAAAAAAA
>VXBZ01009252.1:61096-114348 GCA_013399135.1 Heliornis fulica
GGGGGGGGGGGGGGGGGGGGGACGGGGCTTAACACATAGCACCTGTCTCAAAGTTCTCCCCTTGAATTAGGCTCTCCTGCTTATAAAACTTTAATTGATTCCTAGCAGTTTATGTGCATGGGGGCTCAGTGGGCGTTTTCTGTTCTCTTGCCAGCTACATGGTTACTTAGAAAGCGAGCCGCTCACGCTACAGCTGTTCATTGGGACTGCAGACGACCGCCTGCTGCGACCCCATGCTTTCTACCAGGTCCACCGAATCACAGGGAAGACCGTCTCCACCACCAGCCATGAAACAATACTTTCCAACACCAAAGTCCTGGAAATCCCACTTCTTCCAGAGAACAACATGAGAGCAATGTAAGACCCAGACAGTGTATCTGTCTCCTAAGTTTCCTCTTGTTCACCCCACTTGATTTCTTCTGTGTTGGTTGTTGTTTTTGTACACAGTTTTTTTTTTCATTTTCATGTCTTTTTTATTTTTTTTTAAAGAAAATTCTGTCTATACTAGTAGGTTTTCACAACTTTGCTGGGACAAATTGCCCCTAAACAGCTTACCAACAAAATGAACTTCACAAATATTTATGACAACTGATTGCTTTCATTCTAGAGTTTCAACGTGCTTATTTGCCATTTAAAATAAGTATCTCAGTTACCAAGCTGTAAATATCTCCTACCTCAGCTCCTGCATTTAGTTTCTAAATATGACACCTCTTGCTCCTATACATACTAGCACAAGGAATAGGGCCTATTAAAATTTATCTTTGGATAAAGATAACTCTCAAAGGAAACTCTTAGAGAGCATTTCCAAGTAACCTAGTGTTGGGGAGGGTTTTTTTGGAGACAAAACCACTCTTCTTACTTAGCAAAAAACTGCATTTTACATGGCATTTGTTTAGAAGCAAAGCTTCTACAGCAAAGAGGAGTGATACAACTTATATATTGGAGTTAATAAACTGGATGTGTTCAGTCCTGTGCAGAAAAGCAGGCATGGATGTCTTAGGATCTCAGAATTAGTAGGAGTCTGATAATTAAGTGCTCTGTAGTTATATTACACACAAGTAAATGTTATTATAGGATTGTGTATTGAGATTATTGAGGTCTATTCTATTAAATAACCCTCAATGTATGTGACATACATGAGATCCCTCACATTATTCAATCCCCTCCTCTCTGCCCCCCTTGTTCAGATGATCCTGTCCCTTATTTGACTTCCCTCCCTGCAGATTCAAATGATGCTAACCCTCATCAGAGGTGCCTGCCATCAGAGAAGTTTGTGCATGCATGTAGATCTCTAGATGGGTGTATAAATGTCAATATGGTCATATCTATATAGAGATATATGCACCTTTGTGCCTATGTATAGGGAGACAGGAAGATAAATAGGCAGAAAGCAAGCAAGAAATCCTGGCCCCACCAAACCATAAAACATGGGAAGATCCCAGGGAGCTTATGAAAATCACTTTTACACCCTGTTATCCATCGTTTTCTGTGCTGTGATGAAATGAAAAATGGTATCAGACACCCAAAGTCCTTCATGTAGTGGTTATTAGAAGCTGATCTGCAGTGTCATGTACAACATGCCCTGGAGTGCCTCATGTAAATAGAAGAGCTAGAATGTGTTTAGCTGCATTGCCAGCCAGGCTTAGGGTGATCACTCAAGACCTGAGGACCTCTGTCCTCAGTGCATTGTGTTAGAAGTCATGACAAGCCTGTAGGATTATTGGCCCCGTTTGCTGTCATCATAAGCTGACAGAACTGCATTGAGGTTATTGAAATTTCACCACTTTGTACCCATGAAATATTTATTTTGCCCTTTTGGATCCAGTTTGCCTATTTTGCCCTTTGATCCAGTTTGATGAACCACATTTTTTGCCATCTAGGAACATTATTACCGTTTCAGTCATCTTTCTCCCTGGATACAGGTAGTTACACAGTTTGGGAGCTAAGCTGAATATTTTTGTGACATGTGCCACATTGTAGTAGAGCTCTCTCATGAGCCACAAACAATGCTTTGGCATGTGTAAGCCTTACATGTCTCTAGTTTCAAACCTCCTGTAGCACTAACAATGAGCAGAAATTTGGAGCCAAGGACTTTTCTCACACATATGTTGTTTTTATTCAGTTAAACACCGAAGCTTATATGCACACTTCAACTTTTGCACTTACAGTTACTCCTTTTGATGTCAAATTTTAATGTCCATGACTTTACAAGCCTGTATTTAAATGTTTTTTTTTCTCCTCTGAGCTTTATTGGCTCTGAACTACTTATCACTAAGTACTTTTTATTTATTTTGCAAGTGTTACTGTAGGAGACACAATATTGAGAGGTGCAGTTTCTTCCATATCTCATGGATCTTTGAGTAAAATTTTGACACAAGTACAAATATTTCATAATTCTTATGGCTTTACCTGCTAATATGCATTGTTGAGAAGCTTTAATGCTTCCATTAGTTTCTTTGATCATATCAGCAAGGGTCTTTTTCTTATTCTGAAATCCACACTACAGAAAAAAATGTAGATCAAAACAGTGCTGCCATAGTTCTTGTTTGCAGTTTGCTTCAGAACAGAGCTTCAAAGGTCTGGAGGGAGAATTAAACTCTTTGAATGCAAAATAAAATTAAACTATGCATATTCAGTGTAATAAAATGCGTGCCAGAGACCAGTACCCAGAAGAAATTGCCATGAAGGCTTTGTAGTCGAGGCCAAAGCAGAGGTATTTTTGCAGTGGGTTTTTGAGTGTGTATGTTTATATCTTTTGTTCTGGGAACTTCCTCTATTGAAATTTGACTTGACAAAACTCCTGACTTGTAAACGCATCCAGGAGAAAACCAGAGTTAAAATCAGAGAGAGAGAGGTCAGAAGTAGTAGTAGTTCTACCTGACAAGTACATTTTTTCCTAGTGTAGGGGGAGGACTCTGAGCTTAATTTTTTTCATGCAGACCTTCATCTCAGTGCTCTGCTTGGGAATGTTTCCAGCTTGCTCAAAGACAAACACATTGACAATTGACCTGACCTCAGCAACAGCCGTGCTCATTAATAAGAATTTTCAGGACTTTGTCCTAGAGTAGATTTTTCTCCACATTAGCTGTAACAAGAGAAATCATAAGTAATCTTGTGTTGTAGGTTAGTAACACATCGTGTACTGGCATTTCATCCCACTGACATTTCTAGTTTCACTATTTCTTTGAGCTTTGGTTAATCTATAAGCACCATCCTTTCAGGATGTGTTGGAAAGGAAGGATGTTTTAGCACTATCCTTTCGGGATGTGTTGGAAAGGAAGGATCTTTTAGATTATCTTCCTCTGGGAACTTAAATAACATCCTAAAGTTGTGTGCTCAGCTACCTGTTGCTACAGATTTCCCCAGTTTAGCTAATTGTGGGTGCCAGTACTAGGCTTAACAAAGCCAGCCGTGTTCAGCCTGGTCATTGGATCGTGTCCAACCCAGGTTTTTAAGATGGATATACAGAAAAGAGGGAAGATCCTGCACAATTGTGTCTTCCTGAAGTCTACTTGAAATTAATTGCTCTGTGTTTTCTTTCGGGTAGCATCGACTGTGCCGGGATATTGAAGCTGCGAAACTCTGACATCGAGCTGCGCAAGGGAGAAACGGACATTGGTCGGAAGAACACGCGTGTGCGGCTGGTCTTCAGGGTTCACATCCCACAGGCCAATGGCAGGACCCTCTCCTTGCAAGTAGCTTCCAACCCCATTGAATGCTGTAAGTAGCAACAAACATCCTGGTATTGTGCCACCCCACGTGCAGTCTGTGTCCACCAACACCATAATACATTGGTTTTGCTTTACCTGTCTAGTTGGTGAAACTTAAATCTGCTTTCCAGAAGCCTGTGGTTTATACCAAAGGCAAAATGCCTGTGTCTTAGGAAAAAATATGTAGTTTTGTGCATTGATTTCTGTTTTCACTTAAAAGTAGAGTGCACTTATAGCAGGCCTGGGAGTGACAGAGCTTTTTTTCCCCTTCTTGGTGACTCCCTGTCATACAGGTAACTGCTGTAGGAGTTTCTGACAAAAAGCTCTGGTGTGCTGTTAGCTCTGTGTCTCCCCATCATAAAGCAAAAACCAGCAAACAAAACCCTAACCCCTTTGATGCTGTGCTAGCAGTATAGTAGAGCTGACACACTGCACAAGCTACCTGTGGCTGCAGAAAACCTTCAGAAACCCAAGTTTCCGCGCTGGGGTCTCTTTGATTGAGCAGACTGCTTTTTATCAGATAGACTTGGGGCACCCTCCAGGGATGACATCTATGTCATCCTTGTTCTGTAAGCCTCATCAGCTTCCTACATACAAAACAAAACCAAACCTGTTTGCTCCATGTACCTTTAACTGCCCAGCATAAATGGTGGAAATTGAATTTCAGTACAACTCCTATTGGCAGTTTGGTTGGTTGAGTAGACTGAAGCAGTTGAGGTTCTGTTTGGTTCCACAAAGTGGATCTTCTAATGCTGACAGGGTAGCTAGTAACTTAGCATCTGTGGGTATATAGGGGTGAGCTCTGCAGGTGGGGAGCAGAAGAAGTAGGGAGGAAAACTTGACCATCCCTGGACCCATGCATGCTGGAGGGTTGTGTCTGTGCTTGTTAGGCTGGAGTCCCAGATAACATATCTGGCAGGTCCAAGAGCATGACAACTTTGGTCTCTTGGAGGCATGGTGCTTTTTCAGGGACTGACAATTGCAAGGCTGCAGGAAGGAGCATTCTTGCTCAGCATAAAGCCCTGTGTCTGTGCAGATTATGTATGAAATTAGTAATTTCTCCTTTGTTTGTTATTCAAGGCCAAGTTCTAGGCTAACAGACAAAGCAAAAAATTAGGAGAATCGTGGTTTCATCCCACTTCTGTTAGAGTTGATGAGAGCTTTTCAACTGCTATATAGCAAGATAACAATTTAAGTACATGCTGAACTGTTCTGCACAAAGGTGCCAAGTTCAGGAAGCCACTAAATATTAAGTCAGTTGGATTTGTAGCAGTGAATGGCAGTTTTTGAAGGTTGTGTAACATATGGTACATGCTTCCTGAAGGAAGCAGAAAACAAGAGGGAAAAAAGGGATGCTAATGTTATTCCAGTGCAGAATGTGGAATAAGCTAGTGCCAAAAACTCCATGTATGTCTTGGAGCACGTGACACCAGGAGGAACTGTGTAATCTGGATAAAATGTCACATCATCCCTTGAAGCACAGCCATGCTTGCTCCATGTCCCACTTGGGGCAAAAAAATAATGGGCAATGAGAGTACCTGATCCTGTTTGTATGTATCTACCTGTGTTTTAGTACTCAGGTAGTGGAAATATGCTGTGAACTTCTGCTGGATCACAAGGCCATGGCTGCTGCTGAAAGACAGTTTGCAGAATTAGCAGTACAGTATTTAGTGACTGAAACATGTTGGGGACATGGATGGTTGTTTTGTCATGTGTGCCTTGTAAACACACAGCATACATGTTATAAATAGCACAAGATTAAATTATTCTAAATAAATAAACTTAAATGAAAACATACTTTTGATATAGTATAGTTCAAGCTTAGTTTTAAACCAGCTTGTCCTGTGTGAGCCTTTTGAATCTGTACTGCTGTGTTTGATAACCCTGTTGTTTACAATCAAGGCACATGAAAATAAACCATGTTTCCTGCAAACCTGCTGACCTTTCTTTGTTTCTATATCAAGCTGAGCTTAGCTTGTGAGAGTAAGCATTAAGTTACTTAATAATGCAATATTTATTTTTGTGTGTAAGTGTGTGATTGGTATTGTTTTGGGTTTTTTTATAATCTTTTTTTAACTTTATTACTGTTAGATCTGCCCAAGAACTGCCTCTGGTGGAGAAGCAAAGTACCGACAGCTTTCCTGTTATTGGAGGGAAAAAAATGGTACTGACTGGCCATAACTTTCTGCAAGACTCCAAAGTCATCTTTGTGGAGAAAGCACCAGGTATGTCTTTTCAATCTAGACTCTGGCCTGCCTTTTCTCCCCTGTTTTTAAATCTCTGCCAAATGATGAAAGCACAAATGGGGTAATGACATTTTCTGTCGCATGTAATAGGTTTTCCATGTCACTGGGCAAAGCTGTGAAAGCAATCTGAGCCAGGCCTAATGCTGAGGTTTTCCACTGTGGCAGGTGTAGTTACAGGTAGACAATAGCAACATTGAAAGTCAGAGTTGGGGATTTGTTTTCGTAGCACGCTGGCTGTCCCAGACAGGACCTGTGAAAGGTGTCAGGAACCTCAGGTGGCATGTCCCTGTAAAACCTGCAAGGTGGCACCTCTTGTTTAAAACTTTGTGTAATTTGTGGACAGGGAGTGGTGTTGCTGGTGATGTGTGTGTGTGTACATACATCTCCTGTGGCAGTTCTGGTGATGTTTACAATCCACTGGCTGAGGAGGACTTGAAGTGCACACACATTCATTTGAAGGAGATATTTCTGTTCTGCCTTGAGAACTGGTGAAGGACTCCTGCTGGCACCCCCCCTCCTTGCACAGCACTGCTCCTGCAGTGCACTGGTGATGGGACTGGTCCTCCCAAGGATACCCAGACCAGTTAAAGCAGAGCAAGCAGCGTGGGGTGGGAGCTGGGCTAGAGCAGGAGGTGCCTGGAGGAATGGGATGGCATCTGCAGGAGTGGTGGGTGCCCCCATGAGAAGAGGTGGTGGGAGCAGAGCTGTGAGTCAAAGTCAGGCTCTGAAATGAGATCTTTACGGGTAGTTTAGTGTCTTGTTTTGGAAAGGGTTTCCGTGGTGCTGGCACAAGCTATGGATTCCTCAGCTGCCGTCTGAACCCCTCCCCCCTCCCCCCCTCNTTCAGGTCAGCAGGAGTGTGCATAGGGTGGAGGTAATGCCCCAAAGTGCTGCATCACGTGTGGTCAGACTATGGCCTTGACATGAGCAGAACACCCTTCTTGTCTCTCAAGAAAGAAAGAAAAAGGAAAACAAGGATAAAAGGTGATATTGCAATTAAAAAAATGGAACTCTGCTCTTCACATAGCATGAGGGGAGAGAAGAATGTGACTGTGAAGAATGTGACTGTCTACTTGATATTTAAACTTCCTTCACTGCACAGAGATGGGTTAGCATAGGGTGACATGTCAGGAGAAAAGTCCTTGATCTGTCTCATTATGGGAAGGAAACCATGTTATAGGTGCTTTCCTCCAGACTTATTTTCTATCCTCCTCCTTTACTGAGTTGGAAAAATTGTGCAGTATTACACCCAGAAGGATCATGACGGTGATGCTACTCACATCAGATACCACAGTGTGGAT
The DNA here is from genome assembly GCA_013399135.1 of Heliornis fulica. NCBI lineage: Eukaryota > Metazoa > Chordata > Aves > Gruiformes > Heliornithidae > Heliornis > Heliornis fulica. The sequence goes on from VXBZ01009252.1 coordinate 68,354, forward strand.
TTGGACACCATGTCCCTTAGGTTAAACACACCAACAGCAGGATGTTCACCATAGAACCTTAAATTGCAGAAATCCCACATTGGGAAGAAAATGTCACCCTGAAAAGCTCCTGGGGTGTGTGGGGGTTGGCAGGATGGACCAGTGCCAACGTATCTATGCTGCGTGGAAGCATCACTGGAGATCCCCCCTGCACTTTTTTCCTGGCATGGAGTGGGGAGCAAGGCTGTAAGAGTCAGTCAGTGAGCTGCTGTTACTGAAGAGTAGTCAGGATCATTGAGTCAGCATTGAAAGATCAGCTCAGAAACTGTCCTGCCTGGTTGTAGTCTCAGGGTAGGTTTGTTGTGGTTGCAGGGGCCATACTGCCTCATGGAGGTACACGGTGGGGGTTGAGCCTTTGAAGTCCAGAGTGTTGAGCATCTCCCAGAGATGCAGTTAGGTCACTAGGAATGGTTGACAAAAGGCAAAGTTGGAGCTGTTCTGCACTGAGCAGTTTCCAGGGCTGCTGTGAGTTGTGTGCTAGTTGCCTAACAGCTTGATCAACTGGAAACAAAGTGTGATGCATTGTTGTCTTAGTGGCAGACACTCCAGCTCAATTTTTGAGCAGTCACTGTATTTAATGTCAAAGGAACAAATGTTACAAGCCTTCAGTTTAGAAAATCAGCACATAGTGTTTCTTTCCCCTTCAGCTCTTGCACATCTATGTAAGTAGGTCAAGAGAGGGAACACCAGCATAGCCTTTCTCTTAGAAAACTGGTTATGAACTTTTGTGATTAGCCAGAGACATTCATTAGTTTTGCTGCTGTTACCACTTTTGTTTTTTAATTCAAAATGTTAATCACGTTCCTAGTGGGNTCTGAATAATTTCTTTAAGTCTGCCTAGTGCATTGTGGTCCACTGAATGTTTTTCCAAACACGAGTCCCAAGCTCTGGTCTTCAGGGCTAGCCCTCAGCTGTTGTAGTCTCTGGAGGAATGGCATTATCCTGGCCTCCTTTGTGGGGAGTCTGTCTGAGCAGTGACTCATACAAGAGGGAATCCCTGAAGAATGATCAAATCAATCCTTCAGCGGAAGGCAGCCAGCGTAGTGCTTTCAGCTTAACCCCTTACTGGCTGCTTTTTAGCACATGAAGCAAAGCAGATTATGCTTTTCAGCCTCACAGAGGAGGAATGAGGCAGCCAAGGGATGGAGGTGCACTGAAAGGACTGTGGGAGGAGCACTGGGAGGACATCTGGAAGGAGAACCCCACATTGTGTGGTCCCGGCGCTCAGGCAGAAGACACCCCTCTAGATAAACAATGAGTCTTTTCAGAAGTGGATTAAAATTTGCTCGAGCCTTTTACAGTACTGTAAAAAAGTTCTTGTGTTGAAAAGAGTCCTTATTTTATGGGATTTTGGTCAATATTTTATTGCTTGCACATCAGACCATATTTTCCAGTGATGAATGATGGTATAGAACGACTGTCCAAGAAGCCTAGTGGTAGTAAAAATGTGAATGTTGAATGTTCTTTGAGAAGTTCACTCTTTAAAATTCAGAATTTCCTTAGACTGGGGAGTTCTGTGATGACCTAGTATCTTACAAGTTACACAGTTAATTGATTTTTAGTCTTTTCTGTCCCTCTCTGCAGTCATGTTTCAAATGTATCTTGTGACACATTTGAACACAAGTTCAAAATGTATCCTGAGTTTCAAAAGTATTTTGTGAGTCTGTGTGTCATGGTCCTTGGGTGCTAGGCTTAGGACACCCAATACCAATCTGGTTTTCATCAGAATTAGTACTTTCAAAAATATTAAATAGTCTACAACTTCTTCATGGCAAAGTTGCTTGATGTCTATGTGCCAGTGCTTGTTGTGGAGGCAAAGTGTGCATTTTAATTACAAAAGTGGATGAAATGAAGTTGATGTTTGTTAGCTAGGGGAGGAGGAGAGACAAAATGTTTCCTGCCTAACATACGTATCTGAAAGAACATGGATCATGATCTGGAATTGTGATGAAAGACTCTGCTTTATTTACTTACTTTTAATAAACTTTTAGTTTCATTTCTAGACTATAAATGCACCTGGCAACAAAAACCTTGAGGGAATTTCAGAAAAGAGGTGTTTGGAGAATATGTTTTAAGGACTGTCAGCTCTCTTTTTTGGGGTAACAACTTCTGCAAACACTGTGTATTCATTTTTAAAGCTAGTTTTTTGAAGGTAGTGTGAGCTACTGAACACAAAGCTGCACAAAGGCCTAGTGGCAGTGACCAGGCTGCTGGCTCCTGGTATATCAGATTATGATTAATGATCTATAAAACCGAGTGTGGTGGAAAAATCCTAGTTTATCTTCACTCAGTTCACTAAATGTTTTCTGTAACTGATGAGTGAAAGCTCAGTGATGAGACACAAAGCCAATATGTCAATCACCAAAGCACAGTAAAGTTATGGGTATGTCTTCCTGGCATGACTTAGGACCTTGTAGCGTTGCCCAAGATATTTGGGGATTTAGGAAGAGTCTCACACTAAGATCTGAAGGAGTTAATCTACCCTAAAATTGCTCCTTGCTCAAAAATTGCTCCTTACTCCTGTAGCTAGAATGGTTTTGGCACTGGAACTAGCTCAAGTATTTCTGGACTTCACGGATTTGGCCAAGTCTAGACATACCCCGGAGATCAGGTTAAACTGACTGAAATCCTTATTATTAGCAAGTTGTGATCTCTGAGAAGAAATGCATAGTTGGTGTATAATTACTCATTATCATTTAGTTGAGTTTACACTAGTTATGTTAGAGCTCCAAACCCACTTCTTGGGTTTGCTGCTTGGTGACCAGAGCTCAAGGCAAGAGTTTTAAAGAGCAAAAAGGCAGAAATATAATACTCAACTTCACTACAGGATTGGTTTCTCAAATAACACTGACTTTGAAGTTCTGATTCTGGGCTGCTAATGTTGAGGGCCATTTTGTCCTGGTCAAAGGCCTACATTTGAGCTTCCTTCTGAAAAAGGCCCCTCCCTGAAGATGCATCACTTGCTTTGATGGACAGAGCTCACAATCTGTAATGTTATATCTCCAAGTAACTCAAGGTTTATGGACTTCAGTAGTTTTGAACATGTTGTTAATCACTCAGCCTTTGAATCAACAGTGATCCTGGAACCTGCACACACTCTGTAGCCTAACTGCATAATATCCTCAGCTATTGTGCCCAAAGCCTTTGAAACTCAACTTCATGAAAGACAGAAAAATAAACATCACCTAGAAATGTTTCTTCTTGGGATCTTTTTTTTTTAGTATTTTCAAACAGCTAAAGAGTATTTCAGGTTTAGTCACTGCTTTAAACCATTCATTCCATCATTGTCTTTATTTCATTAAATGGAGTTTTCTCTCAAAACTATTCCTCTTCCCTGCTGGAACAGGTTTTGCTCTTAGAACATGAAGCTGCTGACGTGGCATGGTAATAGTTATATGAAAGCAGATGAAAGATATCTGGGTGAAATCACCAAATTTTTTGCTGTGCATGCCAAAGGAAATCACGCTTTTTTGTAAGTATTTCAGATGGGAAAACTTACAGTTTGCATCCCAGTAGACGTGTGGTCAGGATATATCAGCTGAGTGTTTGCACAAAGTAAATGTGATATGGAAGAGAAGGAAGCTGGGTGAGTTTAAGTGCCCACTCAAGCACTTCATGGGTTTTTTGTTTCTCTCAAATTTCACTGTCTCTGGCAAAGATTAGAATCAATCAGTTGCTGCTACAAATGTCAACATGAGAAATTAAATTCCGTTTCAGGTATCTTGTGTGAGCAGAAGTTGCCCTGTTGTATGGCAGGTGACTCACCTACAGTATTTTAACTTCAGGAGAACTTATAAAAAGTTCTGGAAAGTTGATGAAACATTTGAGTGCCATGTGGATGGAATGGATGCGTTGGGGAAGCGTGTGGGCTTTTTGGTTTGACTCAGCTACGCTTTGGAGCTCAGGGCTTGGAGTCTGTTTTGACGTGATGTGATGTGATGTGATGTGATGTGATGTGGAGACGGGTGACCTGAGTCCTGGCAGAGCTCCATCTGGTAAAAGATCTTACATTCTCAAAGATCTTTCCATTGCTGTTTCCATTGCCAGTAGCAGTCACAGTTTGGGGGGCAACTGGCCAAAAAGGGGTTATGTTTCACACTGATAATCATACTGTAGCTCACATAATAAATAAGCAAGTGGCAAAACTCCCTTTCCCCCCCTCTAGTTGGATGGACAGATGCTACATAATTTTGTCCTTATCTGTGTGTTTATCCAAGCTCAGGACACACGTTCCAGTTGGCAGTGAGTGGTTGTGGACTGACTCATGCGCAGTGAGGTTAAAAATCTGGAAACTAGATAAACTGGAAACTTCAAAGACATACAAGTTGAGAGCACAGAGTTCATGTGAAGGTCACTTGAACCTATTTCCTAGAGATGTATTGATAGCTGAAGGGGTTTCTGGCCACTGCTCAGAAATAGATATCCTTGGGCAAATGGTGTCATCAAATGGTGCAGTCAGTTGATGGAGGAACCCTCTCCCGCGCACGCGGGAGCGGTGATGTAGCTTGTAGGAAATGTCAGCACGTTTCATTTTTTCCTGGCTGTTTAGTCTAGGGAATGGTGAAGACAGAGAGGACAGCAGCTATATGTATGAGATGGTATTAGCAGCAGCAAACCTCGTCCAGGGTGTTCCTCTCCCAGGGAAGAATGAGATCAATCAATCACAGATACTTACTGTGGACAACAGAGAAATAAGGAGTAACCATATGGTGTCTGGTTAAAAGTCACTTGTCTGAGTAATCCTGTAATTTTTTAATTATTCTAGAAACTGTGACTGAATGCTTGGAAGTTTTTTCTTTCATGTCTTTGCCAGACTAAGTGCCTTCAAGCAGCTGTATCCATGCAATCAAAGCTTTGTCTCAACTTTTATAACTAGCACAAGATTTTTACTGTTACTGTGCCAGTAGTGCCCTCTGTCCAAACATGCAGGGATTCATAGCCCTTACCAGAAAGCTCAGTCTAATCAAGTAGATGGTGCCTAAACACAGTGGAGGAGTGTGATGGACTGACATTGGCGGGCTGCCAGGTGCCCACCAAACTGCTCTCTCACTCAGCAGGGCAGTAGGAGCGAGGGGAATGAAATTAAAGAGCTCATGGGTCAAAATAAAGATGGGGAGACTGCCTACCAGTTACTGTCCACAGACAAACCAGACTCCATTTAGGGAAAGTAATTTATTGCCAAATAAAAATAGAGCAGGATAATGAGAAACAAAGGCAAATCTAAAACCTGCTTTTACTCCCTCCTCTTTTTCAAAGCTGAACTTCACTCCTTCATTCCCAACTTCTACCTCCTCCCCTCCATGTGGCACAGGGGGATGGGGAATGGGGGCTGTGGACAGTCCATGACAGCCCATATCTGCTGCTCCTTCCTCCCCATGCTGTTCCCCATCTCCAGAATGGGTCCTTCCCACAGGAGGCAGTCCTTCATTAACTGCCTCAGTGTGAGTCCTCTCCACAAGGTTCAGGCCTTCAGGAATAGACTGCTCCAGCATGAGTCCCCCATGGCCACAGTTCCTGCCAGAAAACCTACTTCTGCATGGGCTTCTCTTCACAGCCTGCAGCTCCTGCCAGGAGCCTGCTCCAGAAGCGTGGGCTCTGCACAGGCCGCTGGGTGGATATCTGCTTGGGTGTGGTTGTCTCCACGGGCTGCAGAGGAACAGTCTTCCTCACCATCAACTTCTCCATGGGCTCAAAAGCGCCTGCAGCACATCCTCCTCCTTCTTCACTGACCTTGGTGTCTCTTAAAAACATAATCTCTTTCTCACAGCTGCTGTGCAGCACTTTTTACTCCTTAAATAGAGGCACCACAAGCTTTGCTGATGGCCTCATCTTGGAGCTTTTTGCATCTTTTCACAACAGCCATGTCTGCAGCCCCCCTGCTACCAAAGCCTTGCCCCATAAATCAGTACAAGGGGAAACATCCAAAGTACTTAGTTTTTGGAGGCACCATGTATGTATTTTGGAAATTAACAGTTCATTGTCTCCTGTTACTTTCCTGACATCATTAAGAGTTGGTTCATCTCTTGGCTGGGCATCACAGAAAAAGTGAGGAGAGCTGAAGGAAGAGGAGCATCCACCTTTTAGGCCTGTTGAGAGAAAAGGTAACACCTTCAAGAGCAGTGTTGAAGAAAGTACAATGAAATTTAAGAGAGAAATAGTGAGATGAGACATTCCCAAGGTGTGCCTTATTGCAGGGAAGCTGATGTCAAAGCAGATAATCAGAAGAGGGAAGAAAGGACATCTAAAATCGAGACTGACCTTCTTGGACAAGAGAAACAAGAAAGAGAACATGAGGGACCAGTGAGAATTGGAAAGAAAAAAAAAGTGCCATTCAAAAGCTTACTGTTTAGACTCTGCTAAAAGGTCATGTGCCTTTGCCATAATGGGTTGTCTCTGGAAGATGAGAACTTGTGGCCACAGAGTTAAAATGAAGACTTTGTGTCTCAAAAATTAATCAGGAAGGAAAAATTCGAAGCATTTGGATGAAGCTTCCATCTGAAGATGAGAAAGATGTAGGGGCAGCTATAGTACAGGTGGTGGTGTTGGCATCAAGCACAGAAGTGGAGGAAAAGAATTGTTCATGGAAGGAAAACGTGGAACTTGGTTTAAACTGACTGTGAGGTTTGTTACTCCAGTAATCTCTGAGAAAATATGAGACAGATTAAACTGAAGAAGATGTACCAGGAATATTTTACTCAGTTTCAGCTGTGAAGTCACAATTTCAGCCTGCTAGGGATTCTCTGAGGAAACTAAATTTGTGAAGACAAGGAGATGACACAAATGTAACCCAAGACAGAGTAAAGTCATGACTGCTGGTGGATGGCTGTGCTGGATGTGCTTGGTTCAACCTGCCAGCCCCAGAGAGATTTTGCAGGGATGTTAAGATGCAGTTTTACTTGGAAGTTGAGTGTCTTAGACCTGGAATTATGGAAAGTTATTAAGTAAACCCCTCAGACCAATGGTAGTTTGAATTGGAGGAGGTGCCAGAGAGCCCAGATTGCATAACCAGCTTCCATTCTGCTGAAAATAGGATCTGGCAGGTCATTCCATGGATTTTGGCTCAAAATTAACCCCAGTCAGTCAGTTGTCAGCACAGTGCCTCCTTTTAATTACCTGGGCTAAAATTACAGTTCATTTTCAAACACTTAAACTCGGAATCATTAAGTCTGTTAAAGGTACTGTGGTAAAAGCAGCTGAAAAGGCTCACCATTTGGGCAAAGTATGTCCTTCAGCTTTTGGCTTGCCCAGCTGAGGAAGTGCATGTCTGGCACAGATAGCAAAGTACTCTAAGATACAGTTTGTACTGGATTTTTATCACCTGGTTACTGAATGACTTTTTTATTGTTAAGGTAAAAAAGGGAAAGTAACTTCAGAGAATCATATGCATGACAGACATAGTATTCAGCTCTGTACTGTAAAAATGTATAGCTGAAGGAATGGGCAAAATCCATATGCTGTAAAAATGCATATGAGACACAAGTATAGCTGCTTTGACATAGAAATGCTGATAGGTCAGTTATACATGAACCCTGCTGTGCATGGACTGACTGATGCATGCCAGAAGAGGTGCAGGGATGGGGAACAGAGCTATGGGGGAAGTCTCTGTAGCAGGACAGTAGGCTGTGAGGAGGGCAAATAATCTATGGGTCTTCTTGGTAAGGAAGAGGGAAATAAAGAAGGCAAAAATCAGACCAGCTGTGTTGTCTCATAGCAAAAGCAGTGGAAGAGCAAAGGAGAGATCATGATGCAGATGGGGAGCAGGCAGGCCATGGCACCAGCAGGAGGGGTGGCAGCAGGTGAAGCTACTGTGCAGGTGGCTCTGGGCAAGTGCATGACCAGGAGGCATCTCCCTCCTTATAGCAGAGAGACCTAAGAGATGTCAGACCTCAGGACTGTGAATAGCCATTGAGGAGGTCAAAAGAAAGGTCCTGGCTGCTTACATTGTGAATACTTACTCTCTACTCCCTCTGCATTTCTGAGTGTTTACTTGCTCTCTTTCTGCCCTGCCTTCCCTGTACATCCCATGGCACACTGGTGTTGGTTCATCCTTACAGCCTGTCCCTTGTAAATGTCTTTAAAACATATACCAGTGTGTAAACAGAGGTACAGACTTCTACCCAAAGGTTATTGGGCTTGCTGGTGTCCAGCTGGGGACAGGCTGAGGGAGCTGGGTCTCTTCAGCTTGGAGAAGACTGAGGGGTGACCACATCAATGTTTATAAATATATAAAGGGTGAGTGTCAGGAGGATGGATCCAGGCTCTTCTCAGGGATGGCCAGTGATAGGACAAGGGGAAATGGTTCCAAGCTGGAACATAGAAAGTTCCATCTTAATATAAAGAGGAACCTTTTCCCTGTGAGGTGACAGATCACTGGAACAGGCTGCCCAGAGAGGTTGTGGAGTCTCCTTCTCTGGAGACATTCAAGACCAATCTGGACACATTCCTGTGTGATCTACTCTAGATGATCTTGCTCAGGCAGAGGGGTTGGACTGGATGGTCTTTCGAGGTCTCTTCCAGCTCCTGATATTCTGTGATTCTGTGAAATGTTACTAACAGCAAGATACCTGCAAGACCAGCCTGGGCAAGTGCCCTGTCTCTTTGTGGCATCTGTGGTTGTTAAAGGCTGCTGCCTCTGGACCAAACCCATCACTAGTGCACCTGTGCCAATGCATATACACTGGCAGGTGAGACAGGGGGAGTGTTCTCTTCCAAGCACTGGAGCTGCCCCACTGCCTCTTACTTCCAGCCCAGGCACAAACCTGGCCCAACCTGTCCTGTGCCTGGAAGCTGATAGTATCTCTGCACAAAACTGGATGATTCTTAAGTCCCATTGACAAGACTTTGCCTAAATCTTCATCCTCTTGTCCCCATCCTTTCCTTCTGGACCTGTTCACAGACCAGTCATCTCAGGACCGTGAGTATACTTCCCAGTGAAATGGGGTTGGGGTGCTGACTGGAAATTTGCAAGCCCTTCACTCCTAAGGCATTTGAATATGGACCAAGCAGGAAAGTAAACATCTCAAAATTATACTATATGTAAGCACTCTGCATTGATCTGTGCCCTGCCTGTTTTGGACATGTTTAAGTCATTTGGCATGTAATACAGGCTTTATTGGTTGGGGTAGTCTCACAAAATATTAATCAAGTAGTGGGTTCCCTTGAGGAAGGTAGAGCTAGTTTCACCATCTTACTTGCAATAAAATGTAAATATGGATTTACAGTCCAGCCAGTGCAGTCAAACTCTGTTGAGCTGCAGGCTGGAAGAGTATAAAATGTACTCTGTTTACAGGCAGTGAAATCCTAAATGTCTATTCTTCTTGTATCTCAAGTGAATACAGGACTACTAAAGAATATAGACTGTTTTAACCTGCTGTAGTAAAGTGAAATCACTTAAATATATCTGAATGTTCCCATTATGCCCATTTCACAGAGGCATAGTTTAGGTGGTTGCCAGATGTTATACCCTTCTGAGTTTCCAGGCTTGGGGATTTTTGGTACTCTATATTTTCTCTCCATTCTGCCATCCATCAGTCTGTAATGAAAGTTGCACTGGTGGTTTTGATTGTTGTGAGCATGCAAGTCCCTGGTATTATGCTTGCAGTTCCCTGGGACACCGAGGTAAACCCAGCCCTGTAAACCACGGGGTGTCTGTCCTGTTGGGCAGCAAGGAGAGGAAAACAGCAGAAAAAAATGTCTTTACAAGCTCTTCATGTTGCTCTTCCATGAAAATAAAACTAAATAATCTGTATGCTGTGGTATATTAGGCTTTATGTCTGAATAACTGATGCCACCAGATTGACACAAGTACTTTTTAGCGCTGCTTCTGTGTGAAAACAGCCCTCTACAGTGCCTTTTTATGTGGAAACCTTGGGTGTGGTGGGGAAGCCGTTCAGTGACTCATACTGCAGGGAATTCCCTGATGAATTAGAGTATTTTTACTTCTGGACTTGTGCGCGGATTCCTTTAACTCCTGAGCAAGCTGCTGATAAGAGCAGACTACAAAGGCCCATTCACCATTCAGCTGCCCCACGTTAAAAACGGGGTGTTTATGCTTTGCAAATCTGAAAAGCCACCCCACTTAACGGGGTAGGTTCTCGGTATTTTTTCGTCATTAGCAATCCCAGGTGCTTCGAGTGTCACAGGAAAAAAAAAAAAAGCCAAACAAACCAGGCTGAAGCTGGTGGTGGTGAAGTGAACCCGAAGCAGGGGTGGCTATAAATAACAGAGATCAGTCTGTAAATGTCAGGCTTCCTGACAAAACCTGGTGTCTTCAGCTGGCAGCATCGCTGATGGCCACCTGTCAGTGCAGCGCCGAGCTCGGGCACAGTCAGAGCCTGAGTTAAACTAGGGGGTTTCTTGCTCCCCCAGCACTGCCACGCTGGCCTCTGAGGAGGGGGGACTTGAGGGGCCTTCTTCCAGGCCTTGGCATGGGCCCCCAGATGAGGCCTTGGCGTTGTGGAGTCATCTCCTGCTGCAGGCACTGAAGGAGCGGGGCAGTCCTCGGGGCACTCGACAGGCCTTGTTGCCCTGTGTTTCTTTGCACGGTTTATTTCCCTTTTGTAAAATAAAAAACCCCACAAAATAAACCAAACCCTTTTAAAATACTTTGACACAGCTTCTTAGCTGTATAAAGAGGTGCCTTTCTGTTCAAAATACTGCACTATAAATCTTAAAAAACACCAAAACAAAACCAGGAGTTTGGTTTGGAGAGGACACTTCTTATTACTCGGTGAAAGTAAATAGTGAAATGAAAGGCAATGACACGGGAGCTTTGGAAAAGCCGTTCTCTACATTCTCCCTTTTCCTCCCTGCCTCCTCCTCTCCTTCCTCTCCTGCCCTCATCTCCCTCCCCGTACAACAACTGCCCATTCGGGTACGGTAATTCCAGAGGGTAAACTTTAACGGGAATGCCTGAAATGTGTCTGCTTCAGCTTTGTGTTATGTCTGTAATTTGAATTATTTGCATTTTGGAAAGGTATAAATTGCTCTGGTGTACTTTGCTTGGCCGGTGGCCAGGAGGGAGTTGCCTCGGGCCCCGAACCAGGCGGCTGCTGCAGATGTGGCAGGCGGACAATGGAAACTTTTGTCACGGAGCAGCCCTGGCTCCTCCAGCGCACACCGAGGGGACGGGGTCCTCAGTGTATGGGCACTGGGGGCAAAACCGCCTGCTCCAGTGCAGGGGGGCAGGTTGTCTTGATGCTTCAGGCTCCCACAGACTGCTCAGAGCCATGATTCCGTTCCTTTACTTTTTTTTTTAATTTTTTTTTTTAATTTCAATTTCAGCTGAACTGTATAAACCTGCAAAACATGTTTACTGTAAGAAGTTGACGTAGTGGTCTAAGGTTTCCCTCCTGGAGCTGGTCCCAGTCCGTGGGCGTTGAGATTTCCCTCTTGGTTCACTAGATGTAATATGAGGAATTGTCTTTTTCTTTTTTCTTTTTTTTTTTGTCTGCTTCATAACACTTTTCCTCACTGTGTTTTTGTTAAATGAAATGTCACTAGCTGTTAATGAGTTGTCTGTTCCATACTTTTTTCCCTACTTCTTCCCTCTCTTCCACTTTCCCTCAGCCACTGAGCTCCATGGTCTGGACAGTCTCAAGGGAATTTCTTTAAGTGAAACCCATATTGTTCTTATTAGCCTCCAGAGATGAGCCGTGGTTCTGGATTTTTATTTTCCTAATAGTTTAGATTACAGCATTTAAAATATTTCTGAATAAACTCTCTTTGTCATCATAAAAAATTCAGAAAGGGTGTAAAGGCAGTGCTGCATGAAGTAATTGAAAGATTAGCTAGAGATGGAATCATTTTGAATTTTACTGAAGTATCAGCAGGAAATAAAAACCAGAAACCTGAATCAGATCATTCGTCTTGAAAAGCAGAAATTAAACACAGTGAAAAACCTGAACTTCTGGTAATCCGTTTACAGAGGCAAATTGAACACATGTTAACTACTAGTCTGGATGGCTGTAGATTTAAAAAGCCCCACCAACAAACCTCTTAGGAAGCAGAAGCTCCTTTGCAAAGTGTGTGATAGTGTTGGTATTGTGTTACTTTTACAACTGATTGAATTGATTGGCAGCGGGGCAAGGAAAGAGGGCTACAGGGTCCCTGCTGGGAGGGCTTGGGAGGGTGCTCCCAGACCAGAGACCTGGCCTGGCTTGCCAAATTTTGGTCAGGTTACTTTTTTTAATTTTTTTTTATTTTTTTCTACTGATAGCTTGGGGGAAGCATCTGTTAGACAAATTGTGAAGTGATGGCCAGTTTTCCTGAGAAGTCAGCTTCAATTCTGGCGCTCTCAGAAGACATCGTTAAGGAGGCTTGAGCACGGTCTGGCTGCTCCTTATCCCCCCTCCCCACCGCTGCTGCCGAACGTGGCAGTACCAATTAAAGGGATTCCTTTTCCAGCATCACAATTTAAAATGTAGGAAGAGACTAAGGGTAGATCTGCTAATTGTTTCCTACAGAAAGACCTGCCAAATCCACTGTGCTATTTGTGCTGCAGCTTTCGCGCTGCACTTCGTTCCATACATTGAGAAGAAAGGGGGTTTGGACGTTAGAACAATCTCCAGGACTAGTCCCTCAGCAGCATTCCTTTCACAGTAGGGCAGCTGTACACAAAAATATTATTTACAGACATTTGAGATCAGCCAGTTCTAAATGCGTCACCTCCATCCTGGCCATGGAAGTGAAGAGAGAAGAAAAAGTGCATTCACTCTTTCACCTTGCCAAGAGCTGTTTTCCTAAGGCAGGCCCAGGTCTATGTGATGAAGGTCAAAATAGCTAATATTTGCATTTTCATGTCCTGATGCTGCAATAAATATACAGAAGAGATGACATAAAGTCTCTGGTTGTGTTGCATTCTGGTGACATCTGACAGTGGTGGGACTCATGAAGCTGCATGTGTCCCTGTTCCCCAACCTAGACAGCAGCCTGCTTGTGGCCTTTAGTACACGTTGGTGTTTTTCTAGGCCTGCAGAGTGGAAACCTTACATTTTGTATTATTTTTCTGTTTCCTTTGCTGTTGAGTTTTGAAGCTACAAGGAAGAAAATAACCCTGTTGTTGACCAGTGACTTCTGTATCAATGAGGCACAGGAAAAATAACAAAGACAAAACCAATTTCTTCCAAAAAAATAAGTTCCCAGAAATGTAATAGCTGTGTCTTAAGTCTGTGTTTACTTGAAGACAGAAATACAGTAAATTAGGAAGGCCCAACACCTTTTGATCTATGTGGCAGAATTATGATAAACAAGACTAGGAGTATATTAAAATTACTGCATGGCTGAGGAGCCTTCTCAGTGCTATTTGTTTTGTTTAATATTAATGCTGAATGTGATTTAATGCATAGGTAGTGATCAAAAGGCTTCATAGGTAGCAGGGTTTTTTGTCTGAAAGTTTGGGAAACTAAGGTGTGGAAACTTCAGTGGCTTTCCCCCATCACAGTATCATGCACTGCAGACTGTGGTTCCCCTTTCAAAAAAGCTAAATGCTCTTCCATCGTGGGTTACCCAGACAGCCTCCTGGTTGGACAGTGCTTGGTCAGTGCATTTTCATATGGTTTTCATATAAGCCTTTCCAAAGACACTTTCTTTTTTTTTGCAGAAGTCATTCTTTTGTATGCTTGAGAGAGGAAAAAGCATGGGACAAGATATCTTTCTTTTTTGTCTTTTAGATGGTCACCATGTGTGGGAAATGGAAGCCAAAACCGACAAAGAAATGTGCAAGCCAGTAAGTCTGCCTTAAATATTTTAACATCAAGATGAAAAATATATATTGCTTTCTCCAGCACTGTTACTAAAGGGGGATTTCCAAAGCTTTGGCACTGTGTCTTCCCACTGAAACAGAACAAGTACTTAGGCCTCCCCTCCTGGAAAGCTTTGTTTAATGGGAGCATGGGGTAAAAAGCCTTTGTTGGAAGCTATCCCAAAAGTAGGAGATACCATTTGGAAAATACTTTTTCGTTGTCCAGGATGGGCCATCCCAGTCTGCTCATCTTCTGTCTTGCTGGGTTGGTTCTTCTCTCTGCTCCCAAAGCAGTTTCTGATGATTTTCCTTGGTTTTCATCTGCAGTTGGCAGAAGAAATGTGAGTTCCCTCACAAGGAGATCAGCCCCACAGTTGGAGGAGCGTGTTTCCCACAGCCCTGACTCTGAAGTGGGAAATATGGCCACTATTCCACCTCTGTAGGAATATGCAACAGTTTGTTAGCTGAAAATCTGCTGGAGATGTGCAGACAATTTAAAGACCTCACCTAAATGCAGGCCAAATGCTAAGACAAGCGTTCCCTTTTATTCTTGCAGAAAGTGCCAAGGGAGGTTTTGATGTTCATAGCAGATTTCACTGTGCATTTGTGTAAGCTGATGCCCTAGCAACTAAGTTGTTCCTTAGCCCTGTGCTGGAGCATTTGGTTTCTAAAAGTGGAAGATCACCTACACGGTCTCCAACCCTTCTTGTAGTGCTAGGTGTTTTTGTAAGATCTCCCATCCACAGAAACTAGTAAGCTTAAAACTTCCTGAGGTGTTATATGGGAAAAGATTTCATTGTGGAAGATGGAAACACTTCAGTTTTATCATATGCCTGTCCTAATTCCCCTTTCAAAGGAAGTTGTGTTAGGGTGAGATATGCAGGGATCAACCTGCCAGCTAAGTGGTTGTGTTTTCTTCTGCTGAGTTAGAGGCCATGATTTGATTGTGGTCCCAGGTTCTTTTCAGAGGCTTTTTTAGAGCCTTGTTCATATGCAGTGTCCTATTTGCTCTCCAGAGAGAACAAGTGAAGGCTAGTGATTTTGTAAAGACTTGAGACACACCTGATTAGCATTTCCCTGCTTCTTAAATCCTGGGCATGGAGGACAGAGGGAGACCATCCCTGCAAACAGAGCAAACCAGTTTTCCTGAGGAGAGTGTGTTTCTCCTTGTGAGCCTGGGTGCCTCCTCCCTGGGGTTAACATGTGAATGCTGTTGTACAGTTTGAATGCCCTAGTTTTGCCCTGACTTTCTAATTTGTTACTTTTGCAGAATTCCCTGGTGGTTGAGATACCACCTTTCCGCAATCAGAGGATTACCAGTCCCGTCCAGGTTAATTTCTATGTCTGCAATGGAAAGAGAAAGAGAAGCCAATACCAGCTTTTCACCTATCTTCCTGCTAATGGTAACAAAATATATTCCTTATCTCTGCTAGTAAAAAATGAGATAATATGATGAGTACTTAGAAAGATACATGACTGATAATTCTTTAGTAACCTGAGTAATTAGGTGGTATACCTGGTCCTATAAAGTGAGAATGAGGATCAGATTATGAGAGCTGCCTTTCTCTCTGCTGCCCACACAAGAGACCTTCTATGCAGATAATTTTGTTTTGTGTTGGTGGCAGAGACCTGTTGGAACAAGGACTTTTACCACTTTTGGAGCTGAAGAGCCCCAGCACAAGCTTGCATGTGTAGCCACAAATTGAGAATGTGCTGAGGTCTCTGCTAAGTTGCTCTCAGCCCTGGGTCTGCCTTTGTGGTCCTAGAGGGTACACTGCATTTGAATAGTACTTCTGAATTTGCACCACAGCATTGTAAACATGCTAGGCTTTGAGGTGGAGGTGGTGGGAAGATTCTCCTTCCAGTCATCCTGCACCTCACAGTCTTGTGCAGGGTGAAAATGATGCTCCAGGCTGATGCCATTGCTGGGTAGCAGTGCAAAGTACAATGTGGATGGAGATCACAGTGCTCCATACAAAATGCTTCATGTATAGGAAATGTTCAGAAACACATATGCCAGTTTATTTTGGAAGCTTACATCAGTGGCTCTGATGTGACAATGAAGTGCTCATGCTAGACAAATTCCAAGGAGGCTTATATGAAGATTTTAATAGCAAGTAGATTTAGGGTTCTGTTCTTTTAAATGACTTTTTTTTCTGAGAACATTTTTTGGGGGGAAAGTAGGAAAAAGGGGTGTTTGTTTTGCTGTTGTTGTTGTGGAAAGAAGAGGAACTAGAAAAATGATTAGGTTTCTGCTTTTTTATAGACTTTCCAAGTGAAGATAGTCCTTCTGAGGGAAATTCCCATAAAGCAATACTACAGTCAAGTCACATGACTTGAGACCTGCCAAATTCTTAGAGGTGAAGTCCCATAAAATAAACATTTAGAATTTCACCTAGTTAGCTTCAACACACTGCAGAATTTTATCATGACTTTATGTGCTGGTTTGACCCTGGCTGGAGGCCAGACCCCCACCAAAGTCGATCTGTCACTCCCCTCTTAGCTGGATAAGGGAGAAAATACATGTTGAGAGGCTTTGGAGTGAGATAAGGACAGGGAGAGATCATTCTGCAATTAGTGTCATGGGCAAAACAGACTCAACACAGAAGAAAGGCAAGAAAACTCCCTAATTTATTACACTACACACACACACACAGAAACCAGAGTTGGATAATGAGAAGTACAAACAGCTCTTAAAACACCATTTCTCTTCACCTTCTTCACACACTTCACTTTATTCATGATGTTTCTCTTCCCCAGGATGGCACAGGGGAAAGGGGGGGAAATAGGGAATGGAGGCTTCAGTCTTCAGTCAGTTCCTCATGAGTTGTTCTCCTTCTTGGGGGGTGCGGAGCATCACACTTCTCACACTCTTTTCCCTGTGCCAGCGTGGGGTCCCACCCACAGCAGACAGTCCTCCACGACCTCCTCCACGTGAGTCCTCTCCCACAGGGCCTCAGCTCTTCACCAACTGCCCCAGTTTGGCTCACTTCTATAAAATCATCAAATGTCTCTTGGTCTCTCAGTTCCAGCCTGGTGGTCCCAGCCTGGTCCCCCACAGAGTCACCAGCCCCCCCAGCAAACCTGCTCCAGTGTGGGCCTTTATCTCTCTCTGCCTCTTATCTCTCTCCATGGGNGCCTGTGACCGGCGCTGACTGACCCGGCCTTGTCCGCAGCAGGGTTTGGGAGTTTGGCCTTGGGAGCCCAGCTGGGATTTGCTTTGTTGGACCCTTAAAAAACTTTCTAACAGCTTCTTAAGGGAACCACATTGCAAAACCCACCACACTTTTAATTTAAAATAAAATTACAGGAAACCTGACATGGGCATCTGACTGCTTATTGTGTATGGGCCATGTAGCTGTACTTCACTGATTCAGCCTACTTATGCAAACTCCATCCCCACTGGGTATGTCTGTGTATATTTAAAGGCTGTTGATCACTTAAATTGGAAATAAAAAGAGCTGCTATTCTCTTGCACAATGCTTTTCAGCTACAAAAAGCTGTTGCAGAAGCCAACAGGTATTGTCTTGCTGCCGAGGTGGCACCCTCATAAGGGTAGCTGGGTGTAATGTACCAGAATACACGCCTGTTGTTAACTGCTATTTATTAAAGAAGCATCTTTCCTCTCCAGCCTTCACATAGATAATGCTTTGATACTGTTATGCATTTTATCCTAAATCATGGAATGATACTGTTGCAAAGTTGATTTATCCTGAGTTTCGAATATTTGATGTTTCATTTGATGTGAAGTGATGGGAATATCTACCTAGTGACAGGCAACAGAGAACCAGCCTAAGCTTTATTCTGCAAAGACATCTTTAATTATGGTAATTGTTGAAAACTTCAATCCTGTTTAGTCAGCTGTAGTGATTTAAATGCCTGTGAAATCTTTTTGTTTCAATGTAGAGAAACCTGAAAAAAAAAGCCCACAAAATGCCAGAGCAGGGGAAAGGGAAGCAGGTATTGAAGAATAAAGATGCCTTCTCCCATTCCTGATTGGTTATCCACTCATGTTCTCATAATATATATGTATATGTGTGTATAGGTAATTGAAAAACATCTTAGGTTCCTTGCAAACCCTCTCATAACAGTGATAAGAATGAATGCACTTCTGCAATCATCAGAATTAATAGTATAGTACATTTTTATTATTCCTGTGTTGCAGCTGTAAGGTTTTGCCCTTATGTTGCTGGTGGTTGTTTTCATTGTGCCTTTCAGACAGATACAGTCACCTTCACTGTGTATTCAGAAACTATGCACAATGGTTGAATCAGTCATTTATGCTGCTGTCTCTCTAGGAGTCATTTTAGGATTTACTACTTTGATTTTAGTCAAAATGTTCTGTTAATGTTTCCAGACATTGTAGAAAACCAGAGTTTAGCTCATGAAGAAATAGTTGAGTTAGCAATCAGTGTGTTATCAGTGTAAAAAGATATAAAGGGGATTAAGCACTGTTTTAGTTCAGGTAATGCTTTGTCTCTTGCTTAAACAAATCCCATGAACAGAGGTGCTGTAGGTTTTTGACAAGCAGATGTCAGAGCTATCATCAAGCGTAAGATATGGTTTTACACAAATCAGATACTTCTCTTTCTGCTTCAGGACTAGTCAAAATGCTAATATTTCAGTGCCTGCTATAATTTTGCAGATATTTCTACATGAAGGAACTTTTAAAACCTGTGTGATGCACATCAGGCATATATTTTACAGCTCAACTGGACTGTACCAAAGCAAAATACCATGTATGGACCAAAGCCTAAATGTTATGTGAGCCCACTGGCCGTGCTCCCAGGGTGGGTGTGGGCACACACAGACAATGCAACCAGGGGGAGTGCCATGGGCTCGTTCTGAGGTTCCCATCCCAACTACAGAGCAACAGGGATGTGTTTTTTTTCCCTGTAGCTCCTGTTTCTCCTCATTCCCTAGGGGAAACCAGCCAGTGGATCCAGGGACACGTGGCCTCACTCATCCCACCACCAGTGGATGGTCCTATAGCGTCTCCATGGAGTAGAGCTCTGTGACATGCAGCCAGCACAAGTTGCCCTCTCCAGCAGAGTGTTATGGTTTCTCCACCTTATTAAGGCTTCACCTGTGCTGTGGAGATATGGCAGGATTGTACTTTTCCTCTGTGTTAGCTCAAGTGTTTCACAGAGCAGGGACTTGGTGAAGATGACCTCATGCCTCGGAAAGAAAAAAAAATGCCATAAAAATGAAAATCTTACTCCTCTGTAAAAGAAAAGTTTAAATAATACACCAAAACAGAAAGTAGAGGCTGCACAAATGAGAGCCAAGGTCTGGAAAATGGACTTGGTTAAGTCTTTGGCTTGGGACAGACTGTAAACCAAAGTACTCATAATCCACTTCTAATTGAAATTTTGCATTACTGTTCTGATGAATTTGAAGAATCCTTGAGACCTGTATTAGCCTATATTGTACAGAAATGACTATATTGTCATTTATTTATTTTTTGTTTTAGTATTGCTTATATATTGCACATTGCTGAGCAATTGAGTATTAGTTTTGTTTTGGAGCCTGCAGGCTGTAGGCTCTTGAAACTCTTCCCCAGACACACCTGATACAGAAATATAAGTAGTTTCCATACCATTCTGGCACAGGTGAATTCCTGCAGCCCACATGGTAAGTACTAATACGTTTTGCATTGCCACATACCATCAGAATTTGAGGAGCAAGTCACAGGACCAGACACTGCGGTCAGGAGTCTGACCAAACACAGTGAGGAGACACTTGGATACTCACCTTGTAAAGTCCCTCCATAGCTGCTACTTTGCACAGGTGTGCTCCACATCTCCATTATGTGCAGCAGAACATTTTGGAAAACCATTGGTGAACCCTGCATTTGTGACCCCTACCTTCTCAAAAAATGCTTGGTGTTCGTTTCTGTTTATGGCTGTGTATCATTTTGCTTCTATAAATTTATTATACCATTGGCATATATATGCATTTCAAATAGGAGGAATAGTCTTCTGAAACCACTCAATGTAAAGTGGTAGCATTTGAGGTACAAATTAATCTGAAGAGGCTGAAGAAGCACACCATCAGACACATATGTCATGGTTACAAATCTTTCAGCTGCTAAGAAAGCTGAAGAAGTTCTCCAGCTCAGAAGACTTTAAACAACGCACTGAATGATGAGTTCATCGCTGTTTTATTCAGATTTCTTTTAAGTAGGTACCTCAAAATGGAGTAAATGTGTTCAGGAACTTACTTTTTGCAGATAGAAGCCAATGCTTTCTATGATTTCTGTTATCCAATGAATATTGATATCATGAATGGTGAACATAGAAAAGTGTTTCTTCCAATTTTATTTAGACAAGTAGTGGTATTAGACTAAGCAAAGACAGGTTAGTTTGTCTAGGAAATATTTAATAAGATGGAAAAAGGAAAGTTGATGTGTTTCTTTTACTGGAACATGCTTTTGCAAAGAGGTGATGATAAAATATTTCCAGTTTCTGTTTCTGTCAGACTTTTAATTGTCAAAGCATTATTAAAAAAAACATTTCACTACTTCTAGTATTTATTAAAATGGTGTTGATATGATGGGCAACTTTTATTTTGAGATACACTTCACCACCCGTAGGGCCAGATTTCCAAGTGCACAGCCTTCACTCATAGAGCCAGCTTTCTGCAGCTTCTTTGCATCCCTGCAGACACCTCCACAAGCTCCTGCCGTGCTGAACTCCTCTGAACATCAGGCCACATAGACAAGTGACTTGGTGGGGACAGAGGTCCTTTGAATCTGTGGGTACAGAGCTGGGATGACTAGATGCACCTCAGTGGTGTTGTTTACAGCCCGGTGGCGTGAAGGGGAAGCTTTCTGTGCACCTCTGAGGAGGGTTAGCAGTGCCTACTGCACGTCGCTGTCAGCACCCTCTGAACTTCCTGCCTCTGATCTAAAATTGTCTCCTGCCTGCCCTACAGATGAGTGTGATCAGCAGTTTTCTAGTGATTGCATTGAGCAGCCGTGCCTCTGTTTCACCTCAGCTCTTCCACCCACAGCTCACTTTCTAAGTTAGAAGGTGACACTGGCTGCCTTGGCAGAAAACAATAAAATGAGGATGCAAAGTGTTGCTGCTCTGAGGTGACACAGACCGTGACTTTTTCCGATCATCTCCCGGAACCTCTCACATCTTGAATATTTTTTTGAACTTCCACGGCAAAATTATTAACCTCCCCATGTCTGCAAAATGGTGGTAATTTGGGGGCGGTTGACGAAGCAGTCTCAGTTTCATTGCCTGGGTTGTGGAAGAAACCTAACCTGTGGCATGTGCAAGGTGACCATGGTGGACGGCACCTTGAAGCCTGGGATCTGGAGGAAGGAGTGTGGAAGTCAGTAGGAGTATCTTATGTGCAGGCCCACATCTTACGTGCAGGCCCACATGCAGGGAAACTCAGTATGGCCGAGCCATGCCTGAGGCCTTGGACCCTTTCCACCTGGAATCCTTTCCACCCAGCCCAGGGAGCAGCCAGGCTGCCCCAAAACCTGTGCAGTTCAGGGCAGGAGGGAGGGAAAAGTTGCCCCCAGGGTGTTTTTTTCATTCTAGGTGAAAATACGAACCATGATTTCTCATTTTTACACTACACACTGTTATAGTTTGTTTCATTTTGGCTGCTAAGTGGCTGATAGTTGCTTTTGACATTTAACAGAGTAAAAAAAAAAAAAGCAGGCAAGGTTTTGTCGGAGTCTTGTTTCCGTTTACGAGGATCACACAATTCATCATGGCCCTGCGCATCAGCCCCTCTGCTCCCTTCCAGCAGCCGCGTCAGGCGGGGCGGGCCCGAGCAGTCAGTACGCTCACCGGCGTTCTGGCCTTGGCTGGTTTTTCTCCCAGTTGCTGGGTCCCCAGCAGAGTTGCCACACTTCTCCCAGGTGACATCTTGTTTTGACCATCAGCAGGTCATATTTGACCTGCAGATGCAGTTGTCTTGGTTTTTAGAGGCAAAAACCAGGTGCTCTGTCTTCCTCTGGAATACCCAAGAAGGAGCATTACCTGTGTGGTGACCCTGTGACAGGCAGTGGTAGACTGAGCCCTACACAGAACTCATGGCTGTGTCTGACCAGCAGGCTCTGTCACAATGATCATCTATAATGGTTAATTTCCAGTACATAAAGTTGTCTGTGGGCAGTACCTCCCTTTTCAAATATTTACTTTTAGAAGACAAAACCCAGCCTGTGGTTTTGATCACCAAACCCCTCTGCATGAGCATTTTGAGGAATCCCTCCTTTACTTCCCAGTGATTTCACATGCACATCTTAGCAAGCATGGGCATCAGGATCTTCCAATTAGCTTAAAAGCCAAAAGGTAAAAATTGTGTGAGGGAGAAGGGGGTTTAGAATTACATGGGCTGGATTTCAGGGGATGCTTATTTTTGTTCTCAAGTGGCTGATCACCATAATTAATCTAGCTCAGTGACTGATCCTAAAGGGGATACGGTGGTGGTGGCTTCGGGGAGTGAAATGCATGGGTGCAGATATGTTTTTCTGGCTGTGGGAGGGACTGGATCAGTCTCTTGACAACAAAGACCTTGTCAGAACTGAGATGGCTGAGATCAGCTGGACCCAAACCCTTCTCTAGAGAGGGTGGATCTAAGGGTAGGATTGGCACAGTAAAGAAGCCCTCCTGCCAGCCCATTCCCACAGAGCTTCCCACAGAGGGGCTAGGGATGAGGAGTGATTGGCTGCCTCCATGATGCTGCCTTGTAGGACCCCTGCCTGCAGCCCGTGTTCTCCTATCTTCCTCCTTCCTTGGGAGAGGAGGAGCAATGTCAGTGCTGGTGGTGTCATGCTGTGCCATGTCATCAGAAAAGACCTCGCTCCAGTGAATTTTAACATGTCTGACAGAAATGACATAAAAGGCCATGGTGTAGCCTGAGTGTTATGTATAGTTAGACCTCCAGCTCAAGGATGCAGTGGAGCAGCACAGGCAGCCGTGCCACAAGACCTGATTTATTCTGATTTATCACCAAAATGAGTCATGCCATTTAAGAATTTCCCTCTTTCTTTTGGAAGAAGGCTGTTACAGACCTTCTGCACTAAGGCAACCCAAATGCCCTCCACTCTTCCCCACCTGGTTAAGCAGTGTGTGCACCACGCTACCATATTTTATCTTCTGTCTCATAAATATGCATTGAATAACCTAATAGTTTAGCAGCTGTTAAAAAGCATTTAGTAAATGAGTTAGCTGGAAAGCACTTTCTAATCAGATAATGGTACTGGCTGAGATTATAGGCTGAGATGTATGGGCAAGGCTTCCATCTACCTGGAGGCTCTTCTTGTATAGAACTGTGCATATGCATCTGATCCCATAAAAATACATAGACATAGACCCAGAGAGTGCAGGCAGGCATGTGTTAGAGGTAGTCCTCCCAGTGAGCACTACTAGTAGCAGTGTACTAGCTAAAGAGGGTGAGTGAGTTCAGATAATTGCATAGATAAAAGCTGCAATTGCACATGTGCACTGCCTACAGCTTCTTCATAGTACCAGGCTCTCTTTGTTTCTGAGTCACCATGTTCTGGTTTTATTAACTAAAGAGCAAAGGCTTTATAGGAGTTTGACCTTTAAAAAATGTTTTAGTTGAATTGGTACCTAGGGCAAAAATATCCAGTTTGCAGACAGAATCTGCAGAGGGCCCTGTATTAACTATCTTGGGAGATCTCTGGGTGTCAGTGCCTATATCTTGTCACTGAGATTGCCACTCTTGCAGATAACGTTGGTGGGGTTTGCTTCAGAAGGTTTTGCTTAGCCAGTGTTGCTCTGCTGTTGGAAAATGGGGGAATTACAGTTTCTGAGGGCAGCCAGCCCATTGCCTCTCCAGAATACAAGACTGCTTCAGAGTCAGAATGAGGGATGAGACCCTTCCTCTGCTCCAGCCTGCTGGATCCAGCTGATGCTGCTGCAGCATCCAGGATTTTGGCTTTGTGTGAATCCAAAGTGGCTAAAGCCATGGAGATATGTCTACAGATCCCTAAGTGTGTGTCCAGGCAGGCAGCAGCGGAGCAGTGGCAGCAGTGGGGATGGATGACCTGCACAGTGTCTTCCAAAGGAATATCTGCTTCATGGTGAAGAGAGTGTGCTGCCTGGTGCAAAACTGACTGATGGGGGAGGATGTCAAAGTCAGCATTTCAGAGCTCAGCTCAACATAACTCCTCAACCCTCTTTGAAAGTCTCATCCCAGATTTGTTACCAAATACGTGATGTTTAGTCCAGAAGTTGAAGAAATGTGTGTGTGTGTGTGCACATGATGAAAAAAGTAGTGTTTTGATTTTCATATGCTAACCAAAATCTGTGTGCCAGTGCCAGGGAACTACATCATAGTCTGCACTGTGAATGGTGGCTGTTTTGTTTGATTGGTTCAATCCTACTTGAAGGTAAAAGAAATACAGCACCATAAATGTCTGTATTTATAACACTACATGAAAATGGGAATTTGTTAGTTTAATGTTAATCAGGGTAAACATCTGTTTAATTTATATGATTGTATTTTCTCAGCTCACATATTTTAATAGCACCCAAAAATATTAAAAAATTTAAAAAGTAAACAGAGTTGTTAGAATTGTAAAAAAAAAAATTATAATTTATATTTAAGCACTTTCTGACTCCCTTAGCTGAATGTACATGATTTATTATTTTTCTTCGGGGTTTGATATATTAACTTTTTACCTGCTAGAAAGGCCTTTCATTTAAACATGGGCTTGCAGAACTGGCTGAAATATTTCTCCCAGATTCAGACCCACACAGAAGGACCATTGTCTTCCACCCAGTTCCTCAGTATGATGTCATAATTCTGGTCCCTCTGAGTAAGAAGCTTTGATTTACAGACAGGGCTGTTGCCAATGCACAGTTCTCAGAACTTCATATTAAATTAGATTACACAGTGACATGAGTCTGGGGTCTGAGTAGGCATCATGGAATCTCTGAAAACCAGTTAGCAGAGATCAAGTTGCTTATCAGGCTAATTGAGAACTGTGGGCTCTGTCATATTTAATATTCAAAATCAAAAACTATTTAAAATCAAGTGTCAGCTGACCTGCTTCATTCTGAAGTAGAAGTGTTTAAAATTTCACCATACAAACATGAATTAACTTTTTCTTTTTTATGGCAAGGGCCTCATCCTTCAGCAGAGTAATGTCTCTTACTTTTGAGTCTGAGTGTACATAAAACCTGCATCACCTTTTCTGTTTACAATTTCACAAATTCTGGCTGCCTTGCTGCAGTTCGTTATTGGCAGATCCCAGCATATGGCAAATTCAGTGACAATTTTTCATTCCATCCAGTTGAGAGTCTGCAAGGCTGAGTGTTACTTGTGCACCACAGAGCAGCTTTGAGACAGAATACTTGTTGCCATTTGATATGGCTCTGCTGAACTTAAGAAATGGCTCATTTTCTGCTGAAAGTGAGTGCAGATTCCGAATGGATGTAGGGTTTGACAGTTAATTAATTGCCAGTCCAGGTCTGATGTGTGACTAGGAGTGTTGCTTTCAGGTGGCAGGTTTTTACCAAGTTGTTTAGGATTTGAAATATTTGAGCTAGAAGTCAGGCTGATATGGTTCTCTGAGAACATTAACTATATTGTCTGCATCACATCTCCCTGTGTGAAATACTCTCTTGTACCAGTGAGTGCCAGTCGAAATGGACATGTGTTATGGCAGCTATCTAACCATACCTCAGTGGGGATGTATTTGGGACTGAACCCCTTTTTCCTAGCTCAGGTTTGTAAAGATCTGCAGTTCATTCAGCATGAATCAATAGGTAGTGCTACTCCACAGCTTGCCAGTCATTAGCCCTGGCTGCTGTGGAGGAACCTGCAGGGTTCCTGCCTAGGAGAATGTGGTGAAGGTGGGCACGTAAGTTTTGTGCCCTCAGCTGCATTAACTTAGCTGCAGCTGCTCACCCCAGCTGAGGGTTTCAGCACCCCAGAAATCAGTAAGGTGGTGGATAAGGGTGTGTTAGGAACTGGTAGCCTGATGGTATTGCAAGTGTTTTAACTTGTGTGAGTAATGCTGTGATGACACCATGATGGTAAGTGGCTACAGGTACAGGCTGTTCCTGCATTGGTTTTGGAAGGTGTGTGTGTTGAAATACTAACAGCTACTGCCTTGGTCCCTCTGCAGCCCTTGGGAAAGCAGAAGTAAACAGTTGCCTTTTTAAAGAATGAATGTAAGGTGATTTACACCAACTTCTGATACATTTGCAGTATTTTCAGAACAACCAGGAGGTGAGACCCACAGCTCATTTGAGTTGAGTTTGGAAATATAAAGATTGGCAAAGTTGTTTGGCCTTGGTTACTCTGCCTGGTGAAGTTATCTAGGCCAGGGAGAAGCACATACAGGATGGAGTGTTGTAAATAAACTGTTGACTGGTGTGATGTAACAGTTTGGGGTATATCTTCCCTCCACAGGTCAAGTAATGTGGCTATTCATGTAAAATGCTTTTGTATGAGGTCTAGCCAGTAAGGGAAGTGTTAATGTCTTGTTTCTACTGGCATGCTCAGCTTTGCAGGTCTGATTCCAGGTCATCTGGGTCACCAGTAATGGTTTCTCTTGGTTTAACAGAAAAAAATAAGAAAATCCTACTGAGCTTCCTTCTCCAAACTGGTACCCTGTGAAGGCATTTACACTTTAAAGGGGAGTGATGTCTGCCATCCCAACCTGCTTCAGGTCCCTCTGTTCTCTCTGCAGTGTTAAATGGCTACAAATGGCAAAGGACTGTAAAGTCAGATACAAATCCCTTCACCATTTCAGCATTAATACTTTTTGTGACTTTCAGTGTGATGCCCTGTTCTAGTGATGAGATTAACATACAAACAAAATATATATTTAGCAAGGGAGACTTTTTTACTGTGCTGAAAAAGCACATTTTTCAATGTGCTTTCAAACAGAAAGGTGATGGAGACAATTCAGTTGAACAAGTTCAAAGACCTCTAAGTTTAAGTGCTGATTGTATCTGAACATTTAAGACAATTTGTTTCTCATTACATTCACTAAGTGATGCTTAGGAGTATCAGTTCAGAGAGAAAACATCAGTTCAGAGTGTAAACATGTCAGTTAAAATGGAGGTCTCATACAATATTGTATCTCTCCTTGTTTCCCTCTCTGGATACCATCCTGCTGTCACTAAACAAGCTACTGTCACTTATGCTGTCTGATCCTTAATTAATACCAGCCTCTGTTTTCCCTTTGAACTCTGAACTTACAGGCAGACAGGGGTGTGCTTGGTTGCTGTTACCATCTCCAAGAGAGTTTTAGGACTAACAGATCTGGAATGGAGCCCTTCCACCCATCAGTCCTTCACCCAGTGCAGAGTAGACATACTGGTTGCTTAGTAGACTTACTGGTTGCTTGTGACAGTTGTATTTTAGCGTGACAACATGCAAAAACAAGTTCTCAGTGTTCATGGCCACTAATCAGACCCCCAAATAGACCCCATGGCATTGCTTTTATAAAGACAAAATTCAAAATGAAGTGACAAACCAATACCTGGTAAACCAAGTAGTGTAAAGAGCACAATGAACAATCAGCCTGAAATCAGGAACCTGCCTTCTCTAAAGCCCCCAACCTGCCTGAAACTAGAGCTGTAACCCTTTCTTGGGTATAACAAGTCAGACAGCTCCAGGATTATTGGAGTTGAATTGACAGCAGTTGAGCTCAGAATTATTTAGCACAGGTGTTTCTATAACAGTGATATATTGGGAAAATTCAGTGTTCAACAACCATCATATTTCCAGCTGTGCTGTGGTTAATGCTAGTACGGTGAACCTAATACAAAACATGTGAGAGTATTTGCTAGCAGAGGAACTTGTTAAAAGTATTTTCTTACCATATCTGAGCTGCTGTGTTTATCTAGGTGCGTTTCTTTGGTCTTGCATTTTCATAAAGGGTGTGATACTGGTTTCATAAAGCTGTCACTGAACCTGGAACCGGCTTCTCCGCACCCACGTGCGTTTAGTAGCCCCGCACAGCACACAAGCAGGTGAAAATAAGATTATGAGGAATCCAGTGACAGTCCATTATCCTTAGCAGCACCTGTGCATCTGCTACATGTATAGCCATGTTTTTACTAGGGGTGCTAGAAATCTTGAAACAAGTGTCACAAGCCTCTATATGTAAAAGAATATAAAAGGAGCAAAGTTAACAAGAGGCTAGGGGCCTGTAAAACAAGGCTAGTGAAGTGCATTCACCAGCAGCAGAATTTGGGAGTGTTAGAAGAGGTTTTATGTGTTCATATGCACACACGTGCAATTTTAGGGTTCAAAGGACTCCTACCCAACGTGGTAAATGGCTGGAGAATGTATAAGGTTGTTTGTAAAACACATGCAAATAAAAATAGAGTCAGAGGCGTGCAACATTCATGTCCTCTGAGCTGAGTTGTGCAAAGATGTTTCATTAAAAACTTAGGCCTCAACAGGTTGGTTATTCTAATATGAAATATTATTTGTGTATTTCCATCAGCACTTTCAAGCAGTGGCTGTCCCTGTGGATCTTTTTTTTGGGGAGGAAAGAAGATAAATGCCACTTCGCATCCATACTCAGTTGTTTTATGCTTTAGAGTTGCATCTGGCTAGAAAATGTACACCTACAGAGTAGCTTTCCTGATAAACTGTATGTCTTTAGGATAGCACCAAAGGCTTCTCCTACAACATATACATGGCATAGTTAAGCATCTCTTTCTTTAATTTGTGAGAGAAAGCTGGTGTGAAAAGGACACTTTGATCTGAGCAAGGATCTCTTCACTGATTTGAGAAAGTAGCTCTGCATGTCATGCCTGGGTTGATGCACGTAAACAGCTATTCTGCCCACGTGCTGGTGGTATTTAGAGACATGGCCTGGTGGCTCAATTAGAGCCTGTTTTGGGACAATGGGTGGAGTGAGCAGAGGTCTAGAATAGGAGTACTTTTTTCTTGGTATCCAGAAACTGAGTTAACTTTTGTTAGGAGCTAGCATTAGCAGTTTGGATCCAACTTGGAATGACTGAAAGTTGATGCAACTTATTGAATATTTTACACCCATTGACTAGTTAGTAAGATTAAAGACAATTATGTAAAAAACTGAATAAATAAAATCCTACTATTTCAAAAGTACACTCATAATTGAAAGCTTCTTGTTCACAGTAGTTTATCATGTATCTCTGCAATTTTACTTGCACTGAATTCTGAAAGCCCCACCTCTACCTTATTATGCTCCCGTTTACTGAATGGGCAGACATTTATCAAATGGGCCATCAGTAGCTGTAGAAATGCAGTAGTATATCCAAGTTAAAATTCTTACTTTGATTGCTACAAATCCATGGAGCCCTTGGGTCCAAAGCTTCCACTGCAGCACAGCTATTTGCAAATAGATTTTTATAGCACATTAGCGCTGGAGGAGAGTCCAAAGAAAATAGACTTTTTCAATATTAGAACCAGCTGTGACTTTCTTGTGCTGATGACTCATTCATTTTTTTTTTTATAGGGTGGGAGAACTAGGCAAAAGACACACAGAGTCTTATTCAAGAGGTTGTTTGTTTTGCAAAGGGTATCCTAGCCACAAGCCAACTTGATCATACCAATACGCAACTCGTGTTTATTTAAAACTTTTTTCTTTTAACAGTTCAAATTATAAAAACAGAACCCACAGATGACTATGAGCCTTCTCAAACCTGTGGACCAATGAACCAAGGCTTAAGCCCTCTCTCTAAACCATACTACAGCCAGCAGATCATGATGCCCCCTGATCCTGGTTCATGCCTCGTGGCTGGTTTTGCATCCTGTCAGCAGAGAAATCCTGTGATGTCACCCTCTCCCAACGCAAGCCCCAAGCTGCATGACCTTTCATCCTCTTCTTACAAGTGCATCACCAACCCAGGCCACAGTCACCTTGGACTTCAGCAGCCCACTGGAGGTGTCCCTACCATACAGGAAGTGCCAAGGTCTATAGTTGTGCACCCAAGCTCCCCCGAGCAATCATCTCACATCATGCTGCAGCCGCAGGTGAGTCAACATCTGAGCAGTAGCTGTCCCCTTGGTTATCAACAAACACTCTATCCCAACAGTCCCTCTTCTCCAGTTCCATCTGTTACCCAAGAGCCAACCTATTTGCAGTCCAGCAGTCCAACTCACTCATCCATAATGGGTCAACAGCAGCAGCAACTGCCGAAGGTTCACAGAAATGAGTCTCCAACAACCCAACCACTGTCATTGCCAGAGTTGCATGAGGAAAGTAATCATAATTTGGCCCCTATTCCTGTAACGATCAAGAGAGAACCTGAGGAATTGGACCAGATGTACCTGGATGATGGTAAGTCTTCTGCAGCATAGGTTTGTGTTAAACCATGTTGCTATATCAGTGAGTTCCCTTAACCCCCTCCTCTTCTTGACTCCTGGTGGAAAAAAAGTTCAATTAACAACCTGGTGGAGTAGTGTGGACTTTTGTTTGGATTGTCTCGATGTGAGAAAGGGCTCTTTAATTTTGGTTGTGATAATGAAACCGTATTATGTAAGCATTAAATGCCATTAGTTACAGCAGAGCTAGCTGCATGACTGATAGCTAAATTGCAATAATCTTAACTGTATGGTGTTGGCTTATGCCCATGCCAGTGACCTGTGGAACTGCAGTGAAAACATATTTAACATTATCCCATCCATAAAGCAGTGGAATGTCTGATGTGCAAAACTGTTTGCTGGAACTAAGTGATAAACTGCTCTACTTCAGTCGAGAAGGTTCACATAAAAAATGGAGGCACATCTTCCAGTGTAACTTTTCAGTCTGGAGGCACCTGACATTAAGATGACTTTTTTTTTTTCTCCATTCTTATTGTGGACTTGCTCCTGGCTTTTTCTTTCTTTTTTTTTTTTTTTAATTTTATTTTTGTAAGATTTTCTATGTATGTGTATTTTGCACGCTCCACTGAAAAGTTAAAATGCTGTGATGATCTTATCAGACTCTTAGTTTCCAAAGATTTATTAGTCAGATATAATAAAATGGATAATCTGGAATTTGATTATGTGACCTCACTGAACTGTGATTTAGCACTTGCTGCTAAGTATCCTGGTAGTATTCTGGACTCTCACCTTAATGCAGTACGTGAGTTCCCTTCCAATAGCCACATAACTTTATATAACATACTGTGCTATTTGAAGAAGAAATGCCTTTGAAATGGCTGCAATGAAACTACTTGGTGCCAAGGAACATCTGAATGTGATTGTCTTTCAGGGAGAATTTAAAGACAATTCATTGCACTGTTTTTTTTTTTTTTTGAAAAGGACATTTAGTTATTCTATTTTAAATGGCATGATACTCACTGAATTGGGATTACAAGCGAATGTTTTGGAGCCTGAGAAGCAGCCTTTTGCTTTTCAACTCTAGGAAAATTATTTTTCTTAATATAAGTTATTATTGGTTACATGATAGACAGGTCTAAGGATTTTTTCCTAATTAGAAGCTCACTTCACTGAGGTCCTGCACCACACTTCTTTTGTGACAAGGCTTTCTTCATACAGTGTACATTTTTACCACACATCCCTGCTGTAAGAAGCAAAATTTAAACAAAACAAACAAGAAAAGTATGCAAAAAAAAAAAGCCCAGATTTTGGATTTGAGAGAAACCAGAAGTTATTTATGGAAGGAGGAGAATACAGATAAAATCTAAACCTGGTCTATAGCTGTCTTTCTAGAAAAGTAAAAGAAACTACAAGGTCCTTCTGCCTTACCTCTTCAAAATCCATCAACCACTTCTCTGACAGCGCTGTGAAAGCTGCTGGAGAGGTGGGACTGTGGCTTAGGGCTGAAGGGTGAAACTCTTCAGCCACATCTACTTCAGGTTTCCCCTGGAGGAACAGAGGAATTTGCTATCATGTGTTCTCAGAGAGATTTTTAGGGTTTTTTCAGCAATGCTCATTCTCTCTGACAAAGTCTTTACCCTAAGTCTTTCCTCTTTTCAGTGCACTCTTCTGGACACACAAACACACCAGTCCTCTGACAGATAATCAGAAACAATTGTAGAATCCACCATGTACATCTGCACTGCTAGTTGACTTTGAAGATCTCTCCATCTAGCCAAATCCAGATATACTTCCTTTGGCATCCAGCAGGCTGTCAAATCATTCTGTGGCTGACTATAAGACCAAGAAAGAATTCATAGTCAAAACTGTCATGATAACAGTATATAAAGAACAGAATAATAATAAACAGAAAAAAGATTAACTTAGGTAGTTCCAAAAAATGAAACACCACTAGTTCTGTCTAAGGGTGTTAATCAGAAATGGTAACCAGAGGAAATCCTTTTTCTGTGTCTAAACTGATATTTAGGTTTGTCTCAGAGGTCCCACTAATGGAGTGTAGCCCATGTGAGCTGTGTCCTTTCCTGTCTCACAGCCTGAAGAAAAGGTCATCCCCTCTGTGTCTTGTGTTGTTAAAGTGCAGCCCTTGTGGAAATCAGGAGTGGACTGCTGCTCTCATCTCACTTCTCTCAGTGTTTGGGCAGTTGAGAGAGGAGGTGTGTGGTAGAGGGGGCTAATGGTGGGAAGCATGTCTTGTCTGACTTAATGGTGTCCAAGACCGTCTCTTCAAACCACGCCAGGCCCCGGCGTGCCTCACACACACAGCACAGGAGCACAAGGCTGTGAGTCAGGCTGGAGGCCTGTGCTATAAGCATTTCATGAGAGCAACCTTACCACCCACCAGCAGTGCAGGCATTGGTTTCACATGACATTTAATCTGATGTAACTGCAGGCTTCCATGGAAAGGGTGGCTTCAGTCCATCTTGCCCATAGCCACATGGTCTTGCTGCTTCCTTTGAGTCATATCAATTGATTATGGAGCGGCAGAGCAAGATAATGGAAAATTAACTTGCCAAAATAGCAAAACCCATGTAGTTTTCTTCTGGGTCAGTTCGTGGAACCACATCCCTTGTATTGAATAGCTGGGCCCAGCCCAGGAGAGGAGCAGGAAACCTCTCGCTGCAGGTCAGGGAGTGCAGCAGGACTGCTCTGGGTGACAGCAGCCCATCCATAGGCCAGAGTAAGTGTGACTCAAAGCCACATCTGATGCCATTTAATCCTCCTGATCAACTACCTGATCAATGCATCCTGTTGTGGTAAAAAAAAATCCCTTTCATGTGCTCACCTGTTAGTTATGGAAGGGTGACATCTGTGCTGCCTCATGCAGTCTCAAAGGGCATTTTGGCCACTGTGGTGACTGCTGAGAAACCACCAGTTTCATGATGTCCTGGTCAGTGCTGTTCACTGAGATCTGTGCTGAGAAGGGAGGGCACTCCACAGATACAATGCCTGTTGCTGTTTTATTCAGACCTCTGGCCATAACTGTGGAATAAGAGGGAATGGATTTTGCAGAGGTGGCTCATACCAAATAGGAGCAGCTAATTTTTCTTGTGCTTAATTGTTTTTGGGGGATTTTTTTGTTTGGCATAGGAGCTTTTAAGCCATTGTCAGTTGTGTCATACATATGTCCTAAGTACTTTCCTGTAGGAGGAGTGGGTAGGATATCTGTATTTTAAGACCATAAACCAGAAATATCCAGAAATATCCAAAATTGGATATTCTGGAAACCAGAATATCCAATCATAGCTGTGAGTAAGGACAGTTACTAATTTTTAGGTATTAGATTGCTGCTCTATCTCTTTATACTTTCTTATCTCAGGGATTCAGTTCAGATCCCTTCATACAGCATGATTTCAGCCTTTTTTTTTCACTTTCTTTCAAACCTTGCACCTGTGCACAATATGAAGCCAGAGAGAGGTCAGATGTACTTGACTGCTTTCATTGCCTGCTACTTTAAGTATACAAACTATTTCTCTTATCCCTAAAATAAATTAAAAGTAATTAAATATTTTACTGACATTAAAAATTAAGTCCTTAAAGCATCACTTCATTTTAAAAGTGTGTCTTCATGGTGTCTTGTATCTATTTAAAACCTCCTATTTTACCTGAAAATACGTATGAAGTGTGAGGTATAGACATCTGACATACTTACAGGACTATCAGACAAATAAATAAAATATCTAACTGATTATGCCAGATTACATTTGGTAAAATTTTGGTTAACTTATTTACCACATTGGAGAGGTTTGATTTATGTATCTAATATATGTATAACAATCTTGGACCAGGTATCGAGATTTTTTTGGTTTCAACTTATGGGATCAAAGAAAATTCATTCCTTTTGGTCTGGAGTATCTCCAAACATAGACCATCTATATGGCAGACTATAGATGGAAAAAAACAGTGAGTTTATATAAATATATATCCTGTATATGACATTTTTCTGCTTCATTAATGGTGGACAGCTGAGGTGATATAAAGGGAGCACCTGAAGAGACTTCCATTTTAGCAAATAAGTTTTGGTCTTGGCAATCTTATTTAAAATCAAAATCTACAGTAGCCACCTGGGCTACTCATTAAATGTGCTGTCCATTTCAGTATGTGACTATATGATTCATCATGTAGAACATATTTGAAACTCACCCTGTAAAGTGATACATGATATGTTATGGCTATGCTCTTGATATTGAGAGGAATCTGGCTTGTATAGCAGCACTCATTTCAAATAATTCTGAGTTCAGACAAAGATGATGGCTGACTCCTTTTGTTGGTTTTACAGCAAAGCTTGATTAAAAGTGATTCCAGTGTGACATTTATGCCTTGTTTTGGTCCTCAGCAGGAGCCCCATGTCCTTTGCAGCAGGAGAGGGGGTGTCTCTTGTCCTTCCCACAAGAAGCTTTGGTAGAAACCTGTAATGCTGGCTCCATGTGCATGTGCCACCCCTGCTCTGGGCAGTGAAGGTTACATGACATTCCACTTTCACACCTGGCATAGGAGTAGTGTGCAGTGCTAGTAGGATGGTGGAACTTGTGGAAAATCTTTAGGCAGGCTTGAGGAGACCTCTGTGCTATGAGTCCCTGCAGCTATAGCTTTTAAGAGAAAATATTTGGGCATTGATGAATCTAATGTCCTATACAGCCCTTAAAGACATGAAGTGGAATTAGCATTACCCAAGGAGTTGGCCAGTCAGGGGAAGATATAAACTGATGAGAACTCTGCCTGGGCCCTTGAATCAGTAATCCCTCAAGAAGATGTGAAAATTGATCTAATTTGTATGTCACTTCTGAATGTGTTCTTCTCTCCAGCCTTCTAGCTAGGACTTGGCTCAAAAGCCATGCTAGTCTGCTGCTGAACCAGTCACGCTTCTCCACTGTTGACCAGGGCAGTTCAGATAATTTTTCCAGATTTTAACTGTTTTTCTCAGAGGTAGAAGAAACCCTGATCCAGAGGTAGTGGAGTTTAAATTTACACAGCCTTCAGGATATTCAGGCAGCTGGGAACTGCCCAGGATCACAGCATGAGATGCTGAAGGTGACTTGAAATCACCTTCCTTATCCCCATTTTTCTTTCCTGGACCTAGTGTAGCCTGGGTGGAACACAGAACTGAACTTCAAATATTTCATTTCACCAGGATGGATGAAGTTCACTTAGGCATGCCAGTGCCAGGAAACATTTTTCAGGTTCTAACTGTCACTCCTACGTTTTTTACCTGCAGCAGAATGACACTCAGTTTTGAAATTATTTCCTGCTGTTGCAGACATCAAAGAAAGTAATTTTCGTTACAGATGAAGATATTTTGACAAAACGAGGGGGAAACACACTAGTGCCAGCATAAAAAAAAACGTTTGACACACATTCTCAGAGGGTTTCAAGGTGTGTTGTACATGGTGTGATACCATTTGTTATATTGAGGCACAGAACTTTACAAAAGCAGGTTTTAATTGAAAGCAAAGCAGCAGCCTGGAGGGTTCTTTAATTGGGGTATACTAGAGTACCGAAGGTGAAGAAGATTTTGTCTTCTTCAAGCTTTGCCTGGGTCCTAATCTATAACTTTCCAGGTGAAGTCAGTGGCACACCACCATTGCAAGCAGTGGGGCCAGGGTTCCACCCACCACTGAAAAAACTGTTTTCCAGAACGTCATGAGTCCTGTGTAGGAGCCCTGACTGGAATAACAGTATCTGAAAGATCTCTTGTATAAAGCTTTGTACAATAATTCAGCCTCCTCCTCACCACACTGAGACTTTCATAAAGGTCTCTATCCTGATCTAGGCTTGATCAGATCTATAAATCTGATGTGTAGTAGGATAAAAATGCATAGGCCATAAATGAAGGTATCTGATGTTTACATATCTGGCTAACAAAAAGTATCAGAACCACATCATCATCTTTTCTGAAACAAGGAGGCTTTTGTTCTCGTGATTGTCTTTGCACAGCTGTGAGTTTTATAGCACTGCACCGATGAATGCATTCATTGCAACTTTTATTTTATTCTGAAAAGGTAAATTTGGAGCATTAAGCCCCCAATAAGTATGTAAAAGTGGCAAAACCACAGGTAAAGTGTTACTGAAAGCTGCAGCCCTGCCAGCCATTTCATTTTAAACATGGCTCTTTTAAAAATAACTTTTGCAGTAAAAGCTGTAACTCCTGGATGTAATATGAGCTATTGCTAATGTCATTCCCATGAATTGCTTACAGTGTTCAACCTTTAGATGTCTGACAAGTCCATATATCTCCTATACAGTATATGTGAAAGGTTTTTTGCCTCTAAACCATATGTTCTTTTTTTCACTCCTCTATATTCTTCAAATGCACGTGGTTTGGTGATATAGTTTATTTGAACAGGAACCATAGCAGACAGAATTATTCTTTTGCTGAAATGTATCCTTTTTCATACATCTCAGCTTCATGATTAAAGCAATTGGCTCTCGAGGCATTAAGTTTAGTCTGCTGCTGCCACAATCATGCCTTTGAAAACTCCTGAGTGCACTCGGTGATTTCCAGTAGTCCAGATGTTATTAGAACAACGCACAGGTAGTCTGCAAAGTCCAGTAACACTGTCTACACTTCAGTCTGGCTCGAGCAGGCTTTTCCCTCCCTCCCTCTTGGCCAAGCCTAGCAGCTCTGGGAGAAAACAAATAGCTTCCCTCATGGAAAGTTTTACTTCATCTGGCGTGGTGCCTGAGCCTAGACCCTCCTCATCTCTTAATGATGATTGAAAGTGTACATGCTACCGTGATAAAACATGCTGAGTCGTTAACATTCGGGGCTTGGGTTGTATGTGATGAGTAAGGGAGGACTGAAGTAACGAGTTCGAGTCAGACCTTCGGCGGACGCGCGCGTCTGGGTTTGAGGGGTATCCTGTTACACGAGGCCGCACACCCGCCAGGTCGGGTTTTGCTGTTTCTATCAGTTGGGCCTCCCTAGAGGCCAACCAGAAGAAAGGCTTCAGAAGAGCATCTGACCAGACTAGGTGTCACTCCTGGTTTTCTACACTCCCAGGTGTACAGTTGTCCACGGAGCAGACCTGCCAACCTTCTGGCTGAGGTATGCAGTGAAATCCATCAGCACACTTCGCTTTCTTTTAAGATTCCTTGATTCTCAGGCTTTCAAGGAAGCCTCTGGTCCTTCAGAGAAGTCCTGAGTGCCTCCACCCTCATTCAGTGATGGCAGGCTCTGGTGGAGGGAGCAGGAGGCTGGCCAAGCGATGGGAAAGCCGCAGCAATCAGCAGGCACTGCTTTGCAATGTTTTGGTACTCGAGGGTATTTTTAGTGTTGAAGACACAGCGTTTGCCTGATGTGCACCTCACATTAAACATCTCATTAAGAGCTCATCTGGATCTGTGCTGCACCCCCTCTTTTCAGCTGTGAGCCAGCTTCACGCCGCAGCCCTGCTAGTGGCTGTGCAAATAGCTGGAGTAGAAGTCTCCTCTCACTCCCATGCCTGGTTCATTCTGCTGTTTCCTTAGTAATGGATGGCTGTTGGCATTGGTGTTTCAAGTGGGAAAGGGGGTTATTTTCTGTGAGTTTTCCTTGGCGATCAGGGGAGAAGAAGTTGCTGTATCTGAGCCTTGGTAACATTTACATCTGCTTTTACGCCTGGAGGAGTGCCAAGGAAAATATGTGGCTTGCAGAAGCACGAGCTTAATGAGGAAGCTTTGTTCCAGTGCAATTCACTATAGGAATATGTTTGTGTGAAACGTTTCTGCTGAGCTCTGCTGTGTTAGCTGGTCAGGTGTGGCCACACATAGCTTGTGTACGGCCTCCATGCTCTCATGTCCTGAACCCGTCCCGGCAAGCTCCCAGCTCAGCCTAAACATACATGTCAGAGGAAGCTCTCTCATGAGTAAACCCCCCTGACTTCATGTATGGTGCTTTTGGCCCAGTGCTAGCACGTTGTAGTGTTGCTAGACTGCAGAGAAGCGAAGGGCCTGCCTCTACTCCCACTTCAGTCAATAACCCCGTCGTTCCCTTTGGGTTCCTTGGGAACGGGACCAAGCGTATGGCTGGTAGTTAAAGTGCATAATAGCTGCATTCATTGAAATCTGGTCACTGATAGGCAGGGAAGGAGCCTTTTCTGGCAGATTTCTGCTTTGCACAATCAATTGTTTCATCTTTGTCTGCCAAACAGCCGCGGGGCTCGGTCGCGGGCCTGATAGCGGCTTGATCATGGCTGTTGAGAGTGGGCTGCTTGATAACCTGGCTCCTGGTCTTTCCTCCTCCCAAGGAGCCTCATGCTGATTGCAACCAAAGGGAGCAAAGGTTTTCAATGGCAGGCTTATCTCTGGGCTGGGAGGAAGCTTATGAAAAAAAGCAGACCCTCAAAATGTTCCCCTCCTCCGCTGTCACCGAGGAAGCCTGCAAAATCTGGACATTCAGGATACCTGGAAACAATTGGTGAGAAATAGAGTAGGAAAACCATGGTCCTGTTTCTTGTTCACCAGCCTGGTTGGGTTTGTCTGCAGTCCAGTGGACCAGCCTTCTGCCTGCTGTACAGGCTTTGCTTTGTCAGGCTGAAGACTTGATTTCACACACTTTGAAACCTACTGTGAGACAAATATCAGAAAACAGAGTGAGATGATGCTGAAAATGTATCAAAATTCTCAAACTGTGTTGTCACTGAGCACATGAATTGCAATAGGAGCATTCAGTCCTGGAAAGCAATGCCACAAAGTCCAGTATTACTTGATTAAATTATTTGGTCCTTACATAGCTATAGTTAATGTATATCCAAGCATCATATATGCACAATAACACCCCTCACTTGCCTTGCCTTTGCACTTCTACTTAACTGTGGCCCTTCTGCAGCCATATGAGTGTGCATAAGACAAGACTCTCTGTGTCTGTGCTGTCCAGATTGCTTTTGACAGATTGCTGTCCAGATTTCTGCAGAAGCTAGGGGCTGAAGACTTGCTCCATTTCCTAACTCGTGTTACATCTTTGGGGTTGCAGAATAGGTGGCTCATTAGATATTACAAATCAATTTTGATACCCAGGATCATCAGTCAGTTCTTTTTCTAGTGCTTCAGGGAAAAAAAGCCTGTGTTTCATTGCCACCTCATAAGCAGTATCTTTTGCAGATTACTTAAGGAGTAGAAAAAATTCTATTTTGGATCACACAAAAACCCTCTAAAAATACAAAACTGAAAAATACTATTTTTAACTTTTATTCCTGTCCTGTATATGCAAATCCATACACACATAAAGTATGTGTGTGTGAGTACACAGGCATCTATATATATATAATGAGCTATAAGACTTAGTACACTAATACTTTTGCTTCTTTGAAGTTTATGGTGCACGGGAGTGATGTAAATCTCTGCTATTCATGACTAACTTCTCAGAAAATCCTGCAGGTGCCTGTTGAGTAAAACCTTTTAGAAGCATGAGGTCAGGTGGATAAAGCCCATCCTGTGAAGCGTCTGTTGTAGTTTCTGAACCGAAATGCCTGTGGCAGCTCTGAAATCTGGCTCCATGCTGCTGCGTGCCTCCGAGCTGCAGTTGTCACTGCTGCCAAATGTTTCTCAGGCATCTGAGCTTTTGCTATCCAGCTATTCTTTTGGAAGGCTGAAGCAGCTGGTAAAGATGATCTTTTTGCTGTTAGTTGGCTTTTTTACCCCTGTGATGGCTCTGTGTTCCACCATGCTCCAGACTGTGCTTGGACAGCTGTTCACTCAAGGACTTTCACCTCACAGCATCTGCATGAGCCTTAATATTAACAACTTCTCCAGGCATCATCTTATAGTAAAATGTCTTTCAGTCAGTAGTAATGGGAGGTTCAAATGTTCTCAAGCTAAAATGACTAAGTGTGAAATTGTTGTATGGAAAGAGATTAGCAGAGAAACTGGTCCTGATGTTTTTTTTTTCAATTACCCACACTCTTGTTTGTTTTCTTTCTTCTGAGAAATTTCCAGGACTCAAGAACTGTTAACTGTTGCACAGGATGATACCAATATGCCCCTTGAGCCCCAGCAGTCAAAGGCTGTAGCTTCCAGAAGTTGCTAGAATTGATGCAACACCAAATCAGGTTTTGAAGAAAGATAGAATGAGTGAGATACTTCTAGCCAAAGCTTGGGCTTTGGCTAGAAGTATCTCACCCAAGCACTGTGTGAGGTTCCAGGGGCTCCCACTGATGGAGATGGCTGCTCTACTCCAGTTCCTGAATTCTTAGGTAATTTTGAGAGTTCTCAGGGATTTTTCTTTCACATAAAGAGTATGTTAGGATGAGGAAGGACTTCACTGCAAAAATTAAAAGAAGCAAAACTGATTCCAGGGCAGAAAGTGCCATGAAACATAGGGAGGCTTTTTGCATCAGACAAACACAGCAGCAGCAACTGCTTCAGAGAAATTTCCAAGATTTCTTCCACTGTTTCCACATGCTGGACCTTTGTAGGCCAGAGAAGTAGAATCGGCCATACTGTGTCAGATCATCACTTGGTACGAACCTGTAACCTCCATTGCTGCCACGCAAACTGCTGGTTTCTGCCCTATTCTGCATGTAGCCAGAGATGTAGACACAAAGGTGACCATCTCTATTGCAGAGGGTTTAAACTTATCCAATATCCCAGATTTTTCACACTATTTGAATGGTAAACTAAAGCCTTAAAGAGGAACCAGCAGTGCTGAAGTCAAGGAAAGTTTTGCCGGAAGGACGCGCTGATGCGAAAGCATCTTCTTGCGCTATTTTAGTCGCTAGTTTACAAGCCCAGAGATAGCTGCAACCCTCAGCTGAGCTGGTGCACACTTGCTGCCAGTCAGATCTGTGTGACAGAGGACTTCAGGACCCCCAGGCAAAGCAGGGCCTGTGCGTGGGACTGCTGCCTGGCAAGG
This sequence comes from Heliornis fulica, assembly GCA_013399135.1. NCBI lineage: Eukaryota > Metazoa > Chordata > Aves > Gruiformes > Heliornithidae > Heliornis > Heliornis fulica. The sequence goes on from VXBZ01009252.1 coordinate 109,291, forward strand.
ATTCAGCGTGGTTGGAGGATCTCCGTGGCAGACATTGTGTGTATACATTTGTTCCTAGCAGCTTCCTCGTGATGTTGTAGCACAGTTAGCAAGCATTTTAAAATTTCAGACTTGGGGCTGTGAAACTACCTGGTGATGTAATTAGAGCCAAAGAAGGCTTGAGAAAAAGAGAAACGAGAGGAAGGTTAAATATAACATCCCCATAAAAAAACGATGAGCGCAGATGAATTTTGGAAGAAGAGGGGAAAGGGTGAGTGTGGGTGTGAGAGAGAGGAGCTTGTCTAAAACCGAAATGGTACAAATGAGTAGTAACAGCCCAGGATTTGACTGCCATGGAAAAGTGTATCTAAAGAATACCTCAGTTTGGCCCAAAATAATTTAGAGAAAAGTGTGAGGAGATGATGAAATGAGCAATATGCTTATTAAACTTACATGTATCTGAGGAGTGAGTGTATCTGAGACAAGAGCTCAAAGTCAGAGGAGCTGTCTGGTTGTCTGTATTGATCTGCAGTGTGAGGAGGTAGGAGGTTTCCATGGCATGGCTCCACTGGGGAAGGACCCTCAAATAACCCAGTGAGTTATTTCCACCATCTACTGCCAAGTTTCCTAAGGAGCAGGGAAAGGGCTTCATGCTATCACTGGGTGAAGATTGCTTCTGTTGGGAGCCCAGAAAAAACACATCAGAAATACGGTAGAAGGGAAGGGGCTGGGAAGTGCTCCTCAAGCAAATACAGTCACATCACTTAAACTTTGAAATTTTCATATCAGCTTTAAAAGATTTCTCTTGTAGTGTAACAGGGCACTCAATAAAAATAAGAAAAAATAAGAAAAAATAAGAAAATATTATCCCAATTATTCCCCAATTAGAAATTGCCCAGAAAAAAATCACTGCCAGAAGGAGCAGAAGTGATCAGTGTTTGATGAGGCAGAGGAGGATTTGTAAAAGCCCATTTTCAAGGTTTGAAGAATAAAGCAGGAAATCCCCTTACATTGCTACTTTCAAAAGATGGCATTCAGATTACATTTAGGATATGATCCAAATGCCATGAATTTTTTTTTCCAACAGCTTCCATGGATGTTCTAAAACAGGATGTGTTAAATCAGGGGAAATAATAACAGAGTCACAATTAAATGAACAGAAGATTCACGACACGTTACGAATCACTGTATTAGAGTCAGCTATTTAAATAAAGGCACAGTAGTAGAAAAATAAAGAAGCTTTATTTAATATTAACTTGGGCAAAGCACCTGGACTGAATGGTGTCTCATCAAAAACTTGTGTTTCCAGACAAAAATCACTTGGATACTTAAAACCATCTTCCCAACTGAGGGAGAAAGCACCTCTCTAAATTCCTCCCTACCACTAAATTTTGTTGCAGGCAATATCACAGTTTTAATCCAGAGAAACAACAAAATGCTGCTGTTTCATGATGAGCCTTTTTTTTTTGGCTGATTGTTAAGATCTCATACCAGTCTGTGCCCTACTAGCTGCTGCACACAAGCTGCACCTTGCCCAAATGGACAAGTTTGCTGGAGCAGGGCTTGTCCTTAACAGTACAATTAGCTGGTCTCTATAAAGAATATAAGAGGCAATCATTTGGCACTGGGGAGAGTATGAAAAATAGTTGTTAGGAGACTGCTCAGAAATAAACTCTGCTTTTAAAATTCAAAAAAAATTGACTTTTTTTTTCTTTTAGTCAGAAAGGTGGTAGGAAACAAGACTGTGACTGATCATGTGAGTTGTGACCCTAAAAACATTTGTCAGCCAACTAGAGATCAGCCAGCCATATACCTGATGTTTCAGTGGCTATATTTACAGTTTCTCTGATGATGAAATCTACGTATCTGCAACAACCAGTGAAATTTCTCTGCTGTCAGTTAGGGCCTTGTTTCAAGGAGGAGCTGGCAGATGCTTGTGACACCAACAAGGCTGTATCATGCTTTCTGTTGTGTAGAGCAATGGGGGCCACCCCCTCCTTCTGCCTATTTTCTGAAAGATGTCAAGTGTTCAGAAAGTTGGCTGAAGAGAGATTCAAATTTCATACAAAAAACTTTGAATGAGGGGAAGCACCAGTGCAGGGGGAAAACCCCAAACCTTGGCACACTAAAATGATTGCAAGAATTCTTCTTTAACATGTCTAAGTAGGAATATTTCTGATAACATGGAGAAAACATCTAGATTTTACACTGCTGCTGCAAAATGATAATCTTAGAGTGGAAGAGTTTACCTTGGGTTATTCTTGATAGAGAAAACCGGGGTAAGGCAGCATAGATACATCTAGATAGAGTGCTGGTGCACTTTTCCTACTTGCTTAGACCCTAAAGCCATTTATTTAGGAATGAATTTACTAGCTGCAGGGATGACTCTTCTAGTGACATCCTTAATTTAGATTACCCAACTTTTAAATAAAACCAGACATTTCTGTGTATCTTTTCCTTTGCAGACTTTCATGTATATTATGCATCTGTATCTCACGTGCCAGTGGAAATCAGGAAAGGAAATTAATTTGTATGAATGGACTTAATAAATTTCATGATTTACCAGTAATGAAATCCTGGTTTGCAGAATGAGAAATAATAGGGCTTTTCCAAAATATCTTAATCCTTGGCTATGCTTAGTGGCATAAAATGAACCATTCTTTCCTATGTGTCTGAAGTCCAAGTTGTGCTCCATGTAGCTATGTGATATTCTTTCCAGTCTCATGTCAGTAAATAATGGCAGTGCTGCTCCTTTAGTCTGTCTCTGACCTTTGCTATGCTCTCCTTTCTTGAACAAAAGCTGAGAATTCTGACAGACTGATCTCCTTCTGCAATCTGATCTAGTCTAGTTGAAAGGAAAAGTTCATTAATCCTGCTCCCAAATTCCTTAACCAGTTTACCGTAAATGTACCGCGCTATAAGCATATGTAACACAGCACAGCCATAACAGTGCTTAAAATAGGATTAGACAATACCTCATGTTTTCTAACTACTTCTACTTTTGCAAAAATACAAATTCATTTCCTTCATATTGTCAAGGGTGATTTTTTTTTTGGTAAAAAAACAAAATAATTAGTTTAGGTTTTACGAGTTTAGGCTAGGATGTTGTCTAGTGTGTTAAAACTTGGCCACGTTGTGCAATCTAGTTGTTATTACCTGAACATGAACCAAAGTTCATTTCAGCCTCTTTTGGGAGTGGGAAGAACCAAGTAACTCAACTACATCTTGTTTTAACAATTAAAAATTGGCAGCTGAGCTGTGTACCAGCAAAACAAGGTTGGGGTTCTTTTAGGCCTAGAGAAATTAGTTACAATCTAGAAAACAAAAAACATATGCTTCTAAGAGTCTTTGTATACAGTTTTCCACTAATCCCTAGAAAGTGGATAAGGCTCTAGGATCAAACTGTGCCTACACACATATGTATTAAAACCAGTGCAATAAAGTAAACACAGAAATGTGGTTGTCCTCTTTGAAGGGCAGGAATCAGAAGTGAGTCTGCTGGCATTAGAGAGGTTGTGTAGGCTTCAAAATTCAGGTAAAATAAGAGAGCATGTCTACTTGTCTTATTTTTTTTATATAAACACTAAAAAAATTCAAATAATCTTTAGGTAATAATGAGCAAAATAGGATTTTTTAGACTGTTTCCTGCCAAGCCATCAGACCTGTACCTTACACAGTTGTAGATCACCTTTACCTATCTGCCTGTGTTTAATAGCAACTTGCAGAGCCCACTGAAGTGAATAGTTCTTCTGTTGTCTTCTATGCTCTTTGGGTCAGGCTCCAACTTACAATCATGAGACCCTGTCACAGCTCTTTAAAAAAAGATGTTATGTTATTAGAAAATGTTATTTTCTATTTCCTATGTTATTAGAAAATGATGCATGGGTATCTCTAATACAGGGTGAAAATTTAAGCGCCCAAAAGTTGGTTCAGACACAGGTTATAGTTCCCTAAGTAAATGTAAAAGTTTATATTACTTGGATGTGCAGAGGTTAACAGCACATACAATAATCTGAAATACTGCCTGTGATGTAGTGTGATGGACTTGCAGGGTTTTAAGAACCCTCACTTTGGTTGTTTAGTATGCTGATATTTAAAGCAGTATTTGTGTTGGTTGCAAGGCCTAGGCCAAAGGGTGCTCAAGGAGTCCTACATTCTCACATACTGAATAGTGGGTAAGTGTATTTTGGGTGAATGCACTGTGCCTGTTCCTGCCCCACTCCCCATGCCAGTAGGAAAGAGAAATTTCTCTCCTGGAGTAGCTGTCACACAGGTATGTTGGGTCCCTTTGTGTCATTTCAGAAGTCTTTTGAGTTGCTGTATTTCATGTGGTCTGTAGCGAGACAGTGACAACACTGCAGCATGCATTCTTCGTGGAAAATGGGATAATTTCAACAATTTTCCATTTTCTGTAATGTTTTGCTCTGATGCAGGGGGCCTTCTTTATGTGTGCAAAGCTTTCTCTTGCAACTCTCCATAGATAGCCATGACAAAGAGAAAGCATGAAAGCTTCTAGGGCAGAACATTCATCCTCGTTTATCTGGCCCTTGGAGACATTAGCTAATCGAGGCATGATACTCCATACAATAGGACAAGTGCTGTAAAGCTACCTCTGTTATCCCAGCAAACATGGAGACTTATCATTCCCATGGCCATTTTACAGGATTTGTTTTCTTCTGACAACAACATCCACAGCCTTTGGTGCTATCGACTCCAGCAGCGAATCTGATGCTGACTCTCCGTGTTATCGGCTCCCTAATAACTGCCCCCTTTTTTTCCCCTCTTTTTTTTTTGTTTTGTTTGTTTTTGTTTTGTTTTTCCTTTTTCTTTCCCACCCCATTTGTGAGAGTTTGTCCCCTGGAGCTCTTCTCTATCAGGCCCCTGCAGCTGCTGTTATTTTAGATATGGCAGGAAGTAGGTACCGGAAAACAGCGAGAGCTCACAGCGCTCAGAAGAATCTAGAAATTCCTCTGATTTACCCCAGGCTCTGGCTCCAATCAAAGCTGGTTGCAAAAGGGGGAAAAAAAAAGAAAAAAAAAAAGAAAAAAAAAAAATAAAAAAGAAAAGAAAAAAAAAGAA
>VXBZ01009252.1:122038-137942 GCA_013399135.1 Heliornis fulica
ACAAGGGGTGATAATGGTTTCAAAATAGAGGGAGGGAGATTTAGATTGGATGTTAGGAAAAAGTTCTTTCCTGTGAGAGTGGTGGTACATGGAGATAAGGGAAAACATTTTTTCCTGCTTCCTCTTGCATTCATTTTTGACTCCTCAGTGATGGTGTCATGTGGCATTTAGTCTGAAATGAAGGGCATAGGAGAGCACAGGAGCCTGATGGAGCAAGTTGTGGCATCGCCAGTGGAAAGTTCTGAGGGCAGTAATTATAGACAGCAATGTGAACACCATACTATGAGGTATTACTACAGGTAGCATGGTGTCAGCATCAGACCTGTAGGCTCACTGCAGACCTGTATCCCTGTCACTGGTCATAAGCTTAATAGTAACAGCGTGGTTGGAGTGGTACCCAGTGGAGAGGAAAATACAGTCCCCATTCCACAGTGCTTGTAAGCAGTGACCTGTTGCCAGTGGTAGAAACTCAGAGCACTTAGGGGCACATCATGGTGTGTACTGAGGTGTGTGGAGAGATCCTTGATGGGGGTGACACCGTAGTTGTGCCAACAGTTGGACTCAGTGATCTCAGAGGTCTTTTCCAACCTAGTGAATCTGTGATTCTGTGACAAAAGGCTTGACTTGAGTTAGTGAATTCTCCTAGAAGGCAAAAATGATGAGCCAAACTGAAGCAGCTTTTCTTTCAGGACTGCTGCTCTTTGTTGGAGGTTGCACAAATGTGACACCTGGTCATGCAGTTTGATGAGTGTCAAACATGGTCCAAATGTGGCATCCAAACATGACACTGAGTTGCTTGGGCAGTTACACCCATCTGCAAGCTGAAGCATTACTGTCCAGACAAGGCAGAATCGAGGCATAATTTCACACAGGCCTTTCACAGTTGCAGCTTGAAAGATGCAGCTGGTATTACTTGTATTTTCCATGATGTGTACCAGTCAGAGCAGGTTTCTTCTGTTCCTTTTTGGTGGGAGAGCATTACAACCTCAAAACCTCCTTGTTGAGTTGTGCTCTGTGGTAGAGGTGACAGTCCCTGGTGGTCACAGATAGGCACGAAGTAACAAGGAACAAGCAAAGCTTGCTTAGTCAGGTGTGGAAAAAATCTTTATGTGACCCTGAAGCCCTAAATGTCTTGGGTCATGTCATGTGGCTCTTCCTAATGATAAGGAAGACCATCCAGAAGGAAGCAAGCTGATGCCCTTGCTGTTTATGCAGGAACAAGGTCACATACAGGTCTAGTGTATCTCAAGGTGTCACCTCTGAACAAAACCCCTCAGTGCCCTTTTGGTTCAGCTCTTGACATGCCCCTTAAAAAGAGTGGGGAGTCACAGAGCTCACTGCTGAAGGAGAAGCCTGCAGTTGGAAAGAGGCACAACAGTAAATGGCAGCTCCTTGTACAACACTGGCCAGGGTTTTGCTGAAGTGGATTGAGGAGTGGTCATGGACTTCCACAGCCTTCAGCGTGTGATGTGTGAGGAGACAGTGACTTAATGTAGCCAGAGGCTGGACCCTTAATGTTACCAGTAACAAAGTGAACAGAGGTGGGACACGTTTTCCAGGTGCCATTGTTCCCTCCCAAAATACTAGACTCATCTCTCTACAGTTGTCTGTTTGGCCATGGGCCTCAGCTCACCTTCCATTTTTCCAGACTCTTGGGAACATTTGCCTTTGGGATTATCAACTCTTCCAAGTTCTCATATTTGCAGCTTCAAATCCCAACCCAGTTGTGGAAACACCCTGCACTTGCCTCCTCCCCACTCCCTGCACTGCTGACCTTGAAACTTCTTTGAGGGGGATCAGTGTTTGAAATGGGAGGCAGAACTGGCTCAGGAGAGCAGGTTTTTTATTAGAAGGCCACAGTGTTATCCATGTAGTCAGATGCAAGGAAAGCAGAAATCTGTAGAAAACTAAAGTTCTGCCAGTTGATGGAATCCATGTGCAGCCACCAAATATTAAAAATACTCTGTTTCCTATGAAGTTCACATCTATATATGGAACCCACATTTGTTCAGATATATCTGTTTGCCCTGTTCCATGGAGGAACCCAAACTGTTGCATTGGTGAGGCACTGATTTTGCTAATTAGCAAAGCAAAAATTTCCATTGCAAGGGCATTTTTAAGCAAAATTAAATACAAGAAGAAAAACTCCTTATTAAACTAAAATGTGGTGTAACAGCTCACCACATCCTGCTGCTGTGGGATCTGCTGTTTAGCAAAGGAAAGGTTCCTCTTTCAGATGCTTTGACAGGTAGAGAGGTCACGTGTTACCTGCATTTCTCAGCACTATTATTTTATTTTATTTTTTTTACTTTCTGTCAGTGGAAAAGCTGAACCTGACAATGGAAAATACCAGTTGAGGGAAGGCATTGTGGGGAACTGTAGGTGTTAGCTATAAAAGCAACAGTGGCCCCCCTTCCCCAAAGCCATCAGAAAAACAGTGAAAAAAATAAAAATATGATGACAAAGGTGCTGTAAGTCATTGTACTCAGCTGTTTGATCTGGTGGGGATCAACCTATTGCTTATGTAGAGGTGTTGTCAGCTCTAGGCATTCAGAATCCTGCATGCTTTCCCAGATCTGCTGCTTAGCTGTATGTAGGGCCTGCAACAGGGCAGTTAATTCTTTGGGGCTTATCTGTCCTGTCTATAAAATGGGTTTTTTTTTGAATACACAGGTTGCTTGGTTTTAAAAATGAGTGTAAAGCCTTTACAACCCTTCCTTGAAAGATGTTACAGCCATTCAAAACACAACTGCTCTTGGAATAGTCTTGTAGACATGAATGGTCACGTCTCCAAGCAGCAGTTGAATCAAAGACCAACATTTGCTTGAGGAATGAAGCTCAAACCCAGGCCAGATTATGTACCAAATGCTGCAGTCCTCTCATAGGAACAGGGGACACTGGTACAGATGGACACATAGGGTGCTTCAGCAGAGCTGCACTTCAGTAACAGAATTCTTTTATTTTCTCATTTCCCAACAGGGAAGGACAATCTTGGGTCACTCCAAAATAAAACATTTCCTAATGAGCAAGGAATATGTTAATATGTTTTGGATTATTGGAAGAAGCAAACTTTCCAGAAATTCAAAATAAAAAATGTCCATGCTAAAAAGATTTGATACTATTTGGGAAATGTAATCTGTGTTTTCATGTGATTTTGAGCAACCCAAAACTGCATTTTCCTTCCAGTAAGTTTTCCTTCAACGTGTTTTTCTCAGGGAAGGAGGTAGGTAGAGAGATAGAGTGAGAGGCACCTTGATGGAAGTGCTAGACCATCTAGCTGGAGATGGTGAGGAACATCCTTCTAGCCAAACCCAGGAGGCATCACCCAGCACACTCCACATGTGCTTGATGTCTGGTGTCCTCCTGTTCCACTGGCTGGAGGGTTTTCCTTCCAGCCCGGGGTGCCTTGTCGGGCAGCACGGGGAAGCCCGCTCTCTGCTCACTTCCCCTTTCAGCTCCCATGTTTAGTGCAGTCTGGCTGCCTCTACAACATCACCTGCTTTGCTGGGTCACAAGCTGCCCCACCTGGGCCTTCTGCACCCACTCCTGTCCTTCTCTGTAGGTTTTTTCCACTTTGTTATTCGGAATTTCTGCGTTTTTGACGATGCGGTGGGTAAAGGGGTACAGGAGGCAGCGAAACGGAGACCTGTGTCTGAGCCATGCTGACCACCATGAATGACAGAGATGTTGGTGGGTTTGGCCCATTTAATTGTGAGGTCTGGTGGCACTGTGTGCACTTTTGGTTGAGGTTCAGTTGTCTCCCATGTCCATGTTGATGTTGTCTAGTTGAATAGCTGTCAGATGTTCTTACATAAGGAAACTATACTTCTACTCCCCAAGGCAGCAGAAGTCTACCTCTGTTAAGAGAGTAGCAATGTGTAATAAAAATAAGCAGTAAAGCAGAAGGTCTCATATGTATCTTCTTGGAGTCCAGTAATAAAGTTATGAGTGTTACTGGGTGGAGACAGATTGGTTTGGCTGTTGAGAGCTGGAGAGTGTGACCAAAGGACCATGGTGGTCTCATGGGCTAAGCCAAGGCAGGTGGGCTCCCAGCTGAAAAGATCTCATGGTAAGCCATGTGTCCTACAGCACTCTGGTGACTTGAGGACTCAGCTGAAGGTACCTCCTCTGGCTGGAAAGGGCAGCCTCTGAGTGCCTGAGCTGATTTTGGAGATGGATCTTTGGCTCATAGATCCTCATGTCATCAAAGTACTTTCACTAAATACTTTATTGGAGGAAAACATGGGCTAGTGGATGTTACTATGAAACTTTTAGTGCTGAAACATTGGTCAGATTCAAGACACATTAGTGCCAATCCCCACTGAGATGTGGAGCTCCTTCACTTCTCCACCTACCTGTCCCCATCTGAATACTGGTGATACTTCACACACATTTTACAGAAGCCCTGTAAGGATTCATTATTCAACATTTCTGAACACTGACTGTACAAAGACCAGGGGTTGTCTCCAGCAGTATCTTAATTCCACACAACATAATGAGTGCTTTGAGGGAAAGTTAGCAGAGCTGTGACACTGTCTGGACTGTATGAGGTTTGTTTTCATTGTCATGCTCAACACCAAGATATTACTCACTGTGGTTTTTTATGCTGCATACCCAATGTTTCTTTGAGAAGTTTATCAAAGAAACTATCTTTACAGAAGCATCATGGAAAAATCATCCCACAGAAGTGGAGTGCTGTTTGCATTCAAACCAGAGACTTGGTCCTCAAGGCTGTCCTGAGCCTTGCATGCAGGGCAGTCTTTGCCACTGAGCCCCTTGCTGCTTGAATTAGTTCCTGCCCCTCAGTGAGATTGAAGATGAGCTCTGTGGCACTCTCAAGAGAAAGAGCTGCTTTATCTTCACATCCCATTTCCATACCAGTTTTAGTTTGTCACTATAAATAGGTAATTACAAATACAGCTGATATTTCCTAAGTATGGTGTGCATATCCATTGGTAGAAGTGGGTTTGGTGGCCAAGATCTGTGACACAAATCCTTACTGATTAATGTTCTGCAATTACTAAAGGAGCAATAGGTCTGCTGAAAAACAAACCAAAACCAAACACCAACAAAACAACAAAAACAACACCCTGACTGCTTCAGGAAGTTGGTTTTAGACAGACTTGGTCCTTTCCAGTAAAATCATGAAGTTTATCTGGATGGCTGTGAACAGCAGCCCACGAGGAAAGGAAAATGAGGACTTTTCCATGATGCTTCCATGATGTGGGCATGAGTTTCCAACTCCCAGCAGTATCAGGGGAACTCAGAAGCAGTGATAGCCCTACTGATGGCATTTTGTCTATCTTCATGTAAATCAGGTCATGGCAATCGCTGCAGGGAGATGGGGTGGAACTAAAAGGGATGTGTAGTCCACTGTAGATGGCCTTTGCTGGGTTCAGTCATTTCCCATCCATCTGCCAAAAATCACAAGCTGATAAATAGACGTAATTGGAGTGTGGGAAACTGTTTTGCTTGATGATCTGCAAGGGAGGGGGGAAAAGAATGAAAGAAGACTCATGAATAAAGAAAACAACACTTCATCAGTGGAGATGCTGCCTGACTGGCTGATGCTGAGATACCAGACCTCGTTTCTTCTTTCCTCTGACTCTTGTCAAACTGTTTGAACTGGCTTGTCCCCACCATCTGTCTGCGTGGAGAGGCTGCATGTCCACATGTGTTGGTCACCACAGGAGAGCACATATTGACATGTGCTACCAGGGAATGGTAGCTCCAGGGAATGGCCAAGCATATGCAGCAGTTTATTTTCTTCTCTTTTTTTTTTTTTCTCTTCTCCAAATATCATCCCTCAGTGTTAAAAAATAAATCAGGGTGTGAAGTCGTATTCTACCCTGGACATTGCAGCTGCACATACCCAGATTGGCTGGCAGCTTTGTGCCATCAGTACCTACCTGGGCTAACACACACTTTCCAAACAGCTCTTTTTGGGGAAGGGGTGGATTATTCTGAGATGTCCTGTGGTTCTCTTTGCTGTATCTTCCCAAACCAGTTCTAGAGCAAATGAAATGTTTTCTCTGTACTTGACTCCAGATGTTAAATATGTTTGATGCAATCAAGGATCTGGGATGCTGCTGTTGTTGCCATGCCTGGTTACCTGGTATTTGGCATGTTTGGTAACCTTGGTTAATCCTGCTGTTCTGCACTGGGATCCCCCTGTACAAGCTCTCTCGTTGTGTCCCGCTTACTGCTCAGACGTGTCCTGCAGCTCTCAAGGAACACATACACGTTGGGGGTGGGGGGCAGGGGGAGCTGTGTGCTGAAGAGAGACCCATCTGTAGCAGTGGGATGCTAATCCATTCCTTTTCTCCTGTCTCCTTTCTTTACAGTAAATGAAATCATAAGGAACGACCTCTCCAGTACCAATGTCCACTCGTAGCTTCCATCCCGGGCCTGGTAGGAGATCCACACGCCCCTTTGACTCGCAGCGTGTCGGCTCGTGTGCAGAGATAAACTGAAGCCACTGCCTGGCACCTCTCTCATCCTCCACCTTACTGAGTGTCAGGGGCTGAAGGCTTAACTTACCTCTTGCTCACAAGAAGTAGCTCCTCCACTTCGATGAACCAGCTTCTTCGACGGAACTCATCTCAAAGGGAAGGAGAAGAGCGCACTCCGAGGTGGCACATTTCATGGGACAAAACTAGGAAACCCAGCAAAATCTTGAGTGCTTCTTCCCAGTGCTGATCTTTTTTTTTGGCATGGCACCACTGGAATACAGCCCTGCAAGTGCCTTATTGTACCAGATTGTGGCATCGGGGCGGTTTTAATAAGCTTTGCATTTGCTGCCATTACAAGTGTTGGTAGGTACAGGAACCCTAGAGCTTGCATTCTGGAGGGTGATGGTGGAACAAAAAAAAGCCTAGGACTCTGCAGCAGAGTGGGGAGAGCAATCCCTGCTCCAATATGATGCATTTAGGAATTGCAGGATTCCTTCAGCTTTTCCTCTGCTGTGAGGTACAGCCTATTGCCTTATTCTCAGTGCATTTCAAAAGCCTCCCAGTTTGTCATCATCTCAGCTTTCTTTTGCATATTGTCTTTATTATGTGTTAATGAATCATAGGGTTGTTAGTAGTAGCATGTTAAGATTTTGATTTTAATCCAGCTTCAGTCATAGCACAAGTGAGTTGAATAGCACAAAACAAACAAAAAAAAAAAAAGGTTGATGGACAAAAAACTGAAATCTATCTTTTACATGATAGATGAATGTGTATGCATGTACATACATACTAGTATATATGCATATATTTATATATGACAGTATAGATGATTGCCTAGTGAGGGCACTGAATTTAGCAATAATTTCAATTTCTGAGAATGCATTTCAGATCCAGAATGAATATTTCAGCTACTTCTTTTGAGGGTTTGCTGCACCTAAAGCAGGTATGCATTTTCTTTCCTCATGCAGTTAAGCAAGCACTTTAGATAGGCAAGAAGGATGCATAAAAGATACATGTTAAGTACCAAATGACAAAATATGAGTTATAGTAACTGTAAATACCATTATGGAAGAGTGTAAAATATTTGTTCAGTTATAATGTTATTATTCCGCAGAAGCCTTATAACTCTCTGCTACATGTATGAAAAAGAATATTACCAAAAAAAAAAACCCCACAAAGGTTTAATATGCAGCGCTGTATAGTGTGTTTTCAGATTAGCTGATGTTTCTGGAGCTACAGGTAGGCATGTAGTGTAGCCTAGAACATTGTCATTTTTACAAACAGCCGCTTATGATATAACTAGCAACGACCTATTATTTCATATAAAATAAAATAAAAACAAGAGAAAAAAAAAACCCAACAAACAAAACCCAAAAGTAAAATAAAATAGCATGACTTAAATTAAAAATGTTTAACATTAATATTGTGCCTTAGGAATCCGCGCCCCCTTCTGGAAATACGCGTGAACTACACCTCCGTGCCGGGGTGGCTCCTCACCCTGATGCAATTGAACAAGTTTCACAAAAAGGTGAAATCCTCCTAAGCGTTTTAAAACATTATTCTGTATAATTATGTCTTACTTTCTTTAGGGAAAAAAAAAACCCAAGCCATATTTGTCACATTTGCACATTACTGTGAAGACATGAGAATATGATATGGCTATATGTACATAATACACTGTTACTGGTCCTTATAATAGTTTGTTATCCCTCACCTGTTTAACCCCAGTTATTTACTCTGTATTTAGCATTGTAGACGTTGCATGAGATATTTCTTATAGACTGCCATATTAAAAGTTAAAAAGCTTGACAGATGTCAGCTTGACTTGTAGCTAGAAAATAGAATCAATAAAGCAAAATGTTTTGCTGGAAGCTAGTCTTAGAGTGGTTCATTTTAATGTTACCTTGACAAATCTACATTTTTATGTTATATGCACATATATAAAAATATATACTTCAGTCTCTTCTATATGAAGCTGTTTGCATCCTGCAAATATAACCATCTTAGTGTGGAAGGAAAGTCTCTTGTCAACAGCCTCTTCTTCATCTCCACCCCATCCCCGTGGTGTCCCCCCACCTTTTAAAGACATTGCTGCCAAGGAGAGAAAAATTCTAAAATTTTATTCTCTTACTGTTTGATAAATGGCAACAAAGTGTGCATGGAGGAATCTTTGGTTATGCCAAAGCAGTTTTTTATTCCTAAACATAAATACTTTGAGGCTTTTACAATATTGGACAATCATACACACACACACACACACACACACACACACACACACTCCCTCCACATGTTCACATTTCAACAGTCATTTTTAGCAAGTTTTTCAACTGTATGGTTTGCATATGTTGCACCTTCTTCATCCTTATTTTTATTTCCCTCTTTAAGGTATTTTGAAAAAAAAACCAAAAAACAACCCCACAAAACTAAGCAAAACCAAAAACCAAAACAACAAACCAACCTGTTACTTTTAAGCCTGGATAATGGAAGATTTTTGCCTCTCTTGTATATGTATTCATAAAATAAAATGAAAAGCAGAAATATTTCCAGTTTGAGACTGCTATCTTGTTTTGTACGTGTATTATGGTTGCTGCTGTAAGTTTATGTAAATGGTTTTCATCAACCCTTTATGAAAACAAAGCCAAACCAAGGAGCCAGAACACTGAACTTGAGCATAGTCCTCCTAAGTATGTTCAAAAATACTTTTCCTGGGGATTAAAAGGAGACTTCTGGGTGAATTTTAAGTGGTGGAACAACCACCATTATTAATCACCAAACAGAGTACTTGGCATCTGTAAATAGTTTGGACAACAGTTTCTCTTGCTCTCCCTGGAATATTTCTGAAGTGAATGTGCTGCTAAGGGTAGGCCTTGGATCTGTGGTCTTCAGTGTGGTAGGTACAGAGAGACACCTTGTTAGGCTGGAGGCTTTTGTAGCCCTGTGAGGGGAGAGCTGCCCACAGACTGGCAGAAGAGGGTGGCCTCCCACGAGCTGCATGTGTGTGATGGATCTGAATGATGGGGCTACCCCCTGAATCCCCTGCTGCTCTGCCCCAAAGAGCAAGGAACAACAGCAGGGTGTCAGCTTTGTCAAAGCTGGGCTGAACACAGGACTGGGTTTGTGGTCATCTCATCAGGTGGTGCCTTCATATGTACCAGCATGTGACACCTGATGGGCCAGGTCATACAGAAACACTGGGAAAACCTGAGCTGCTTTGTTTTCTCTAGGCCAGGGCTTATAAGCTCTGAAGTATATAAACACAACAGCAGTGAGCTGCCACAGCACTGTGCTGCCACAGAGGCCCAGATTTCAGTAAGCATTTCAAAACATTTCAAAACTCCTCAGGAAGGAGACACAAACATGCATTTGTTTGTTGAGTTAAGGCCTTGCTGCCTTGGGTTTACCTTCCTGTGAGGACAGGTTGGACTAATGGTTGGACTGGATGATCTTAGGGGTCATTTCCAGCCTTAAAAATTCTATGATTCTATGATTCTATGACAGGGTGACCCAGCCTGCTCGCTGTCACACCTGGCTTCCTAGGTTCCTTTTCTACCAAATCCCTCACAATTTAAGGAGAGGCAGATGCTCCAGGCCATTAAAAACCCAGACATGGCCCTGCTTGCTAGAGGTCACTCAAAATGCTCTTTGCTTCCCTGTCTGGAGGGTGGAAATAGTGATATATACTCCTCATGTGGACAGCATGAGTCGTATTGTTGGTGAGGTTCCTGGAAAAAGGGAAATAATGAAAGCTCAGTCACAAATTCCCTGTGTCTCCCAGAGACCGCTGTGGAATCATTTTGAACCAAAGCAAAATGTCACAAACCAAATTAATCCAATCAATACACTTTGGTCATTGTGCTACCTGGCTTCCCTTCCCTCTCATTTCCACACATCCCCTCCTCAAAGCACAGCAGAGCCCAGCATGACTACATTAACCACATCTTGACCAGACTTCTCCAGGCAAAATAGCCTTTAGCACACTCCTTGCTGGCTGCTTCCATTCATAACCAAAGCATAAGATGAATCACACACATCCATCTGGTAGTTTGACTAAATAGCCCTGCTGGAGTCCTGCCTTTGAGACTTTTTCCTTTCCAGCTGAAAATGGCAAATTTCAAGGAGTTAAGTTTCTTGGATAGAGCTGTGCTGCCTTGAAGCTAAGCTTTCCTTCACCATGTGTGTAATTTTATTGCATTCATCACTGTAAATCTGTTGAATTTGTCTCAGTAAAAATAAAACAAAATCCATCTCATCAAGTATATTACAGAGCAGTGTTAAAGGCAGTGGCATAAGATCCTTGTAGCTCTTTTTTAAACAAATAGTCTATGTCATAAGCACTGACTGGACTGTCCATCAAAGTGAGGCCCATCTTCTTCACCTTCTCACACACTTGCCCAGTATGGAGGTCAAGTGTTTGCCTGGTTTAGTTTGCCCATATAATTTCCTCTTTCTCACAGCAAGTTGATGTTTCTTTGTGCCTCCTTCCAGAAAAATAAGAAAGGTTTTGATCCTCTTCAGGTAGCCAGATTATTCAGAGCAGACCAGTTACAGATTCTCCTACTGTTGGCTTTAATTACAAGCCATTCCCAATTCCAAAAACCAGCTTTTTTTTTTTTTGACTACACTTTTGGACTGTGCAAATGAATGGAGCTTTAACTCCTGGAATGGTTGTGTTTTCAGGATTTAAGGGGCTGGTGGCATACCTGGCATTTGCTGGTGCCCACAGGCACATTAGCTTTTGTCATTTAAAGGGAAAAGTTGCTGACTGTAGCACTTTGTAAGCTCCCTGCAGGGACAGGCAACCCACAAGCCACTCCACAGATGTGGCAAATTCATTTTCAGTCGTTTTAGGAAATCCCTTTTTTCTCAGCTCAGGGAAAAAGTTTCCAAATATGCCGTCAGCATCGGTTTCCAGCACCTCTTCTGAATTAGTTTCACACCTGCAGCCCCTGGACCCAGCCTGGTTCCAGCACCGCTGATGAGGGACTTTTTGGGTCAAAAATAACATAGCAAACACCACATGTGGGTATCAGTGGCAGACCTGCCCTGGCCTGGGGGTTACTCTCATCCTGATGGCCAGTTCACTGACTTCACTGGTCAGCTTCAGGACCACTCCTCACCCCCACAGCCATCATGCTGGTCAAGACACGGGTGCAGCTGAGGACTCACCAGCTGAGTGTTTGTCTGACACATTGGGAGCTCCCAGGAGCATTTTTCAGATGCATTTTTAGGCCCTGCACTGGTGACATTTACAAACCAAATTCTGAGGTGTGGAATCTCCAAGAATACCCCTGGTTGGGGATCCCAAATTTCAGTGGGATGGTGTTTGCATCCAGAGAGGGGACAGTCCAGTGACACCAGTTCCATGTAACTGGGGAGAGCAGAGATCTGGACCTCCCCAGAAAATACTTCAGTGCTTGGCAGGAATCTTTTAACTGTAAGCATTGGGATTTATCTGATCTTGTTTGTTTCTTAATAGGAAAAATGACATTTCCTCTAATGTGAAAGCTTTTGCTCTACTTACTTTTTTAAATTTTTTTTTTCTTTTAATTATATTTTCTGCTTAGAAAAATACAAACCACATCATTTTGGGTCAGGTTGATCCAAATTGCACCTCCTCTCCTCCTCACCCCCCTCCAAATCTCTGTGCTGGGCTGTTTTCCCAGATGATGGCTCCCCCTCCACCCAAGCAGAGCTGCACAGGCATCACATGCACATTGACTGACCAATTTCTTGGATGCTTTTCTTTGCAGGAAACTCCTCGTGGTTCTTTCTTGCCTCCCCAGCCCCCTTCCAGGGCTCCTGCCTGGGCCAAGGCGATCCAGCTCACTACTTTCAACCTTCTGACAAACTCTTCTTTTAATTATATTATTTAATGTAAGATTCTTTTATATTTTATCCCATAAAACAGATCTACCTTAGTCAGATGGTGGCATTAAACTGAGAATGCACCTTTTGGTGCATTAAGTTACACTGGTGCTTTCCTTGCTATGCAGAGGCATTGTGACACTCCTCTGGTTTTCAACCCTGCCTGCCCCACCACCATGCCAGGATGTCTCCAGCCCAGCAACCAGCTCCCTGCAAAGTACCCTGCCCCAAGAAGAGACTGAGGAGCTGACAAGTTCCTTGCAAAGTAACCAGAAGCAAGAGGCTGAGGTGCAGGACAGAGTTCGTTGGGGGTGATTGGACTGGATGATCTTTCAAGGTCCCTTCCAACTCCTAATGTTCTGTGATTGATTCTGTGATACAGGAGCTTTAGGTCAAGGGACCTCATGAAGGCCCAAGTTCCTGCTGCCAGACGGGTAACGCCAGGGAAGGGGCATCAAGCCTCTTACTCTGACCCACTGCCCTGCCCTGCCCTCTCTCAGGCCCTGTCCCCTGCCATGGCTTGTGTGTGGCAGTCCTTGGCACCCCCTAATTTAGTGGTGATAATGGTGTTACACTGAAAAGCATGCTGGGAGTAGAGAGCAGGAGAGGCAGAGGGAGGAGGAGAAGCACCACATGGCACCAATATGGTTGCTGGCAAGGCAGCAGGAGCCCTGGGCCTTCCCCCCCCTGGCGACGCTGCAGGCCAGGCTGGCAGGGAAGACTCACTGCAGCACAGCTCATGGAGCCCTGGCCATGCCAACCCAGCCAAGTGACTCTTCTGGTCAGAGTGATTAAAGCAGGTTTATGGTGGTTTCTTCACCCAGCAGCATGAGGGAACAGGAGTGCAGGGGCTTCAGGTCCAAGGCTTCACAGCAGCGGCGGTGCGTGGGCAGGAGTGAGCTCTGCCTGACTCCCGGGATGACTCTGCACAGTGGGTGTATGAAAGCTCATCTTCTTTTCTCTTTAACTTTCCAACTGAGCAGTGTGATCTGGCCAGAGAAGCTGTGGGGTGGAAGCCCAGCACCATTTCCCTGTCCCTCATCTTCAGGAGCAAACCCATCCTTTCAGCAGGCAATTGCCTCTGGCAGGAGGAATGTTCTGGATGCAGATGCTCACGTGAGTCCTGCTGAGCTCAGCCATGCAAGTAACAGCCTGAGCACTGATATGAAGTCAGAGGCTGGTGTAAAAGCTTCTGGTTTGGGTTTCCCTGCAGTGTGTGTTCCCATTAATGCTTTAGAAAGATGATTTGAACACTTTCACTCATGATTTAGAAAATCAGTAGTCTCAGGGTGTAGCCTGTAGTCTGTGAACACGTGGGTGTGTGTTGGAGGGGTGGCTTGGGAGTCAGGTGCTGCTCTCCTTGCAGTGCTACATGCCTGCTGGACCACAGCAGTGAATGAACTGTCTCACATCCAGGACCACTTTTTGTTGCAGATGATTCTAGAGTTCCCAACACAGAAAGGACACAAACTGTTGGAGCAGGTCCAGAGG
Organism: Heliornis fulica; assembly: GCA_013399135.1. Lineage (NCBI taxonomy): Eukaryota > Metazoa > Chordata > Aves > Gruiformes > Heliornithidae > Heliornis > Heliornis fulica. The sequence continues at coordinate 135,847 of VXBZ01009252.1, forward strand.
AGGGACACGAAGATGAACAGAGGGCTGGAGCATCTCTGTTATGAGGACAGGCTGTGAGAGTTGGGGTTGTTGAGCCTGGAGAAGGCTCCTGGGGGATCTTATAGTGACCTTCCAGTACCTGAACAGGCTCTACAAAACAGCTTCAGAGAGACTTTTTAGAAGGGCATGTAGTGATAGGATGAGGGAGACTGGTTTCAAATTGGAAGGGGGAAGATTTAGATTGAATATTGGGAAGAAATTCTTCATTCTGAGGGTGGTAAGGCACTGGCACAGGTTGCCCAAAGGTGTTCAAGGCCAGATTGGATGGGGCCTTGGGCAGCCTGGTCTAGTGAGAGGTACCCTGCCCATAGCAGGGGAGTTGGACCTTGATGATCTTTAAGATCCCTTCCAGCCCTGTGATAACCTGAACATCCATTTGGTCATTAAATAGCAACCATGGTCTTGTTTGGATTAAGGTATCAGGCACCAAACACCCCTGGCAGTGCTCAGGGTCCTAGGGTGTCTCTAGAAGTCACCCCAGCTTGCAGGGAAGGATGCTGCCCTTCACAGATGGAGTCCTTCATACTTCAGGCAGCAACCAAGAGAGCCAGGAGCCACTGCCTTGACAGGATGCAGTAGTGAGGCAGGTTACCACACAGATAAAGGGCACAATAGAACCTTAGACCCAGTAAAAATATTTTGTTCTACTCAACCCCTTCTGAAATACGTGGGTGTACCAAAAGATAAGTAGAGAAGTCAAACCTGTAGCTGAAAATAATAATGGAAAATGAATGTTACATTTGTGGTCCACATGTATGTGGCTTTATAGGCCTAAATAGTGTTAAATAGAGTTAAATAGTGTGTTTGATTGCCTAATAATGTGAAATGCCTTCCTGTGTAAGACAGTGCATCCCTAAAGCATTTCTGTGGCTGAAGTGTGCACATTTCTGGTGATGCAAGCACGTTACCTGAGCTCTGAAGCAGTGGTCAAGCAGAGTGACAGCACATCACTTACCCTGCTACCTGCTAGCCCAGTGGTTGACCCAAAGCCCCACCATTTCCTCTCCTCACAGCCGGGGCTGTGAAGTGTAGGGTAACACACCCCACACAGTCTGCTGACACCCCTTAGTCCCAGGGCAGATTACAGCCTGGGCTTGCCCAGTATCCCTCCCACTGGCTCTGCTGGGCGGTGGGAAGCACAGAAAGGCCTTTTCTTTGCAGATTTTTATCAGTTTAGTGTGTCTGAGGTGCTCAGTCAGGGAAGACACTGAGGGGGCCTGGCCCTGGGGTCTGTGGTTTCCCATGCTAGGGCTTTATCAGGCTCTGTGGCTACCTCAGCCAAGCATCCACAGTGTGAGGGTACTTCTCAGAAGAACAGGCACGTTTGCTTCCCAGTGCTGGGCATGGTACTTGGTCAAAACCCCTTGGAACTGTTTGACCCAAGAAACCAAGATTTTAGTCTCTTTGGGACTTTCTTTAATCACCTTGGGGGGGTTGGCTGTGCATAAAGCCTCTTATTTATCAATCCAGTGTCGCGTGTCGAAGCGCTGGACTACACCAGACTCTGCAGTGGGGCCCAGCAACAGAGATGAAAGTTCCATCACAGAGTGAAGGAGAACTTCTTCACTGTGAGGGTGACATGGGACTGCCACACTCCTGTGCAGCTTCATCCAGGAGATCCTGCTTTAGCAGAGGGCTGGGATAGATGATCTCCAGAGGTCCCTGACATTCTGTGACTCTGTGAAGACTCTGAACATCTTTGTTTCTAGGATTTTTTGTGCTTCACAGCCACCCTTTGTAAACATGACACATAAAAAAATAGAGTTGAAGCCTCTGTGGTCACACATGCAGTTAATCTGGAACAATACTCAGCTGGAAGATAAACCAGCCCAGTGCCTGAGGTTCTTCTCTCCTCCTGCCTTTTCCACCATGGATCCATGTTGCTCAGCACACATATATATACTTTAGCAAGGCACCATGTCAACAGCTTCCCTTGTTCACTGGCTGTGCTGTCACAGAATCATAGAATGATTAGAGTTGGAAGGGACTCCCAGAGGTCATCTAGTCCAACCCCCCTGCAAGAAGCAGGGACACCCCCAACTAGATCAGGTTGCTCA
>VXBZ01009252.1:140570-152097 GCA_013399135.1 Heliornis fulica
CCCCCAGGTCCCTTTCCGCCGGGCTGCTCTCCAGCCACTCCTGCTTGGGCAGGAGTGGCTGGAGAGCATGTTTGGAAAGATTTGAGCAAAGGTATTTAGTATAAACGCTGCTGTCTCTATTCTTACAGTATTGCAAGTTCCTAGAGCAGGTAATACCCAGACCAGGTGTCCTGCTACTTGCTCCTGTGCACAAATGGGTGCACCTCCTTGAAGGGGTGCACCTCCTACCAGGAGGAATCAGGCCACTGCAGGCTGATGCCTTCTCCAGCTGTCAAGGTCCCTGTGACAGAAAGCCAGGCTCTGTTCAGTCTTCTTCAGGCCTTCGTTAGCTTTAGTCCTACCCTGCTAATGTGTGTGGCTTGTGTTGCATGGAGCTGGGATGCTTCACAGCCTAGCAACGATACATATTTACACAGCCTCGAAGATTCCTGAAGTAATCCTTGTCAAGGCTTTACTCACAGATAGAACAATGAGAAAAGATTGAAAAAAATGGACAGGAACGTGCTCCAGCTTAACTCTAGTTTAATTTTGTTGGGTTTTTTTTTCCTTGACATTAATGTTTGCACTTGAGGTTGGGTTTATTCCATGATTTAGGAAGATGTTTGGTAAATTTTATATGCATAATTTTTCAGTTCCACTGCATTAAAATAGAAGTCAGCACTGACTGTCAATATTTATTCATGAAGTGATTATTTTGGAAAGCCCATGGCTACAGTGCAACCCTTCCCCTGAATAGTTTTCATCGTGATTTCAAAGGGCAGGCAATGTCTCAGGGTGGCTGTGCAGTGAGGACAAGGCAAAAGCACAGTATTTCAGCCCCAGTTGTACAGAAGGTTTATGGCCAAATCACTGAATTTCAGGGTGTGATTTAACTCTTCTCTGCTCCTGTGTGGCTGAACTTCACAGATGTTACTGAAGCTCTGAGCAGTGCCTTCGTTCCTGGTGACTGTGAGTCCTCCTTGCTCTGCTGGTGCCATCAAGCACAGTGGATCCAAGCCTGCCCTGGTGGAAATCCCTGTGGCTGTGGAGCCATAACCCAAGGCAGAGTTTGCCCATCTCAGTGTGAGCTGTGCTAGACATGAACAAAGGCCTCACTGACTGCATCTTGCTGTGGAGAAACAGTCTCCAACCAAGATTCACCACCACCACCACCACCATTCACACAAGGAGTTTTGCTTCACTTTCATTTGACACCAGAGAACTTTTTTTTCCAATAGTTCTTTCTCTGCAGAAAGAACTATTGGAAAAATAGTTCTTTTAAAATAGTTCTTTTAAAATAAGTTTTTAAAAATTTAAAAATTAAAAAATACTTTCAGTGTTCTGGTTTTGGATGTGGATTCTTACATTATCTGTCTGGTCCTGCAGATCATGGGCTCTATATTAATATATACTTGCATTTCCCCATTCACTTAAAGCCCTAAACAGGAGATCCAAATACTGTTTAAAAATTTGGTTCAACCTCTCTGAGGATAGATTTAAGAATTAAAAAAAACCCCAACCAAACAACAAAGAAGTGGGTACAGTTTTAGAAGGGCTGTGTTATGCTAACAGTCATAAAGCAGCCTCTGAAAATATGTCTGCCACTGCCAACCAACCACATTTCATTAGCTTGGAAACACATTTTAAGGCTCCAGAAGCTTGTTCAAATAAGTTTATAGTACCCCACTGCCATGGGCAGGCCTGCTGCAGCCTCACCTTGGGTGTCTGTCATTTCTCCTGGTGACACGGGGCAGCTCCATTCCAGACCTGTGCAGGAGGCTGCTGCTTGTCCCAAGGGATGTCAGACACTGCTCACACAAGGATTGTTGCACCATACCCTGGAGCAACAGGGTAGGGATGCAGCAGACATCCACCACTCCTTAATGCACAAATCTGTTGCTAAAGAAGGGAAGTGATGAACATCTCCAGCAATTAAAAGCAGAGGTGATTTTAAGCAGGTAAACTGCCAGAGCTGGTGATGTGCCAGATGAGGTTTGGCCAGGACACCACTGCTAACACCTGCATGGATACAAGAAGCTCCACTCAGTCAAAGACTTGTAGTGCTCAGAGCCTCCCACCCCCTCTGTTGCCTCAAAACTCTCCCCTCTGTCAGCACAGCAACGAGCTGCAACATCTGACCCACATCAGAAGCATCATCATTACAAACTACTCCAGTGAAACCTCAGCCTGAAACCTGCAACCTAAGGAACCTCCAGCTCCACACTGTGTGAAGTCTCTGAGCCTGGCTCAGGCTGAGCCAGGGATGGAGCAGACTAATGGAAAAGCTCCCCTGCATGCTGTCAGGTGCAGCTATCAGGCCAGCTGACAGTGGTTACTGCAATGTGTGAGCTCCAACAAGAACCCAGCAAAAAAAAAAAAAAAATAAAAGAAAGAGCTGACCACAGGCAGATTTATTCCTAACTGTGTCACTGGCTGCACTTCCAGGCTGGAGGTAGGAGAATGGGTTTATTTTTACAAGAAACCTGTCAGTGGAGGAAAGAAAAATTTGGGGAGAATATAGCAACTGGCTGAATTTGGCAAATAATTTCAGCTGGAGAAAATAGCTCAAATAGTTCAAACTTGGAGGGGGGGGAAGTGGGAGAAGAGAAGTTCTGAAAATCCATTATTTGCACAGCTTTCCTCCAGAGAGCTTATATTATACTGCCCGCTACCAGCTGGCCCAAGACTTAGGTTGCCTAATATTTTCCGTTATAAAAGATTCTTTCAACATTTTTATTTTTTTAGAAGCTCTAACACCTTCATTGTTTGCAGCAGACCCTTATAATTTGGCAGGGACAAAGCCCCTGGGCTAGAGAAGTGCCTTTTCTTTCATCCATGAAATTCCAGTCAGGTTTGGCTCAATGAAAAAAAAAAGAGAGAGAAAAAACCTGTTAAAAATCACCATTTCCCTCCTCTCTCTTATGTGCCTCAAGAAAATGTGCTGGCAGGCTGCCAGCAGAGCAAGTGAACGTGAACGTTCTCATTAAATTGAGCCCAGGTTGTCACCAAAGCAGCTCTCCAGACTCTGCTGGGAATGTCTGGGGGCTTCCAGGTTGCTGCAGCACAAGAGTTGCAGGAGATGGAGCACCACCCCGAGGAGTTTCCCCAACAGGAGGAGGTGAGAAGGGAAGGAGCTCCTCCTGCTCCTCCTGTCACTGATCTGAAAGGCCTGGCAAGGCACTCTCTGTGCCTTGGGGCTCCTGCCCCCTACTTCTTGTGCTAGGAGGACTAGAGCCAAGTTCTTGCTTCAGCCAGCTGTGGAACAGCAACACAAAGCCACAGTCCTCTTTCTCCAGCATTCTTCTCTTCTCCTCAGGAACAGCAATCTTATCCTGCACCCTGTAGTATAATTAACCCTGTAGTCCTTATTGTATCAGCCTATTCTGTGATGCTGATCAGAGAGTTGTTGGTTGTTAGGGTTTGTTTTGGGGTTTGTTTTATTTTTCAGGAATGAAGAAGGGATAGTTTTCTTGGAAATGTTTCTGGTCTACAGGTTGGAATGAGACCAGCCCAGAAGACTGTGCAGGAAGAGACAAGAGCCCAGGAGCCAGATTTCCTAGGGAGGCAGCTTCCAAACAGTGGTCAGGAAATAGGAATGGGACCATGTGTACAGAAATGAGCCCAGGGGGGCTAATAGGAGGAGAACTGGAAATGGGAAATTGGGACATCATTGTGTGGGAGACCTGGTGAAGTAGCAAATAGAATCCACTCCTGGCAGAGAGGACTGTATTATGAAAGTAAACATTTAGTGGAATATAGTGAGATGAGCATTAAGGCAGAAAGAAACAGAAATAAATCATTTTGGTGGTTCCCCAGCCTAGTTTTCAGCCTCCACAAGTGACACTGGAAAAGGATGGCATTCAGGAGCTCTGCAGCCAGCAGCTTTCTGCCATCTGTGAAAATCCTAGATCAATACTGAAGAGCAAGAAAGTGGTTTCTGCCACAGAGTATCAAGTTTTATAAGTCTTCCCAAATCTGTTAGTGTTAACTGAGAATTGGATTGAAAGCCAAACATTAGAGTACACCACACAGAAAAAGCTTGACTTGCCTGTGCAGATAGATCTCCTTGTGGCCAAAGATGAGTGGCTGTCAAGAGAATCTAGCTGACTCTGCAAGGGAGATGCTTCTCCACAGAAAAGCTGTTAGTCCCCATTGAAGCAGTTTGGTTGTTGCCTGTAGACAACAAGAGGTAAAGAACAGCCAGATCTCTGTCCTCCTCTCCCAGCTCTGTTGGCCATGTGCATGAGGTTCAGGCACAGTCTGATGCTTTCCTCAGTACAGAGGTGGAGCACAGTGCAAAGCTGCTAGCTGGGCTCTCATCCCAAAGCTGAGATAGGCCAAGAGTTGTAGCTTACTCCTGTGGGCACAGTGGCCCAGGGCTATGTGCCTTTGAAACCTGTGCTGCTGTGTGTGCAGGCCTGGATGCATGAGCTAAGGGGCTGGTGGTACCTTAATGGTTCTTCACATGGTTCTTCACATGGTTCTTCACCTGGCTCTCCATTGTGCCCAGCAGACAGGGTTGTAAATATGGTGGTAAAACATACATTGGTTCTTGTGTCTCTGTACTCAGCACTTGTGAAGCCAAACTGAGGACTGTGTTCAGTTATGGGCCCCTCACTACAGTAAGGGTGTTGAGGTGCTGGAGAGGGTCCAGAGATGGACGAGATAAACCAGATAAAGCTGGTTTGGAGCAGCTGAAGAAACTGAGGTTGTTTAAGTTGTAGAAGAGGAGGCTGAGGTGGGACATTGTTACTCTCTACAACTAGCTGAAAGGAGGTTGTAGTGATGTGGTGGGTCCTAGCAATAGGATAAGAAGACATGGTCTGAAGTTGCATCAGGAGAGGTGGATATTAAGAAAAAGTTCTTCATTGATAGAATGGTCAAGCATTGGAACAGGCTGCCCAGAGAGGTGGTGGAGTCACCATCGCTGGAGGTGTTAGAAAAATGTGTGAAGGAGGCACTTAGGGACAGGGTTTAGTTGACATGGTGGTACTGGACTGACAGTTGAACTTGATGATCTTAGGCATCTTTTCCAACCTTAAATTAAGATTCTATGATTCTATAAAACACTAAGAAAAAAGTCTGAGTGGTAGCAGTGAGAAGACAAAAGTTGGTACCTTCACCTTAAGCATTTGCTTTACCCTAAGGATGGGTTTTCAAGTTAAATAAGAGGTGGGTGGCCAAAACTATGCCCAAACCTGGCTTTGCTCTGATGCTCTTTTAGAAATAAAACTCCACTCTCACATATATATCTGTCAAATCCATGCTCCTCAAGGGAAGGAGTCAGTTCAAAGATGGGTCTTGATACTTCTTCCAATTTAAACAGAAGAGGTTTATTTCCCCCTTCAGCTGATATTGTATTAATTAGCATGATAACTTCTGGAGTGCTACTAATAAACCCTACGTTGGGCAGTAAAAACCATTGAGGGAAGCACCAGAATACGAGTACCTGAAGACTCTTTCTTTGGATTGCAGGAGTGGGATAACTTGTCAGGAATGAGTAAATTGGAGTCAAATATGTCTAGAATTCAGACCAGCTAAAGACAGAATTATCAAAACCATCAAATCTTGGTGCATAATGTATAGAGAAAAGTGGTCCGGCAAATACTGTTCTAATATCATCTTAACCGCAAGGGCTGCTCAGATGTGTTTCTTGAAGATGTTTAAGTTAGCAAAGAGTACTCATCATTAATCTTTTATAATAGCTTTTGGGAGCCACAGTTCATTTAAACATCTTACATTTTTATTACTTATGTATGCAGGGCAGCAATTAAAGCTGTCATGGTCATATAATGAAGACTAATGAAAGCGAGACGAAGGCAGGTTTTCATTTTCTGTCAAGCTGAATATCCATCTGCTTCTGACATTTCCCTGCCCCTTCCTCCCCCACCCCCCAAATATTTTTTTTTCTTTGCTTGAAAGCCAGCTCCCCAGTCTCTAGGCATTTAACCAAACACCTTCACACTGCCCAGGATTAGCTATGAAGACTAAGCCTTTCTTTTCTTGCATGGAAGGAGCGTATCTCTTGGTAATCAGACAAGTACTGTAAAAGGCTCAGTCTTTCTCAATGCAAGTCAGTGTGAGTGATGCAATAGCAACATCTTTATGGTATGTTTTTTTGGCCACTGTAAAGTAATAGTTTTGGAGGGGAGACGGGGATTAGTCACCCCACAATTAGTCATTCTGCAGTGTACTTTGATACTTGAGAGATCTGTATTTCAGAAATGCGGTTCTGCAACCATAGGACCTATTTCCAAGTGCTTTCTGCTTTCTCCCCCTTTTAATTGGGATGAGATGGTAGAAAAAAAAAACTTTCACCCTTTAGAATGTTCTTCTGCATTAATGTGTCCCCATTTCATCTTCATACAAAACTTGCTTTCTTTTTTTTTTCTGGTCACAGGAGCTGTGACCAAAACTTCAGTTCAGAATGATTCCCTCCTAGCTTGCCTAAACGAGACCCCACCAGCCTGGCCAGGCACCCTAACACTTGTGCTACCAAGGACTTGGGTGGGAGGTCATGCACTTAGGGCCAGTGGTCCCTCAGTGTCTGTAGTAGCCCCGGGGGGTCGAGAGGAGACAGTGCTCATTAGCACTTGGCAAGGTATAGAGGGGCTCCTGGCTGCTGCAGCTTGGGGGAGCTGAGAGCTGAGCATTGGGAGACACCTCCTCCCCACAGAGGATTTACTGCTTTGGGAAGAGTAAAGGACAGAGATGGCTGAAGCCAGAAGTCTCCTCTTTTGTAACAGTCAGAAACTTTGCCACAGAAAATTGATTCCTTGTAACTGGAATTCTTCTGAGTCAAAAAGGCAATGCAGATGTTTTGAAGTGTTAATCACAAATATCAGGGGAGAGGGAGCTTAATGGCAGAGCTCTCAGTGAGTAACAACTTAATGTTTGGCCTTAAATATTTCAGCTGTTAAGATGTCACATACTTCACTGATCTGTACATGGCAGCTCCACAGTTGTCTTAACCATTTCATTTTTGGAATGAGTGGCTGCAGTCTCCCTTGTATGTGACAGAAAGTGTGCTCTGCAGCAGGGTTTGCACTATGCACACGTTCATCACTGGTCCACATGCCTAGACTGGATCTAGTCCTCTCCTTGTAAGATGGCTTCTTTCATCAAATCTGGGGGAAATGGTTCCAAGCTGGAACATAGAAAGTTCCATCTTAATGTAAGGAGGAACTTTGTCACTGTGAGGGTGACAGATCACTGGGACAGGCTGCCCAGAGAGGTTGTGGAGTCTCCTTCTCTGGAGACATTCAAGACCAATCTGGACACGTTCCTGTGTGATTTAATCTAGATGATCCTGCTCAGGCAGGGGGGTTGGACTGGATGATCTTTCAAGGTCTCTTCTGACTCCTGACATTCTGTGATTCTGTGATTCTCACCTCTACAGCAAGAGTTTTGATCTTCTTTCTGACCAACTTTCTGCCCAGCTCCTTGATATTTCTCCATTGTCAAACTCTCATCCCCCGACTGTGTTCCATGCATATTAAAGCCTCCTTGAAATCTGGCACCTAGAGGCTTTCAAAATTCTGCTTGCACTGGTATAAACAGAGTTAATATCTTCTTAGTTCAGACATGTTGTTGTCATTATTACTTACCAGCCCAAACTCCAAACACAAAAATCAAATCTGGCAAAAGAAATACAGAACAAGTAATGGGCCAAATTGATTTGAGTTGAAACAGCATCGAAACAGATGAAATACTGTGTGTTTCATTTGGAAAAACAGCAGCTGTGTCTGTACAGTAACTACTGTGCTTCTCCAAAGGGGTTTTTCCCACATGCAGGGCCAAACTCAACCAAATGTAGCTTAGAGTTAGAAAGTAAAGCTCCCATGGAAATGTCTAGATGAAACTATTTTGAAGATATAAACAGGGTTACTTAATTTAAAGTCAGCTGAAAGTGGTGTGTGTTGCACCAACTGCAGGAATTCAGTGTAACATCTCTGCTGATGGCAGTGAGGAACTGAGCAGGAAAAGCCTGGCCCAAAGGAGACCAGCTGAAGACAGAGCCCTGCTCCTCTCCCCTTTCCTCTCTGGCAAAAAGCAGATGCCAAGGTCTGTACTCAGCAATCATTGTAATTTGCAATGATTTAATAGTAAAATGTCAGCACTGAAGTATGAGGAATTCTCTTTCTCCCCAGTCCCAGTGTGTGGTAGCTATACATGGCTGACAGATCCCTGCAGCCCTGGCAGGGCATAGGCCTCTCAGACCAAAGGACTGCAGACACACTGTGATTACAGATGAAACTGTTTTCTGGTATGCTGGAGAACACCCTGTTTGGTGCAAGGGTGATGCATAGTCATCCTTTCACCAGTGGTGTTTAAAAGCTTCAGTTAACCTGAAGCAAAACTCTCTGAACAGGCCTGAACTGGTAGCTGCATGTGTAGCCCAGAGGGGAGTTTGGCTGTGTGACATCCCTAGAAGCCAAATCCCCCCTGAGTAAATGCAATGCAGACTTGCTTTCACTGACACACACACAAACACTCTCAGGGCCAGAGGCAAGCACTCCAAGGCCACGTAACAGAGGCAGCACCTGAAGGCATTATTATCTTAAATGTGTTTTAATTTTTAAATCCTGAAGGTTTATCTGAGAATGGGATAGCAAAACCAGCTTAAAGATCCCAAATGTGAAGTTTCACTTCTTTTTGTTTCACTGGTGTGCCCCAGATGGCAGGGGAGAAGCCAGTTTTCTGATGACACTCATCATAGACCTTGTTTCTCTTTTCCCAACAGGGTGTGCATGGCAGGCTTGTACTCCTGACACTGAACACTGCTCTCCAGGTGTCACAGCATCCACAAGGAGGACACCTGGTAAATGCTCTTTCTGTGCCAGCAACACCTCCTGTTGACAGGCTTCCTTAGCAGGCTCCAGGCATCAACACACTGTTTTGTGAGATGTGGGGCATGTACCCTCTCAAGAGAGTCTGAGGAGTAGGTTGTGGCCCTTTAGTGTGAGGGGATGAAGTGGCCCAAAAAAATGGAATTGCCTGTAAAAGAGTTGCCCCTTAGTTATGCAAACAATGTGGAAATAATTTTAGTGGGTAGTATTTCAGGGTTGGGTTTGGTTTTGGGTTTTTTGGTTTTTTTTTTTCATNCCCACCAGTGTGCCACTGAGCATGGGGTCCTACCTTTCCCATTCCTTCCTTTCCTAGGTGCTGGCATGCCATGTGCTAAGATGATTTAGCTGAGCCTGTCAGGTTTTTAGTGTTCCTCACACCAAGACCAGCCAGCAGTGGGCTGTGCTCCCTCTCACTCACTCTTTTTGTTTCACTGGTGTGCCTCAGATGGAAGGGGAGAAGCCAGTTTTCTGATGACACTCATCATAGACCTTGTTTCTCTTTTCCCAACAGGGTGTGCATGGCAGGCTTGTACTCCTGACACTGAACACTGCTCTCCAGGTGTCACAGCATGTGACACCTGTGTCCTCAGACATGGTCATGCTCTCTGAGGATGAAATGGCCAAGGTGGTGGTGGAAGGCCCATTAGCACTCTTCCCTTCAAGCAGAAGTGAGAACACTGAGGACTTGTGTACCCAGCACCATCCTTGGTGTGTCTGGCTCATTATAGCCAGTTATTCTTTATACTAAACCAAACTGGTGGGAAATGTTAGCACCAGGCACATACTGTTTTAACTTCTACTTGTTGCTGCCTCCTCTCCCTTGCATTGCATGGGTACACAGAGGTACTGGCTCAAGAGGGTCTACCCCAATGGAAACATGGGGCCCATACTTGGCAGCTGCAGGTCTTTGTCTTCACATCACTAAGCAAATCTGCTGTGAGCACATCTCTTCACAGAGCGTTGAAGAGATTGGGGCAGACATGGAAGTTATTCCAGGGGCAGTGCACAGCTGGGTTGGGTGGTCCCACAGCAGAGCACCACTCCTCTGCCTGGCCCAGACCCAGCTTGGCTCTCAGCTGTTTGCCAGTGGCTACCCCAAGGTGAGTCACCCCAGTGCTCCTGGGTGGAATGGGTTATCGCTGTGATATGCTAAACTTTGCACTGCAGTTTGTTTGGGATGGGTGGGTAACAACCCTGCAGAAAAGAGGCACAGAGGAAAAAAAATCTTATAAAAACAAGCTGCAGACAGTATTTTATTGATAGTGTCAGGGTCTGGCACTGTAATTCAGGCAACATGCAGAGGAGGGAGGAAAGCCCTGGAGTAGCCCGTTATTTTCACTGGTACTGCCTGTGCTTCCCCGCCTCCAGCCATCGCCAGAGCTGGTGGGAGTGACTTCAGATGGGCCATGATGGCATTTTTGCTTCTGCTGCTTTACACACTCTCTCATTACAGCAAGACAACGCTGCCACCCCCGTGCCACTGCTGTGGGACAGCGCTGCAAGTGCATCCCCGCACCCAGACCTTACCCAAGGGCCAGCAGCCACAGCCACCAGAGTGGGGCCATAGCATGGCCACAGCGGGGCCAGCTGGCTCCTGTGCCTGTTGAGTCACCCACTGGCTACTTCTTTCTTGTTGCTTTAGCTAAATCAGGCAATCCACCCTGCCCTCACAGGGCTACTTGGCAGCTGCTGAGGAGCCTGGTGTGTGCCAGCCACGAGGGGCTTTGCTTGCTCTCACTCTGGAGCTGATATGGTCTAGAGAACAGGCAAAGCACACCCGAGGAGAACTGCAGCCTTGTATATCTGTCACATAAAACTCAGAGCCCCCAATCTGGCTCTTTATCAATTATTAGCCTGCTGCTAGAAGAAGAAAATAGATTTCATAAGTGTGTTCCTGTTCCCCACACCAGACAGATAGTCTGGCTGGATGATTTACGGGTGTGAGCTAGTGCGTGTGTGTGTGTGTGTATGTGCACATATGGTTCAAATCCTGTAAAGCAGAGTCCTGCCTCTGTGTGTGTGTGTGTGTTTAATGCTTTGCATGGTACATCATTCCCTTTCCGTGTGTGTCTGTCTGGTTTTCTCAGGCAGAGCCAGTTAGATTTCTCTTTTTTTTTTTATTTTTCATTTCACTTCACATGAATTGTGCAGTGAAAGCCAACAGCATCTGCCAACTCTGCCGTCCCAAAAATAAAAGTTGACACTCCTCTCCTAGAAACAGTTATCTCCTCAGTGTAGTCATGGTCAGACACACCCACACCCATCCCTTTCTTGAAACCGAGGCCAAATTTAATAATGTGCTTGGCTGCTTTTATTTCTGACTTAAAATGTCAAGGATTGAAAAGGCCTTTTTTTTTTTTTTTTTAAGAATGCAGATGATTTGAGTGATCCCAGGGCATGGCACTTACTATTGTAACTGTGCACAAAGGAGCAGACTGCTTGCCTCCACTCTGGCAGATGGGCACAACACTACAGAAGACAAGGGCAAAGGTGGAAGCGGTGACAGGAGAGGCACCACACCTTCTCTTCAAGCTAAAATTCCTCTCTTATATACAGTAAATACCTCGAGTATTGTGTTCAGTTTTGGGCTCCTCACTTCCAGAAGGATATTGAGGTTCTGGAGCATGTCCAGAGAAGGGCAACGAGGATGGTGAAGGGTCTGGAGAAGAGGCCCTACAAGGAGGCTGAGGGAGCTGGGG
>VXBZ01009252.1:152159-180853 GCA_013399135.1 Heliornis fulica
AGAGAGTCCTCAAGCATTGGGACAGGCTGCCCAGGGAGGGGGTTGAGTCCCCATCCCTGGAGGGGTTTAACAGACGGGGAGATGCGGTGCTTGAGGACATGGTCTAAGGGTAGACTTGGTGGCGGTAGGTTAATGGTTGGACTGGATGATCTTAGGGATCATTTCCAGCCTTAAAAATTCTATGATTCTATGATTCTATTCAATTTTCAAATTTCCTTGATTTTTTCCTGTTGTTTTTTGAGGTTTGAGACCCCTCCTCTTTCCAAGCCCCTAGCTTACTCAGAAAAAGTAAACATTGATTTCACCCCATTAGTAAGTGCCACAGAGGCTAAGGAGGGAAAGCTGCTCAGCTGTGAAACCAGAACAGCAGGGAGGGGTTGGTAAGAGTGGTGCAGGACATGTCACCTCTTAAGTTATACTTGCCCTGTGCAACTTGCTTTCTAAATCACTTGGCAGAAAAGTAGCTATTCAGTGTGGCAGCCATAGGTATGTCAGTGCTTTCAGTAAGAAGTGGGAAAAGCCCATGGAAATGTCCGGTTCAGATAGGAAAACACAGCTTAGAAAATGAATGGACAATCTGTTTTCTTGAATCACACCCATTTCCACCTGTACAATACCTAGACAGCAAGTTAAGTTCTTACAAAGCAGCAACAAGTCATGAATGCAAAGTGATTTCTACCACTGCTGTTGTGACATGATGAAACACATCTTGGCTTGCAGAGAAAATATTCTTCTTGGCACATGGAAGCCCCTCACTCAATTGAGGTGCAGTATTTTCAAGCTCCCAGAACATGAAGACACTTAGGCTATGCTAAAGAGCTGATGCTAATTTTTTCCCTCCATGAGTTCCAGCAGTTGTAGCTGGTTGGGTATTTTTCAGCTTCCAGGGTTGAGTAGTTCTCAGCTATGGGCATTGTTCCACGTGGTCAGAGCTGCAAGTGGTTTGAAACCAAAGGTTGGATGGAAAAAGGCTGATGACTGAAGAGCATTTCAAGTGTTTCACTGTCCAGGTGCCAGCTGGGTGAGACCATTGGATATACAAGAAACTGACAATAGAGATATGTCAGTCTTAAGTACCTGAGCAGGGTTTGGTGAACCCTCATAATGTCTATCTAGTTGGGTTGTTGGTTCATTGCTTTTGCAGAAAATGAGGTGTGTAGTTTGGGGAGTGCAGTTAGTTAAGCAGCAACTTCAGGATTTTTTTTTTCTCCAGTGAGCATAGGAGAATAAAGCTCCAGAGCAAAGAGATACCACTTGTTACCCTATAAAGCAATATTTGCAGCCCTGTAGGTGCCATTAGAGATGTGTTTTAGCTCTTGCACCTGTGCTCAGCTTTGCAAAGGTAATATTACATCTGTTTGATTGTTGTTATTTACATTTCAAGCAGACAAGAATTGTGTTATAAATTTGTAAAAGTCATATACCACATTAGCCTTGGCACACTTAGAAACCTGGATAACTTTCACTGTCATGGGAGACATATATTTTGTATACATTTTGTACAAGAAGCCTGAGCATTAAGGCAGCTCTCTGCCTAATGGTCTGTTTTGAGGACTGGGTTGAAGTGATCCACTTGATTTGTAAATTATCAGATCCCCTACATAAATGGTGAAAATCAAGCAAGATCCAAGCTGAATACTGCATTTTAACTGTAGACCAAGTGTCACTTTAGGCATGCATCTGTGCTCTGAGCTGCTGTGTGAAAACATCTCCCTTTTTTCCTTTACAATAAACCTGGACCTCTGTATGGTACTCAAATCAGATGTCTGGAGGGAATGGTTTGAGTAGTAGTCCAAATGTGTGACTCTACATAGGACTGTCTTACCACAGCATCTTGTCTGTAATGGGTAAGAGCTGCTCATCTTTCCCATTTCTTTAACATTCTATCCACATTTCATAGACATTAAACATGTAACATTTTTAAGGGGGGTGTTTTCTTTTTCAGAACATATCTGTTTTTAATGGAAGTGGCAAGCATTGTGCTGAAGAGGTCTGATCATCATGACTGGAGTGTACAGCAGATACAGTTAGGGAAACCACATGAGCATTTAGAGTCTGAATCAAACTCTCAGTCTCTGAGAGGTTTTCTGTGGCATATCTCTTTCATTTGGAGGTATGACCATCTTTAAATGCCCACCCATCTACATACTGATGTGGTTAGGAGCATGGGCATTAAATTTGAGTAACATCTAGAAGGCTTCATGTTGGTTTCCTTCCCTGGGGAATCTCTTGTCTAACATCTTGACACAAAATGCTGAGGAGACAGCAGTAGGCATCTGAACGTGGCATTCCCATCTCTGAGGTGGATATTTGAGGACAGATAACCTGCTCATGCCAGGAAGTCACTGTAAAATAGAAATCAGGGATGTTGTGAGCTTGAGTGTTGTGGAATGAATAGGCCTAGAATGGCATTGATGTCATAGAAATGGCCTTGTACAGGTAATACCTATAAGCTGTGGTACCTTTTAGGTGAAGGTAGGCCTCTTGCACCAGCTGTTCTCCAGGAATATATCCTGGCTTTCACCACAAGCTAGTGATGAAAGATGATGAAACATAAGCTTACCCTCAGCAGAAGAGTCCATGCCATCAGTGCAGTGAATTAGCTTCCCTTTGAGAGTTGTATCAGAGTCAGTGAGGTGGGTTCCCATTATCTGGAGTTGCAGTGTTCCCCATTAACTTCAGGAAGCCTTTAAGTAACCAAGGAAGGCCACAATAATCAAAGTATCCCTAATGAATAGGGAAATGCACAATACTTGGAACCAAACTTGTCTAAAAACTGTTTGAATAGCACGATGCTGAGCTACCCTTTCATCTCTATGCACTCAGGGATTTCTGAGCTTCATGCAGGGACTAATGATGGAAACCAGACTGGTAGGTGGGATGGTGTGGTGGAGAATTGCCATGAGCAGGAGCTGAGGACTACCTTAGCATGGCATAAGCACCTGCCTGCAAAAATATGAGCTATTCTAAGAGCCCAAGTACTGATACAAAGTGTAGCCAGATGAAAGCTGATTCCCATGAACAATAACACATGTTATTAATCCTGCAAACACAAGGAGCTGTCTAGGATAGAGATACACAATTGCTGGTGTTTCTCTCCTGGCATTTTATCTATTAATAACTATTTATTCACAGAGCAATATAACACACTCCTGTAATGAAAACTGATCAGCATTGTAAAGTACTTACCAAAGATGCAACTTTATGTTGGCTTCTCATGATGTCTCATGAAGTGGTTAGTGAACCTGAAGTTTTAGATTCA
This sequence comes from Heliornis fulica, assembly GCA_013399135.1. Taxonomy (NCBI): domain Eukaryota; kingdom Metazoa; phylum Chordata; class Aves; order Gruiformes; family Heliornithidae; genus Heliornis; species Heliornis fulica. Next base: position 155,422 of record VXBZ01009252.1, read on the forward strand.
GTAAGTAATCATGTAGTACGTGGCTCTGGTGATCTGAATGAAGAACAGCATACATGTGAGAAACCAAATAACATGGGTCACTTGACCCTAAAATCCAGCAACTGGGAGAAAAGCCACAAGTAAATGCTGAACACAGGCTGAGACAGAGAAAGAGAAGGACATAGAAAATTCTCCACAACCAGCAGTACTTGCACAATTACTTCACAAAGTATATGAACATATATATATGTGTGTGTGGCTACAAATCTTTTTGTCTATGGAATGTCTGCCTTGGAAACTATAAAACAGCAAATTTATTTTTCTGGGGAGTGCACCTGGAAAAAGAGAGAAATTTATTTTTCTGAGGAAAAAGAGAGAAATGCAACTTTTAAAAACTGACAGAATTTGTGCATGCATCTAAGATTCAAAGGGTGATTGTCCTCAGCTATTTATTTTAACAGACTGCATGAGGGTATTGTGGAGTAAAAAGGATGTTTTCCTCCCTTTATAACTATTTTATACTTGGAGAAATACAAAGCCAGTCTATAGCTTTAATACATTGTGGATACAAATAGAAATACTAATAAAAACAGCCAGGGTGATTTTTTAAAGTAAATAAGTTAATAGCAATAGGTTGCCCTTTGGGTTACTGGTTTTTTATTGGTACTGCACAGTAAAATACAGGAAGGAAAAATTCACAATCAGAAATACTTTCTAATGGGATTGAATGCTGTGGCCCCTGGTGTTGCACAGTGCCAGATCACCTAGGCTGCATGTCCCTTGTCTGTAACATTGTGAGCTATGTATGTAAGGCTGCAAGATGGACCTCCCTCTTAATGATCTGTGTTTCAACCATATTCAACGTATTTTTTCTTTCCAGTTTCAATATTTTAACGAATTTCTGACTCACAGCAACATACTTCATGAAGGCAAAAAGTAGTAGCAAAATCTAATCCTGGATTATTCCACCCATTCCTGACTTGTGCTCTCAGGATCTCAGTGGGTTCTTTTTTGCTAATCAAGTAAATCTGACTCATAAGAGATCCTGCTCACTCTCTTGCTGCATTTTCTTCCTAGCACCTTTAATGTAAACAACAAGAAGGGAGCACCCAAGTAAAAGCAGGGGGTAATGGCTTGGAGAGAACATCCCAGTGGATGTGGCATAGCAAAAGAAAATGCCCTTTTCCCAAGATGTCTAGTTTGAAAGGTGATCTTTGTGTCACTTAGATCAGCATGAATCAAGAGAAGAGGCTTTTACAGTCATAATGTATGCTATTGCACAGAACTTCATGTGGATAAAAGTCACATACATTATCTATTTGGGTCTATAATAAACACAAGGAGAGTGGTTGAGGATATCTGGGAATTGTTGCTTCCTTTCAGTGGGTTGCTAGGAAGAAGCAGGAATAAAGCTCTCCAAAGTTTAAGTTAGCTTTGTCCCCTTGGGAACCCAGTATCAATTTTATAAAAGGTGGGAAGGTTAGTTTATGGTTGTTTTCAAGAGAGAAGGGAAATAAGAGAATTTAAAGAAAACAGGTGAGACTTGAAGCTACTTGTTGAATGCAAGTGAAGAAGCATCAAGAGCTACTGAGCAGACTGGGCCCAGTCCCTCTACAGAACTGGTCTCCAAAGAGCTGCCACAGGTCAAGATGGCTGCTGTGGTGGAGGCCACAAGAGTCATGATTCACACAGAGAATGTGAAGTCAGTTATTCAAAGAGTTCAAAATGACAATGAATGGGAACCAATACACTTGCCAAAAAAAACAGGCAACAATGGTTAAGAGTATAAACATGTAGGGCAGACATAGGGAGCAGGCAGCCAACAAAGAGGAAGGAACAAGCTAAAATAAGTTGATGATTGAACAGACAGGAAATATTTAGCAGTGAAAGAGACAACGTGTGACTTAGAGGGAAATAAGAGGAAAGAGATGCAAGGTTAAATCTATAAAATAATACAGTGGTTATTTAGGGGATTTTTTTTTTTTCTGATGTCTTGCTTTAAACAGGGCAGAAGAAATAAGTACTAGGGAAATGCTGTAAAATTACCAGAAAACCACCAACAGTGGCACCTTGCCCCAGCAAAGACTTGTCAACTCCTCTTGAACTCCAGTTTGTCCTGGGTAATCATCCTGTTGCTTTATGCCTTCTCTTGCCTGGATGGCAAAATGTATGCAGTGTTTCTGTAGTCTTTTGAGCACTTCTTTGCTGCCTCAGGTCTAAATACCCTCTTGCCTATGCTCTGTATAGGTTATACCCTGTGCTCCATACTCTGCTTTGAGGTTCTAGCAGGGAGGGGACTGCTGGAGCTGGTAGATTTGTGTTCAGGTAATGTTTGAATAGAGGCAGACAGAAACAACCATCCCAGCCTTAGCAAAGTCAAAAGGAGCCAAAAAAAGCAGGTGAGAATAACTGAGGAAAAATCCTGTTTCAAGAAAATTGGGATATTTCAACTACATTAGCAGAGCACATCTAAATCCAGTTTGGTATCTCTTCTTTGACTGAGAAGTAATGGCAGCTCCTGTCTCTAAGCCCCTGGCATTCCTCCAGTCCTGCTCTTTCCTTCTCTGTGGAAGTTATGGGCTGGTGGAGCTGTCCTGTAGGTTGGATTCAGGCAGATCAAAGAGAGGAAGAATAACCTGAATGGCCTATTCTTACATGTTAGTAAATAAGGTAATGAACTTTCATAGCAGAGAAGAGCCACAATTCTAAGCAACATTGCATGTTATAAGGACATAATATTTTTGATAACTTAATAGAAGAAACAGCTGGGTCCTCACAGAACTCTATTATTTTGGCATAAGGTGATTCATGCAACTATGGGAGGGTGGGATTCTCTGTATGACTGGTGTCCCCCCTCTTTCTGCATCCCTTCACATGCACTTGAGCTCTAGATCTGAATGAACTTGAACTCATAAAATCTTTAAATGGTTTGGATCTTCATGTTGAAGCTGTAGCATCCTGAAATGCCAGTTCCACTTTATTCTGGTTTGTTGGGATGTGGCCTTTTGGACAGCTCTGAAATAATATTTTAGGGGGATACCAGAAAATCATCAGTCTGAGAAAACTACTCATCCATCAAGGAGGAACATACATTATGACACAAAGAAATAGGAGATTAAGATGCTCCAGGACAGCTTCCTTATTCAAAATTAGAAATAAGGAACTGGAAAAGGAAAAAGTAATGATTTGCTTTGATCAGCACAGTACTGTGACTTGAGTGCAGGGCCTGACTTTGCTCTCAGTTACCCTGAGAAATTCAGTGCAATCACAGTGTTAAATTGGTAGGATCAGAATAAGATCTCTGTAGTTCTCACACATGTTCACATCTCACAAAGACTTTTTCGTGGGACAGGCTCAGTATCACTTACAAAGGTCATAACTGATTGTTGGAGTTACCATTTAAATGCAAGCAGCTCTATCTAGATTACTTATCCTAGATTAAAATGAAAAAATAAAGTAATAAAATGTATGTGGCTATGGGACCTTCTTCTGGTTTTGTGCTTTCTGATTGCCTAGGGACAGGGGAAATCCCTGGCCTGGCTGCACAGGGTGCAAAGGCCTGACATTTGTCCAAGGTCAAATCCAGTTAACCTGGGCAGTAAATGATGAAAACTACCCCACAAACCAGGAATAATAAAAAAAAAAACAAACCAAGGTCTGTGAGTCTTTGTGGTCCCAAGGATGGTACAGTGTCATAGGAAGGTGCTGATGCCTTTTGCCAGCATGTCTTAACTGCTGCTGTCGTGTACAACTGCCAAACTAAAACTACCACAGATACATCTGCCCACACTGCAGTTACACCTTTTTGTTGCATAGGCAACTCTTGGATACCCTCTGTAAGTTGTGGCAGACTTCCAGCCAACAATGGCGCCTGGATTCTGCAGCACTACCTGCTGTGGGGGTTCCTAGCACATCCCACTTCTTTATTTACCCCTCTTTCCCTTCAGACAGAGCTTGGCAAGAAGCCCTGTGGCCATTTTCTTCACTGAATTCGTGCCAGAGGAAACCCACTTGGATAAGGACTGGGACATTTTGAGCAAAAGCAAGGTTGTAAGTCCCAATGGGTAGTCTTTTTTAATGCCTATTTTCAGCAGCAGGGTTTGGGAGTGTGGCCTTGGGAGCCCAGCTGGGATTTGCTTTGTTGGACCCTTAAGAAACTTTCTAACAGCTTCTTAAAGAAGCCACATTGCAAACCCACCACACACAATCTGTATGGCAAAGACTTGAATGTATTTGAGGTTATTCTCATTTTCTTGGGCATCTAAAATATAATTGTTTAAAAATGTGGTTTGATAGAAAATGTGTTTTAATTATAAGGGGCTTTGAAAAAATACCCAAACAATTCACAGCTGTAAGACCAGTTTAGTCAACCCTTGCTTACATCTGAACAGTAGTCCATGTAGTAGGGTGCTACCTTGAGACCTCCAGATGCTCCTCTGCAAGAATGGTTGTCAGTTGCCATATAGGAAAAACAACACCAATCACTCTTGAGATGAGTTACTTATTGGAATCAAAGATCAAAATGACTGATTTTTTCATGAATGAATAGAAGAGTCACTGTTCCTTTTTTTTTTCCAGTTCCAAACGGTTCTTAAAAATCTTTGAGTCCACAGTGTGGTAGTTTTAAAATTTAATTTTCGTGTTTCCATTTAATAGATTCAGCTAGCAAACCCTTAGCAACATCAGCCATGTTCGTGGACAGTGATATTTGCTTAAGAAAGAGAGTCACTGCCATACCTTGTGAAGTGATGGTAAACATCCTGAACTTGCACACAGAGAAAGGTCAAAGATCAAATACATTTCCTCACCAGGGAACCGTCCTGTAAAACACAATGATTCTGTTTGTTTATGTGGTGGTAGCACGGGAGTTACCGACTTGAAAGAACGATCATGAGGACTGGCTTGAGAAATTTTAAAAGACACATGTAAGATGTTGGATCTTTCAAAGACTACAAGGTTGCTGCCTTGTCACTGTGGTCCCTGGGTTTAGTCCTTCTCATTAAGGACTCTAACAGTGTTATGAAGATGGCAGTGACTACAACCATTAAGGCTGTGCCTGTGTGTACTCACTTCAGTGCTTACTTCCCTTTTGCTGACTGCAGCTCAGACAGGGGAAACACATAGTGTGAGACCAGCTGAGTGTGCAGACAGCGTTAGGCATTCCAGGGGAGCAGTTAACATTAGTGTCTTCATAAGATTTCCGAGTTCCAGTCAGACTAGAGCTGGCAACTATTTCTGGGATGGAGTCAACATTTGTTGCTTGGCCAATTTAATTGTTGAATTAAATGTTAGTCTGAAGCCATATTAATATTACTTAGTCCTACTGCTCTGATGACTGATGTGTAGTCTGCAAAATCTGAGGTATTGGGATGTATCAGGAAAATTAATTCTTCAAACAACACAAAATTTTACTTGCTCTATTAAAAAAAAAAAGAAAGAAAAATAAACCAGGATGTTTCTATTTGGGTGTGCTTGGTGTTCGTGCTGTCTTTTGCTATTCTTGTTCATCTGGCATTCTCATTATATCAAGGAACCATCCCATAAATATACACTAAGTGACAGCTATCTCCTCTGGAACTGAAAATCAAAATTATTATATGATGCAACAAGCCTGTGTGATGAATGACTAGGAGGAGTGGAAGAGAAATGATGAGGCCAGCACAGACAGGAAACAGAGCTATATAGACTGTGTGTAAAATTTGTAACTTTGCAGTACGTGTTAGGTTTGTTTCACTAAGATATAAAAAGAGGAAAAAAGATTGATAACATCAGTAGTTCCTTCTTGCCACCTGCTTCACTGTTTTGTGGCAAAGATGAAGGTGCATTCCTTTTGTACATCAGGGTACATGTCATACTTTCTGTAACAAAGCATACCACCATGTTTTGTACACTTGCATTTTCTGTTGAGTTGTAAGGAAATTAATCAGAAAATACAGTGCTCAATCTTTGAGCACTATGAACCTGCTAATTTTGTAGTTAACAGATGTCTAGCATGTTGCTTTGCCTTTCCCTTATAAATATTTTCCAGAGGAGTGCCATGTCTTGACTGGACCATCTTGTAACCATTAAGAGGTAACAGAGAAAACAGGGATGAATTCTATGCTTGGATGGAAGCCTACCAGAACCAGTAGTACAGCAACACACAACACCCCAGTCAGACGTTAAAGCAGACATTAGGCTAAAGAATCCATTTTTCAAGGGTGGGATAGGGGTGCAGCTGACATCTACATGACAGAAAATGGAAGAACATACACATAAGTACATATATTTTATGCATGCACGAGGGGGGTTGAGATGGACTGAGAGATCAGACTGCTATTTTATCACTGGGATACTTAGCAGGGTCTGCCAGCTGGACTTACAGTGGGGACTAACCCAGATAGCATGAAATTGATGTTCCCCCAAGCTAGAGTGCCTCTGAAACACAGGAACATGACATGCACTTATCTTTATCACTCAAGAGGTAAAAAAATTAAAAAAATAAAGGAGGAAGCACAAGAATTGCTGGGCAGCAAAATGGCCTCAGGGAATTGCTATGAAAAAAGCAGAAAAGCGTGATTTCTAATGGGAGAATTTTGACCCTGTGTTATAGTGGTTGAAGTTAGGGTTAGGGTTAGATACTTCTAGAATTGCTTTCCCATAGGATTAGGGTTTAGAGTGTAGAATTAGGGTTGTCAGGGTAAGGGTTAGGGTTTAGAGTTAGGGGTCTTTAAGGTTAGAGGTCAATGTTAGGCTTAAGGTTATAGTCATTAAGGTTAGGGTTATTAGGATTAGGGTTAAGGTTCAGGGTTATCATTAGGGTCATTAAGTTTAGGGACTTTCTGTTAGCCTTTGTGTTAGGCTTTGGGTTAGGGTCAGGTTAGGATTAGGGTTTAGGTTTCACAGGATTAGGGTTTAAATTTCAGGTTGTAGTCATTTAGGCTAGGAGTTAGGGTTAGGTTTAATCCTTTTAGGGGTAGTGTTAAGGTCAGGGTTTAGGATCAGCATTAGGCTTGTGGTTAGGGTTTAGGGTTAGAGTTATTAGCATTAAGGTTAGGGTAATTCAGTTTAGAGGTTAGGGTTAATGTTGTAGTCATTGAATCATAGTATTTTAGGTTTGTTTAGGTTGAAAAATACCTTTAAGATCAATTGGTAATGTAGCACTGCCCAGTTCATCACCAAACTATCTCCCTAAGTGCCACATCTACACCTCTCTTAAATATCTCCAGGAATGGGGACTTAATAATTTCCCTTGGCAACCTTTTCATCAAAGATTTTTTTCCTAGTACCCAGTCTAAACCTCCCCTGGCACAACTTGAGGCTATTTTCTCTTGTCCTATTACTTGTTACCTGGGAGAAGATGTTATACTGACTTGGCTACAACCTCCTCTCAGATAGTTATAGTGAGTGTTAAGGTCTCCCCTCAGCCTCCTTTTCTCCAGACTAAACAACCACAGTTCCCTCAGCAGATCCTCATAATAGTTGTTCTCTAGGCCCTTCATCTGCTTCCTTGCCCTTCTTTAGACACACTCCAGCACCACAGTATCTTTCTTCTAGTGAATAGCCTAAAACTGAACACATAAGTTACAGCCTCATCAGTGTGAGTAGAGGGGGACAATTATTCCTCATGCTGCTAGTGACACTGGTACAAGCCAGGATGCTACTGGACACATTAGCCACCTGGACACACTGAGGGTTCATTTGCATTTGCCTGTCAACCAATATCCCCAGGTCCTACTCTTCCAGGTGGCTTTGCAGCCACTCATCCTCAAGCCTGTAGCATTGCATGAGGTTGGTAGGATACAAGTGCAGGACCTGGCACTGAGCTTTTTTGAACCTCACACAGTTGGCCCTTACCCATGGATCCAATCTGTCTACATCCCACTGCAGAGCCTTTCTGTCCTCAAGCAGATCACTCCTGCTCTGCTTGGTGCCATTTGCAAACTGACTGAGGGTGCATTCAATCTCCTCATCCAGGTTATTAATAAAGATACCAAAGAGAACTGGCCCCAGCACTGAGCCATGGGGAACACCACTTGTGACAGCCAACTGAATTTAACTCCATTTGCCACCATGCTTTGGGCCCAGCCATTCAGCCAGCAAAGTGAAGACTCACCAGCCAGTTCCTCCAGGAGAATGCTCTGGGAAACAGTGCCAAAGGCTTTACTGAAGTCCAAGTACAAAACATCCACAGCCTTGACCTCATCCACTAAGTGTCATAGAAGGAAATCAGGTTGGTCAAGCAGGACTCACCTTTCATAAGGTTAGGGTTGTAGTTGTTAAGGTTAGGGCTAGGGGTAGGGTTATAAGGGTAGGGTTAGGATCAAGATTAAGCATTAGGGTTGTTATAGGGTTTACAGTTAGAGAGTATGGTTAGAGTTAGTTTTAGAGTTACTAGGGTTAGGCTTAGGCTAGGGTCATTATTGTTATGGTTATCATTAGGCCAGTTAGGGTTAGGGCTAGGGTTTATTGTTAGGTTTAGGGTCCAGAATAGTTTTATGGCTAGGGTTAGGTTTATGTTTCAGATTTAAGTTTACTGTTATGGTTTAGGTTGTGGGTAATTATATTTAAAGTTTAGGAGGTGTTTTTTAGATTAATGCCTGAGTTAGGATGTAAAGTTAGGTTTAGGGTTACAGTTTAGGTTAGGGTTTAGGGTTATTGTAATTCCATTTAGGGATTAGAGACTTCTAGTTTTGCTTTCATGTAGGAGTGCTAAAATTTATGCACTTGTCTTATGTATTTTTACACTGCTGGAATTCTTTAAATGCTAATTTATCTGTCTCTTTTAGACCTCTATGACCTTCTTGTCATATATATTGTCCCCTCTATTTTTAACCTATCACCTAAGAGCCTCAGCTTTAGGGCCACTGTGCAAGGCACCGTACAAACATGGATTAATAGGAGCTGCCTCTCCTGAAGAGCTAAGGAAATTGAGCAAAGAAAGGCCAGGCTTGGGAAAAAATGTCACAGAGTGGTAAAGCAATTGTCCTGGAGGCACACCACCCCAGGACAGCGTGAGACCTAGCTCTCAGGATGCCAGGGACCTACCTGGCTGCCATGCTGCAGGGGCTATGGTAACAGCCTTTTGAAGAATAAAGTTCTGAACCTCCAGATGAAAGAAGCAGCTGTTTATCAATGATGCAGGACATGGATTCAGTGCAGTGCTTTTCCTCATGTGTCTCCTATTAATTCCTAATTACACAAGCCATTAATTTATTTTGTGCTTGGATGGATTGACATCCAAGTATCACAGAAAACTTTTTCTTCACCTTTTTTTTTCTTGAATCTTTCTTCAGAATAAAACCTCCATAATAGAAAACAACATCTTGTGCATAAAACAAAGCAAGTGGCTCTGAAGATGAAATGTTCACCCCTGGGATCTTATCCCTGCACATCGCAGCACAAATCCTCCTCAGAAGGGTTTCTCCTGGCTCTCTACCTGAGGGGCACTCCATTTCCTGACCAAACACCACATGGAAAATTAAACTTCACAGAAAATATATATAAAATCCAACACCTCTCTATAACAAGCTATATGGAGTGGCCAGATATTAAGTCGTTAATTCTTACCACTGTTAAATGCACAGTGTGTAACTACCACTATATAACACTGTACAATACATGATTCTTTTAATGTGCTGATCAAATTGTAATTTATTCAGCTTTTTTTTTCCCCTTACCTAATCTGGGTCCTCCTCCCCATTTCCTTATAACAATAGCTCTATTTTCTCTCACTTTCTGTGCAGTAATGTATGTGTTATGAAGTCTGGTCCTTGCAGTGTATACAAAATTTCCTTAAGATTACCAGAACATGTACCTGGAAACAACCTAAGCCAGAAGTACAAATACTGTTTTTCTACCCCAGAGCCCTGTGCAGGGTAGCCCTCCTACCTTGCACAGCCCCAAATCTTGCTCTGTGGGGAAGAGAAGAAGAGACAATGTGGAACAAAGTATTTAAAAAAGGGATTTTGTTTCATTTTTTTGCTATATCTATTCACCTTGTGCATCTCTACATCTGTAGGTATACATACACATGCATGCATACGTGTGTACATGCATATATATATATATATAAACACTTATAGATGAACACCTAGCTACACATAGCTATTTAAGTCTACTGAGTACTGAGTCAGTGCCCTCTTCCTCCTTTCCTGTTTGTAAAGCCATTTTTCAGATTCATTAGGAATCTGATCACTCCAAAAAAAATGACACATCACCGAACGGCATCTGTTAAATTTTCTTCTGCAACTCAGAAGTTGTAGAAGATAAGAGTTGGCTACTTTCTTGTGCAGGGCTACTTCTGGAAAGCAAAGGGTCTCCTGCAGGATGGAGGAAAAAGGAACCTGGAGCAGAAAGACCTCCGTGACTCGCCATGACTAGTTAGTGCCAGCTCCGTTAGCTCTGGGCGGTCAGCACCCTGTGTGCTGGGGAAGGAGGGGTGCCAGGCCCCGGCCCCCAGAAGCAGGCAGCTGCGGCAGGCCCCAGCGCCGCTTGCCTTTCATCCAAGAGTCTCTCCAGCCTCACTTTTTATGGCTTTATGTAAACTCTGGGGTCCTGCTGGATGAAAGTGCTCTCTGTTTCGCAGCGGAGCTGTGGCTTTTGGATTTTACAGCCCCCAAAATTACTTCACGATGATCCAGAACACACATCACAGCCCAGAAACCACACGGGAGCTGTGCTGGTAAAGGAAGCTGAGAGTTGCTGAAGTAGCCAGACTGAAATTTATAACCGTGACCTGGGCCTTGTCAGGCCTTTACGACACCGTGTAAAGTGAATTGCTGCTTAGTCACCAATTTGCTTGGCAAGATTGGCTGGATTAGGAAATACATAAAAGGTCAGACAGTAGGAGTTTGTCTAGACATCCTATTTTGGATTATATGCTCTACATGTTTCTGTGGCAACCCCTGCAAAACATTCATATTTTAGCAATATTTTTGAAGGCTCCTTTTCTGTAATGAGCTACCGAAACTCTTGTGAGCGATATTAACTTGTTTCCTTAGTGCCTGCAGCCCAGCTACACCCTTTTAGGAAGCCAAGGGGAGCCACCTTGGCCAGGCAGCTGCCAGGTTGCACGACCAGCTTCCTCACAAAAGCAGAGACTATGCCCGTGGGGGCAGTTGACAGCCCAGAGAGGACTGTGAACCTGCTGATGGTGAAGGACCTGAGAGATGTGGACCACACACTTCCCTATGGCTGCCAGAGCATGCTCCATTGCCCTTCACCAGCCCAGGCTCCATGCTGACCTTTCCAGGATCAAAGGGATGGCTGGACACAGAAGAAACAGATACTACCTCAGGTTCTCTGCTTGTGAGCAGGACAGAGGCCTGTGAATAGAAGCAGCAGCATCATACCTTGCCATTTGCAACTGAGTCACAATTTTAGCTGGGCTGCTTGGTAGTTTTAACACAAACAGATGCAAAAAAAAAGCAAAGTATTATCACACAAAAATAAAACTGGCCAGCCAGGCAAAGAAAGGCTCAATAGGCAGGTTTTTTACTCCTGTGACATTATTGCTATTTATTCCCTTCCATCCCATCTCCCTTGCAAGTGAAAAGTGGGAACAATTTCAAATGTAGAGCACTGGATTTCTTCTTCTTGGGTTTTAAACCAGGAGGAAAACAAAAAGAAACCAAACCAAAAAAAAAGTGGACTTCAGGAGTTTCAATGACACTAATTGGACTTGACTGGGCTTTCCAGGTTGAATCATATAGATGCCAATTTAAACTAAATAGAATGTAGCAAGAAAGTTTTTATGAAAACCAAAGGCTGATTTACTTTGTTTACTCAAGTAAAAATTAATGAAGAAATAAACACTCCAGACAGTGCTTTTGACCAGGTTTGTTGAAGTAAATGTATGCTTTAACTTTATGCTTCCTATCATTTGGTAACTAGAAAACTTGCTTTCAAATTCGTTCCTGAAAGGGCTGATATTTATTAGGACTGGTCAGTTTCCTTTCCTTTTCCTTATAATTATCTTCTGGATAAATAGTTCTGTGAAAGGAGTTTTGCATTGCTGTCTGCTGACGTAGCCAACACCTGGACCCATAGTGGTGTTAATTCAGCAGCGCAGCAGACATTCCTCTGAGAATATCATGCACCTCCCTTGCATAGTGCCCTTCCTCACCCACCTCCAAGCCCTTTAGAAAAGTGGGCATCATTATCCCCACTCTGCAGATGAGGAACAGCTGGAGGAAAGGAGAGCTTAGAGAAATAAGCAGACAGTTTTGAGAAGGTGTGTACTATTTTCAGCTTCCCTGGCACTCTTTGGGGTGAGAGTGCTGTTTCCATCACTGCTCACCTCTCATACGTGTGTTGAGAAGGTGTGTAATTAGTTTACTTTGTAAATTAAACTGCAAAGTACCATACTGGGTTATTGCTGAACCGAGAAAGATTTCTGAAGTAAGAGCAAAGAATAATAGCCTCTGTGCTGATACCCTTTGAATTTGAAAACTCACACTCCGGCACTTCCCAGGCAAAGTGAGTCAACACGAATTCATCGTTGTCTCTGGCACAGGCAGAGGGATTGCATGAATTTGGGGAGTGTAGCAACACCCCCAGGGCTCAGGGTGTGTGTGCTGATGTATCAGACTCTATGCTCTAAAATAACCACAGGCAGATGCATATTTCGTGGCCTACCTGTTCACCAAGGCTGGGAGTCAAATAATGGAAAATTGAAACGTGCAGTGGAAAGGAAGTTCCAGGATTGACCAAGCAAACACCCTCTTTGGTTATAAATTGTTTTCATCCAGCTTCCTTTGGTCATACTTCCTTGGTGATTTGCCTATAAAATAAGCTTTCATTTAATGTTTTGAAATACTGTGTTAATAAGAAGGCTATAGAACCACATCAGATATTTCTGAATTCCAGCACAAATCTGTTATCTATTATTATTATTATTATTATTATTATTATTATTATTATTATTATTATTATTATTATTATTATTATTATTNGAAGTCAGACATAACTTTTTTAATTACAAACATATTAACAAATTTTATTGTTTGCCTTGCTTAGTCCCATCTGCCCTTGTAGGACTGATCTTCATTTGATTGATAGACATTTATCAGTTTTTCTCCTTCAGAATCACAGAAACACAACCATACCTGTCCTCTCTAAACCATATCCCTGAGCACCTCATCTACCCATCTTTCAAACACATCCAGGGATGGTGACTCAACCACCTCCCTGAGCAGCCTGTTCCACATCCCAACAACTCTTTCAGTGAAGAACTTTTTCCCAACATCTAATCTGAACCTGTCCTGGCACAGCTTGAGGCCATTTTCTCTTGTCCTATCACCTGTCACTTGGCTGAAGAGACCATCACCCACCTCTCTACAACCTCCCTTCAGAAAATTATAGGCAACAATAAGGTCTCCCCTCAGCCTCCTCTTCTCCTGACTAAACAACCCCAGTTCCCTCAGCTTCTTCTCATAAGATTTGTTCTCCAGACCCTTCACCAGCCTGGTTGCCCTTCTCTGAATATATTCTAGGACCTCAAGAGAAGCCTGATTGTCCTCCAAGGGATAGCTAGCCACCACTTGGGAATATCCTAGTAAATGTAGCAGCTATTGGGATGAACTACATTCCTGTTTTATAGTTGAATGTAACAGGAAGGTTGTCTACTGTAAAGAACAAACTGAGGGGACAGATTGCACTAATGCTTACAAATAAAAGGGGTGAGTAGGTGGTGTATTTTTAGATCTGTGGTAATATGTAGAAATCTCAGAGGAAAGCAGGTTTTGATAGATGCTTGTGCAGTGGGGAAGATATTTTAAAGAAGTTTTTTTTAAAATAGACTTCCTGGCAAGCTAATACCTTCAGAATGCTAAGGCAATATAAGCAAAATAGATCATTAATTTTAAAATTTAAGCAAGCTACTCATAGCTCATGATGCTTTTCACTACTCACAAAGATAGCTGAATGAGATATGTAATGTGTATTGTGGGTGACCTCTGGTCTCTCTATCCTCCCTGATGATAGATACTCTCATACTGCAATGCAGTATGTATTTCTAAAATGGGGTAAAGGAAATTAGCAGATTAGGTCTAGATGAAGAGGAAAGGGCCTTCTGTTTTTCTGGATTCTTGAATGGTGTTCTTATCTGCTGTAGGACACCAAATTGTTCACTCTTTAAAACTAGCCTATGAAACAACAGCATTTTTATGAAGTAGAAAAACAAGTGAGAAGATAAATCTATCGATGTGATCTAGGTACTAAGCAGAACATAGAAGCAATGCAGAACACATGAAAAGCTTGAATAAAATTCTCTGCACAGAGAAGAAAAAGGTAATTTTAGTCACAACCAGTTCTTTAGTGCTTTTCTCTTGTGGATCTCAAAGTATCTTAGAGGATCAGCATGTCTGGTCTTGGGGCCCCTTGTAGCCTTGAGTTTTCTTGTTCTCCAGGGAGTCCCACTAGGAAGCTTACAACGTGCTGGTACACACTTTCCACAATACTATTGCTACAAAACACGTTACTAATATCTACAAAGGTCTAGACATTAAGTCTCTATTAGATTCATTGCTGCATAATATGTTGCTGAGACCCACAAAACTCCAGAGAGTAAGTCCCCTACCAGATCCAGCCCTCTTCAATACCACTACTCTATTTACAGAATGGGAAACTGAGGAACAGCACCAATAGCACCAATATCCTGCTGCTGCAGTGCTGCATCCACTAGTGCTGCACCCACTATTAACTACAAATGCTGATTCAACTGGAAACCATACAAAAGTATTGTGGAATTACCACCAGTACTGGAATGCAAATGACAAAAGAAACTGGGTTTCTCTGACTCAAAATATGCCATCAACTGTGACATCCTCACTTGAACCTGCTGTGAGATAGGAAAAGGCTCTTTAGATAACCTGTTCAACTCCTCCTTGGCAGGTGAGGAGAGGCAAAGCTCTTTGCCTCTGCTCCAAACTTTCCATCCAGGTTGCCCTAGAGAGTTTCCATTCTCTTCCAGGAAAACTGCTGGATCATCCTCCTGCAAGTTTCCCCTGTACTTGACATCATGCCAGAGCTATGTTCTTTGGTAATCTCCTCTTCACCTTCACACTGTCCATATACTTAAGTCTAGTAACCATTATTAATGCATGTATTATATTATTTTGGCAGCAGTTTTCTACTAGATAAAATGCTGCTTTTTTGGATGTGGCTTATCACCCATGTCACCTTCTCTTTTCCTTTCTTGGGTCTTTTCCAATGTCTGTTTTCTCTCCACATAATTTTCCTCTTGAATATTGCACTGTATTAATACCTTCTCTTCCCTTTTCCCTCTGACTTTCCTTCTTCCACACTTTGTTTCATGACCTCTTCTTATTCTGTGTCTCCCATATTCCTTGTTTTCTATCTGGTTTGTCCCTGTGTCATCAAGCAGAAACAGATCAATTGTGCCAGTATGTTTGGGGAGTTTCAGAGCAAATGCATGAGCAGCAGTTGGTCCAGCCAAACAAGAATTCAGCAGTCTCTCAGCCATACTTTACCTGCTTAGTCTGAGCATATGGAAGAAGGCACAGCTGCCACATCTACTGGAGAGGTTCTCTGCAGTCATAAGGGAATGTATAGGAGACACAGCTATCCAGAGTGCCTGTGCCTTTTCACCCTGTTTGCCACAGCTGGAGCACACCTCCACTTTCCTTAGAGGTTTAGACAAAGGTTTTGGTGTGAGATAGGGCAGGAATAACTCCTAGAATATTTGTAATAACCCTGAAATCAGATCACTTCTGTGGCTAAACTAGAACAGCAAGGACATCAGTGTTATCTAACACAGCAAAGCAGATCACAGAATCACGGAACATTAGTTGCTGAAAGAGATCTCAAAAGATCATCCAGTCCAACCACCCTGCCCAAGCAGGATCATCTAGAGTAATAAACTAAAAATAATCAGTAGAGAAAATGATAAAGCAGATAAACTGATAAAGGATATAAACTTAGAGATACTGCCCAGTAAGTATCTCAAAAATATTATTTATTGAAAAATATTAATCATAGAGAGGACACCTGTGTTTTTAATTGCCCAGTCTGATTCAAAGGTATCAAGAACAAAATTTGTACAATTGCCTGCCTTCACACCTAGTTGTCTGTCAGTCCATGCAACAGGGTGCATATGGCACAGTATCTTGTGACTTCTGTGCAAGAGAATGATAACACCAGTATTGGAAACACCCTTCAGGGAACATAACCACCCCTCAAAGTGTGCCTGTTTTGCAGAGACAACCAACATAACCAGAGGATTCACCTGCTTCCTAGGACTGCTGCCTCTGAGACTCATTTCCCACTCAGGTTGCTGTTACACCTCCACCTGCAGAGAAGCAATCCAGGAAGGATGAGTCAGGCAAATGGTGATTCCCAAGCCACTGTTTTTCCAGCACCACTCCATGCAGATGTGCTCTCAGCAGGGACAGATGCTTATATTGCCTGAGGCCCTACCTACACTGACTCCCACCATCACTACTGCCAGTTGAAAAGTTGTAGTCCAAAAAAAGCTTCTTCTAACCAGACTCTTGTATAAAAGCTTCCTCTAAAAGCCTTCAGCTGTTTCTAACTGAAGCATGTCAAGGTGTAGGAGGGAAGCCCTAATGGCTTGCAGGGAACTAGGAAACACCAACTTCAGTGAAATGCCTGTGGCCAGCTTTAAATGTTCTTAGAGGTTTTATTTTTAACTGTTTCAGTAAGTAAGAGATGTCATGTGGTTGTTTGGAGGATAAATAAATGAAGCGCTGGTAATTTAATATCAGCTCTGTGTATGGCCTCGTATTTTTTCTCATCTCCATCTCAAGCCACAGAAACCAAACTTTAATTATTGTCTCTTCCTCAAAACAACATGATTGCTTTTGCAGTTTCCTCCTTGACAAGCTGCCAGCAGTGCATTATCATGTATGCAGGATCTCACAAGACTTTTAAAAACTGCATATCATCACAAGCTGTCTCCTTGGTAAGAAATAGTGTAGCGTTCCCTCTGTAGAAACAGTAGTAAGCTGTGAGGTATAAATTTCTAGATGATGACTGCAGAGTTTGGATGGTGATGTAAGGGCTTCAGAGAAGACAGTAACTTTCTGAGAATGCCTGCCCAGAAATCCTCATCACTGAGGAATGGCTAAATATACCATAAATTGCAGGCTGATTGGCTGGAGGAGACTTCAGATCCTAATTATCTCCTGCTAATGCAGGCGCTGGAATGAGACATCTAACCGAGCTACTATGGTGCACAAACTATCCTCCCACCCACACCCTCCTCAACATTTTCCCTTTCTGTTCTTTAGTAAAAAAGCTCACTGCTTTTCTCTCCCTTCTTAACTTTGCCTTTTTCCATTCCCCGCTCTAACACCCTCTCGAGTGGGTCTGCCTGCTGTCTACACCGAGTCACTGAACAGATCACTTCACAGAAGGTTTCCAAAGGGAAATTGCCCATTCCCTCTTTGACTGGTGAGGTGAAATTTTGGTCTTTGAAATTTTAGTCGAGCCAATAATATGTCCATCCTCTGACACACATACAGATTTAGAACCTGTTTCCTATTAATGTCCTGCTAAGATGTAGGTCATCTGGGCTGCTGCTTCTGCTGATACACTTCCATAGAGCTGAGATCTCTGTGGTGTGCTCAAAGGTTGATTATGCAGATAACCTCAGTGCAGCAGAAACATTGTTTTATACAGTTTTCCTTCCATAAATCAATTCCATCAGTGGTATTAGAGAGACCACCTCATGTTTGTTTTATTTAGCTGTTACAAATCAAGGTAATTTATCTCTTAGTATTTGATAGGATATCCCCTTTTGGAGTTATGTTACTTTCAATAATTAAAAAAAAAAAACCAAAAAACCAGCCAAAAACCTGAGCTGTTAACTATTGCTTTTAGTAAAGCTTGTTTGCTTTTATATCTGAAATCTTGCCAATTAAGGTTTCTACTTAACAGTTAATCCCATTCACAATTAGCCTCAACAAAACCTTGGTTATGTCTTTCTTAATCATCACACCACCAAAGTCATAGGTTGGGATCCAGAAGGAATGTAACAGATAACTACAGTGCAGAGACAGGAGCAAGTGCATCAACAAGTTGTCTTTGGAATAGTGAATATCCCAGTAGCTGTAAACTTGTGAGGCACTGGAACAAGTTTGCCAGTGAAGTGGTGGCTGCCCCCTCCCTGGAAGTGTTCAAGGCCAGGTTGGACAGGGCCTTGAGCAGCCTTGTCTAGTGAGAGGTGTCCCTGCCCATGGCAGGGGGGTTGGAGCTTGAGGATCTTTAAGGTCCCTTCCAACCCTAATCATTCTGTGATCCTATGTGGGCTGTCAGCCCTGCATACTTTGTCAGTCAGCTACCTGCTGCCATCAGTTCCCTGCTGGGGGACTCCAGACTGGGCAGATTGTAGTCAGCTGGGCAGAGTGCTGACTCCAGGGATGGCCTTGCAGACCACAGAGACTTGCAGACCACAGAGGACAGGGTTTCTCCCAGTTCAGACACTGACGTAGTCATTCCTGGTGCTCCAGTTCAGGGGCCCAAATTATGATGCTGCAGTGAGTCATATTGGGCAGCTTATCCTAAGTCTGTCTCTGTAATTGGATAAGGACATAGCCTAACCTGACAAATTAAAACATGATGGCTAATATTTAGTCAGCTAAAATAAATTATTGTAATTCTGTATCAGTTTCAAACATTTCTCGTTTAACAGGCTTAGAAGCCTAAGCCATGTAGTAGTATTGGAAATGTTACATCCAGCCATACTATGAAGCCAAGAGCCAGGAGGATAGTACTGCTGTCTCTTCATCCTCTGAAATCTCTCCATATACATATTTATTATGTCACTGTTGGGAGTATGTCAACATATATTAACAAGTGAACTTTACAAAGGACAAATTATATAAATATTTTAATGTATTAAAACTTTTCAGAGTTATCTATATCAAGATAGTAGGTAATGAAGTATTGCCCCAATCATGACCAAGCAGCCCTGAAGCTATGCACTGGTCTGTTCTCCTCACTCATATTTGGGGTTTGCATAACTGATACAAATTGATTAAGAAGCAGCATGAGATGGCTCTAGTTTCTTCAAGTGTCAATTTAGTACCTGCTTCCAGTAATGGAAACAGTATGGTCAGCTGGGATGGAGCTAGCCTTACAATTATGCAATCTCAAAGATGGCTCTCTGTCTATGATCTTTTCTTGTAAACCTGCAGCTTTTGTGAGGGGTGGGGATGAGTCTGACAGCTCCAGGCCTCCATTGCACAGCTTATGAGGTGTTTGGACTCCAAAAATAATGCCACAAAGCTCCTCAAGACCTCAGGCCACGTGTCCTGAGGACATTCATTCCCCTATTTTTCTTTAAAATATTACTGAGGTTAACAGTGTTGACTTAGAAAAGTTTGTTTTCTTTCAGTTGTAGCTGATAGCTTCCATTAGCCTTGATTTTTTGCTTTCCTGTTGTTTAAAAGGAATGTACAAGCCAAGTATCATTTTAGTGTGCAGCCACAGCCATGGCTTCCAGGTGTGAGGTGCAGTGAGGCCTGTGCCATCACGTGTTCTAGCTCTGAGGAGCTTCATTCATGTGAGCTGCTGCTGTCAATTTGCATTTGCAGGATCAAGCTTTTCATCTGTCTGCTAGTCATTTCCCTCAGGTTTTCACAAATGAGAAGGCACATTTTATTTTAGAATAGGAAAATAGTGGTAATGGAAAGTGCAAAAAATTACTTGGAGGGCAGGGTATTACCACCCAAAATGCCCTTGGCTCATTTCTTGTACTGTTTGTTTGTTTTAATTCAATGAGAATGTAGAAAATATTGTTCTTTTGAGTATACTTCACATTGATGGTTGACTTTCCACAGAAATCCTCTGCCTTGTTCCATGGTCTTCTCTGTTGTTTTGGATAAATGAAGGAATAAGGGTTAAAAAAAGTGCTTGGGTTTGAGAAGGATATAGGCCAAAAGTTGTTAGAAAGTTTATGCCAGATGTCTTCATTCAGTGATATTTTTCTAACAGAGCTGGTGTATTCTCTTGAAAAATAGAATGTAGTTCTACCATATTCCTTACACTAAAATATTTCAAACCCTATTCACCTAGGAATTCACTGGTTATGTATGCTTATTATAAAATGAGCCAATAGAAACGGCCATGGATTTACATTAGATCTGTTTTAAGTCCTAGCTGTGATAGGGGTAAGTGGGAAATGGTTTGGGAAGAGCTGAATTACTTTTCCAAGGCAATCTAAAAGAGTGAGTTCTATTGCTGCCTCCAAGTTATTCCCATATGACCTGGTGAGTGTGACTTTGGATGGCACACAGCAGGAGAAGAGGTATTCTTGCCTCATTCCTCTTAAATCAAGAGGTAAGGTGGGAGGGATTTTAAGTTGTTATCACCAAGGCATAGTTTGCTGGAAAAACATCTTTATCCATGATCTTAACTCAGAGCCAAAATTAAAAACTTCTAAAGTAAAGAACAAAAAAAATCCCTCAGGATCCTATCAAATGTTTTCTTGGAACCAAAACTATGGATTAGGCTTCTATTTTGTTCCACCAAAGGTAATGAATAATATTTAATAACCTCCTTATGTTATTGTTGGCCTGCCTCTGGAGGGGTTACCCTGACCGGTCAGTGTGGATAATGGATGTCAGAAAAGGTGCTAGGCTATTTGTATATACCTTGGCAAAGATTTTACCATCCCTGCTCAAGAGTGATATGGGTCTTTATGAAGTGTATGATTTTACAGCTTCTTTGGAAAAATAGTCATTGTTGCTGCATTTAGGGCAGATATAAGAAATAATTTGCAAGGGTATCTATGAGGTGCACAGAGGGGATAAGATGTTTCTTTAGCTGGCAGAGCAGCATAATCTGGATGGATTTCTCCTAATACAGATGGGGTTCCATGTCAGAGGGGCTGGACACTGCTCCACCAGCAAGGTTGCAAAGGCTCAGTCTGCCCTGCACCATATGCACTGATCATCAGTCAGGAGCCCTGTTGGTACAGAAAAGCATTAGCTGAGGGCTCAGTCACAAACAGTTGCTCTCTCAGCAGCTGTGCAACAAAAGTTCTCAAAGCTCCTTCTCTCTGAATGAATAAATAAAACCAATGTCAAATACTCCACATCTGCTTTTGAAACAGTTGCCTGCAACATAACCAAATGGCAAAGGTAACCCCCTAAGCAAATTTCAACCTCAGTTACACCCCTTCTGAAGTTCTGGTTTTATTTACAGCAAACTGAGTCAAAGATGTTCAAGTTAAAACAAACTGTCATGATGATTAGCCAGCATATCCCATGTTTCCTGAAAGTGAGCAAATTCATAGCTCTTTTTTGGATAACTCACATGGTGTTTCTTGTCCGACTTTGGAGTTTCTGGGCAGCACACATGAGGACACAGACCATTCCTGTTCCTTTGAACACTTCCAACCTTTGATTTAGGGCTACTTTCTGATTTATTTTTTTATCAAAAGGTGCTGAAAATCAATAGCAAAATGTATCTGTTTTGCCCTCATTTAGAGGTGACTTCTTATTGCTGCACTGGGGCTTGCTGGTCTGTCATCATATATCCATAAGGCTGAAACTCCTATTTTTCATTTAAACACTTTAGAAGATTCTCTGCATTTCATCATGTTATGTTTTACTTACACTGACATTAAAAATATCTGCTGTTTCAGCTCCCCAGGTTTTGTTGCTGATCTCCTCACTACAAAGCAGACTTTCACGGAATCACAGAATCACAAAACATTAGGAGTTGGATGGGGATGTCAAGCCTGAGGCCAGCAAGCTGCCATGGATCACTAAGGCCAGGTCACTGAACCCACATCTTTTTCTCAGGCAATCTTTTTCCCTACAGTCCCTCTTGAGGAAGAGGCTTAATAAAGTCCTCTACAAGTAACTCACTGCCAGCTGCCACCTTTTCCAGGGTACCATAACCCCTCTGCTGGGATGTGACTGATTATACAGGAATTCTCTCTGACTTGATCTGGCAAAGAAGGCTATAGCCATAATGGGCAACAGTTCTTGCCACAGGAGGATGTCACTGGTCTATGGCTTGCACTTGAGTATCTAAGGCTAGAGCTGTTTTTCCTGTGAAGTGACAGCAATGGGATAAATCTTCCTTATTAAACAAGACTTTGATTCTTGCAGCTGTAAAATTGCATTGCAGTTCTGCAGGCCTCACTTGAGAGATGTGCTTATACATGTGCTGAGTAAGAAAGACCATTCCTTAGCTGCAAAGCTTAAACCATCAGCAACTGAGAAGGTAGAGCAGGAGACCAGTAGAGACAAACAACCTGGCAAGGATTAGAGAATGAAAAAAACCAAAACCAGTTGAATAGAAAAACAAAAATGTAATTCACAAAGCAGACAGGGTTTAATCTTTCTATTTGCTTTTTGGTAATAACTCAGAGAGGTGCACAAATGTGTAAATTGGTTCTTGCATTGCAAGAGCTATGGTGGGGCAGCTGCAGCTCCTGAATGCGCTGTCTGAGGGATGCCTGAGGGGATGGCAAGGAGGCACCAAGGAACTGCCCTGCTGCTGCAGCAGTGATGAGCACAGAGCACTATCCTTTACCCTTTGAGTCTTGCAAACTCACTTCACAAAGAGCTTCCTTCCTAGACTGCCATGCTCACTCTGTCCAGGGAGCTCCCTGCTGCTGTAACCCTTGCCAGAGGGTTGAAAACACGTGAATCAGGTCTCGAAAAATCATGGGACTTGCTTAAAGATCATGAGATTTAATGAAAANCTTTTACACTGGCTTTCAGATCAGAATTCAAGGCTCTTCTCCATGCCCAATAGAGCTTCAAACAGATGCAAATCCAGGACCTGGAGTTTTAATTTAAAAATTGAATGCTGAGGGATTTGTAGTTAAATCAGGAGCCCTAGAAGCCTTCAAATCACAAGAGTTTACATTGCTTCACACACCTCAGCTTTCCAAGAGTGTGACTTTGTGCCAACTTCAGTGTGAAAAGAGGACCTGGGATGAGAAATCTAGGCTGGAATTGAGACCTCTGTCTGGTGTCCCATTTGAAGAGTGCAAACCAACTCACACCCAGATCCCCTGAATATGCAATGCTGTTCAGAGAGGGTTGCTTTCAGACTAGTCTACTCTTATGGCCCAATACTTACTGACTCTGCATTGTGAAAACTCCTTGAGAGAGTCCAGCACAGGGCCACCAAGATGATGGAGTGGAACATCTTCCTTCTGAGGACAGGCTGAGGGAGCTGGGGCTCTTCAGCTTGGAGAAGAGGAGATTGAGGGGTGATCTCATTAATGTTTATAAATATGTAAAGGGTGAGTGTCAGGAGGATGGATCCAGGCTCTTCTCAGTGGTGGCCCGTGATAGAACAAGGGGAAATGGTTCCAAACTGGAACATAGAAAGTTCCATCTTAGTATAAGGAAGAACTTTTTCCCTGTGAGGGTGACAGATCACTGGCACAGGCTGCCCAGAGAGGTTGTGGAGTCTTCTTCTCTGGAGACATTCAAGACCAATCTGGACACGTTCCTGTGTGATCTACTCTAGATGATCCTGCTCGGGCAGAGGGGTTGGACTGGATGGTCTTTTGAGGTCTCTTCCAGCGCCTGATATTCTGTGATTCTGTGATTCTGTGATTCTGTGATATCTAAAATGCCATAAACACTGGTGTGATTCTGGGAGAGCTTGTTCCAAATGGGGTATAGGAAGAGTAAACTTTAATTTGCTTCTTTAGCTTTGTGTGTGTGTGTGTGTGTGTGTGTGTGTGTGTGTGTGTGTGTGTGTGTGTGTGTGTAAGAGCAAAGTTTGTAGTAAAGTAATGGGAAAAAAAGTGTTAAAGTGACACCATGCCTCACTTTGGATGTGTCTACACAGAGAAATTGATGGCATTGGAAGTCCCAGTGATCTGGATCCAACATAAGATTAAGATAGGATGGGTTGTGAATCTTGTTCCTGAAGTTTTGTGCCAGTAAAAATTCATCTGGGCCTTCAAATGCAGCCTAATTATAAGGTGGAATTTATACAAAGCAACTGAATTTGGTCAGACAAGTTTCTTTGACATTAGAAATGGGTTCAAACTGCACTACTGCAAGCCAATTTTTAAAACTCTAGCCTGGTTGATCATCTGTTCTTTCCCCACCTGCTAGTCCATTAAAGATTTGTCCTCTTCAAGTACACTATTAAAGACAGCAGTAGACTCCAATAAGCATATTTGAAGTCAGTTATAGGTTTTAGAAACCCTGATGGACTGAAATACTTAAACACTCCTTGCTAAATACTCTTCACAAATTTGATGTTTCTGATGTCCATACCCCCAACTTGTTTGGTGACACAAAAAATATGACACCTTTGTTTGGTTTAGACTTTGCTATTAAGATCTTGTGAACAATAGACAGACCCTGAAGTCCTGCCCCTAAAATAACAAATTTTGTACATTTTGAAGTTAGTGGGGTGATGCAGAGACTATAGGTTAAAAAAATGATTTTTAAGTACAGCCTTAATGTGGGTACAAAGACTGTGATTAATTCACATGAAGGAAGCAACTTGATTTGAAGTGTGGGGTTTGGGGTTGTTTTCTTCCTGTGGTCATTTCCATAATTGGTTAGAAAATCAGCTCTGATCAAGGAATGTTTTTATTTGTTTTAACTGTAACCTACTTAATGGAGATGCAATAATTAAAACCAATTACATTAAGGTAATTATATTTTAATAAACATAAGCTTGGCACTTCAGACTGGAAATAGTACCTGCACCCCGAGCCAATTAGGAGCTGTGAAATGAGTAGGAGACAGTTGATTGCAGTTTGTGGAATGCATTTATTACACCAGTAACAAATAATCTATTAATCTTTCTCTAAACATCAACAACATAAAAGGGTTCCTCACCTCAAAGTGAGTTGCATTAAATAATTCCACACAAAACGAGACGCCAGAAGTTTGCGTGTCGGGATATGATTTATAGCATGAATTAGCTGCTTTTGTGTGATGGAGGGTATAATTAAACTCCAGTGGCAGCATGTGGCCACAGAGAATGGCTTGGCAGAGAGCTGATCTCTGGGAGCTGGCTCCCAAGGAAAAGGATTTGTGTTGCTGGTGGCACCGTCAGGTCAGGGGAACAGCCTGGTCCCTGGGCAGGCTCCTTCCTACCTTTGTAATCCACAAAGGAAACGTGCGGGTTTAGCAGGAGCAAGGCAAGGCGGCACTGGGCCTTGGTAAAAACAGAAACACTTCACAAAAGCCTTCTGACTGACTAGGAATAGTGTGGGTAAAACATGTCAAAGAAAGCAGTCAACTCACAAATGGTATTAATTCCTGAGTACGCTTGCCTTGTGATGCTGGTGTTACCAAGTACAGAGAAAGGCTTATGTATTTTCCCTTTGCTTCCTTTCCTTCTCAGGAAAGCCAGGTTGTCCTGTTGCTTTTATATCTGATGCAGCAAAGGAGAGAAAAAAAAAAACATTTTAAAAGCTGTCATATTAGAATCATAGAATCATAGAATGATCAGGGTTAGAAGCGACTCCCAGAGGTCATCTAGTCCA
>VXBZ01009252.1:181321-227895 GCA_013399135.1 Heliornis fulica
CTCTCCACCCAGTCTGTAATTGTGCCTGGGATTGCCCCGACCCAGATGCAGGACCTTGCACTTGTCCTGGTCCAACCTCAAGAGGCTGGCACGGGCCCACCTCTCCATTCTTCTGTCCATGTTATGAGTCTTCAGACTACCCAGAGAAACAGGAAAGGCCAGAGGCACTTGGACTACATGTAATTTCAGAAACTGCTTCTCACATTCCCTTCCTGTTGGGCAGGATCTCTAAAGAGCCAGCAGTCATCTAGCTGAAGCCCCCAGTCTGCCAGAGCAACAGCACAGAGATAGCCAAGACTTGCATGTAAAGCTACCAAATTTGCAGCTATCTGCTCAAGTAGATGATTTCTTCATTCATTTAACTCCATGCAAGGAGACTGCTGCTATCACCATTGGCATTTTCAAAATGCCAGTGCACTATGTTATATGGATTGTTTTTAGTTCATTAAGGTAAATGATCTCTTTCATACAGTGGACAGAAACAAGCAGCTTAAGTGTGTTGGGAGCCAATCACAAGCTTCTGATTTATTTGTGAAAAAAATTAAACTACCTAATATTTTATTGGTCTGATGTACAGCAGAGAAGTTACTGTCTCTATATATGCAAACCAGCAAATTTGTGGTGTCATTGCAAGTGATGGAGTTAAACCTCAAATTCCCTATATTAGTAACTTTTGTCTTTTTACTGGTTTTCACTTTTTCCATCTCTGAATCCACATATTTTGCCTGTTTGAATGTCTTTTACTGTCTGTAATGCCACATGGTCTTCAATGCCTTAGTTAAAAATCTTAACATCTTTTCAGGGCCTCCTACATCTGTTGTCCAAAGGGGTGTTTCAGCTTTTCCAGCTCTGACTGGAAAAGGGGAAACACAACCCCCAACTTTAAAAAGGAGAAAAAGGAAGTCCCAGGGAATTACAGGCTGGTCAGTCTCAGCTCTGTGCCTGGCAAGATCATGGAGCAGATCCTCCTGGAGACTAAATTTAACAAGGCCAAGTGCAAAGTCCTGCACATGAGTCAGTGCAATCCCAAGTACAAACACAGGATGGGTGGAGAATGGATTGAGAGCAGCCCTGAGGAGAAAGACTTGGATGTCTTGATTGAGGGTAGATTTATATAAGGAGAAGATTCTTTCCCTTGAGGGTGTTGAGGCACTGGCACAGGTTGTCCAAAAAATCTGTGGCTGCCCCCTCCCTGGCAGTGTTCTAGGCCAGGGTGGATGGGTTTTTGGGCAACCTGGTGGAGGGTGTCCCTTCCCATGGCAGGGGAGATGGAACTAGATGCTCTTCAAGGTCCCTTCCAACACAAACCATTCTGTGATTCCAGGATAATAATCAATGAAATAGATTATAATAATTTATGTAATTTATCCATGAATGGGATTTGGTATATCATAGAGGTATTGAGTTTATATCTCTGTGTGATTAAATTCAACAGGTGCTGCTGGAAGAAGGGTTGGGGATACATGTCATCTTCAAAGACATGAGCACTAGTTTGTGCTTGAAAGCTGAGCTGGAGAGCTACATCTTGCTGACTTGGCTAGTAAAAAAGTATAATGTGTTACTTAGTTGAAAACCTAGATTTTGAAAGATTGATGAATACTTAGAAAAAAACTCTTAGATGAAGTAGAGACAGCTGGTGAGGAGTTTTAGAGGGACATCTTGCAGAGAGATTTGGAGCCCCACCTAGGGAATGGTAAAAGTCCAGGAAAAGGCAGTGTACATATATTTACTGATACACAGTTACTTATTGCTTTCTCTCTCTCATTCTTTTGTTTTTTAATAACTCTGGTTTAAAAAGTCACTTTGGTTTCCTGACTGACATTGTCACAGCACCCAAAACCACAGATGCTGAAGTTACATCAGGCTACTGAGGCAGATATCATGAGAAAGGGGTACAAGCCACGTCCCTGGCTGATGCCCCCTCAAAGGAGCAGATGTAGGTTAAGGTGTGAGCACATGCAGCTGGAAGGCAGGAAGGACAAGAGCTGCTGTTAGCCCAGGAGCTGTGACCAAGGCTCCCTTAATCATAGTCTCGAGTTACTAGCCAAATGGCTTGTGGTATGAGTTGCTGGTGCCTCGCTCAAGGAAATGGTTTTGTTAAAAATGGTGGGTTTGAATGGGCAGCCAAAACCTCTGTAACACAGTTTCCAAAAGAGCTGATGTGAGAGCAAGAGGCAGAAGGTTTCATTATCAAAATTGTCATGTGTGGTTTCCATCTCTCTCTTTTAGGTATCTGTCATCATTTATTGGTTAAGACCTAATACCTAAAAGAGAATCTAACTCGTCATTCATTGCCAGAGCTCCAAAAGCAAACATTACTGCTGTTTTTTTAACCACAGACAGCAAATCTTTCAGAGCACTTTCCCCAGCAGCTTGACCCCCACTACCTTCTCCCTTGCATCCTTCTTCTGCAGGGCAGCTGAAGTGGCTCGTAGCCTAACACTGAGCCTCCTAGTCCCCAGGAGCAGCGAGCATGGCACAGATGAGCATGGCCATGCTGCAACCTCCTCACGAGGCAAACACAGGACAGAGAGCTCCCACAGCACACCAGAGAAGTCAGGCTCACTCCTTGGACCATCATGAGGCCAGCAGGTCTCTATCAGTGCACTTTCTCCTCTCTCATAGAACATTAAATAATCGTGAACCTCTTAACCTCAAAGTTTATCAACAGTTCAGCAAGCTTGAAGACATTACCACAATACATCCTTCAAATCACAATGAGCAGTCCAATTCAAGTTACCTGTCATGTATGAATCAACAAAACAATTTCATTGGCAACCAAGCAATAGATTTCTGTTTTATGGGATGGAAAATAGTCCCTCTAGATTGAGATGCATGGAAGAGTGAAGTCATGTATGTCAAGCAATGTCCCAGCAAAATCCTCTCTGAAATGTGAATTTTGGTGCTCTGTTACATAGAATTCCCATCTTCTAAACTATCAATGCTAGAATTTGTCATGGGAAGCCTCCCATGACAAGCCAGGCCAGGAGCAATGCCTCATCCCACACAGAGGGCAAGACAAAAAAAAAAAAAAAGGCACTACTAAGGGTTTTTTTTTTCCCCCATTGCACAAAGGTTCTACTGTGTTTTCATCAGACAGCTACACAGACACTTTACTCCAGGACAATTTTGAATGGTGTGGTATGACGGTAGGCAATCAGATTTTTATTTCTAGGTCTTTGCAACCAGTGGTAAGAATGTTAATTGCAGCTTGATTTTAAACAGTCCCCAGTAGCCTCTGCCTGCAAAGTGAGCTAAAGACAAGTCCACTCAGTTTCTGCTCTCCTGCAAGTTAAGACCATGTGATGAAGAGTTCTGGAGTCTCATTTGGTTCTTAGTATCACATGGTTTGCTGCCAGCAACTTATCGAGGAATGCTTAGCCCCAAAATTTCTAATACATGACCAAAAAAGCATCAAAACAGCCCAGAGACAACCAGAATCAATGTCTGCTTTACAAAAGTTTAAAAGTTTACAAAGTTCATCATAGTGATATAGAATAAAAATGTCCCTTTGCCTTCTGGAATGTTGAATGGCAAATCTTTTAGGTGGTGAGTTGTGCAGATTCTATAGTAACAAATACAATAACTGACCATACCCATTTAGTGTTTGTCTTGTGCCTCTTAATTCAGTTCCAGAAATTCTGAGAGTTTATCTTACTTTGGACTAGTCTTTTT
Source organism: Heliornis fulica (assembly GCA_013399135.1). NCBI lineage: Eukaryota > Metazoa > Chordata > Aves > Gruiformes > Heliornithidae > Heliornis > Heliornis fulica. The sequence continues at coordinate 184,997 of VXBZ01009252.1, forward strand.
TTTTTGCCATCTTACTACTTTTATTATTCACATCCAGTGGATGCTGTACTCTCTCCCTACAATACAGACAATTAGTAAGGTGCTACACATTGCATTTAAGTGAATTTCATGTATCTCTAAGAAGGGAGCTGATGTCATCCCAGTGCATTAGCTTCCTTGATAGGATATATCACTGGAGGAATGTTTTCTGCCTGAGAGCTGTTCACATATATGAGCTGCTGCAACTAATTAAAACATTAAGGAACCTACAGTTGAATAAATATCAGTGAAAATATAAGAAAAATGGAGTCATAGTTTTCAGCCACTTTTATGGAAAGTCAATAGGTATCCAGAGGTCCAATTACAGGAAAAGTTTTTGCAGCAAGAAATAAAATTATAAGAAATATAGAAGTAAATGAGAATGTTATAGGTAGCTACCATGCTTTTGGTCCTGGCATAATGAATTAATTACGAAGAATCAGTATTAAGTAGTAAAGATGAAATTCTACTGTGAGTTGCACCTCTTTAAAGCTGGCATAATTTCATTCACAGAAATTGCACTGGATATAAAAGTGAGAAACATGGAAAAATCTCACCCTGACAAGCCAAAATTTATTGTCCTTTTGGATCAAAGGTCCACCTCCCCCTGCCCACTTAGTGCAGTTCAGGGGCTGGTTCTGAAGCCAATGTCCCCAGTTAATAGGGAGTAGCAAGATAAAATACGGCATCCAGACCAGTTGGAGAGGGTCCAGAGGAGGCCACAAAGATGATAAAGGGGCTGGAGCACCTTTCCTACGAGGACAGGCTGAGAGAGTTGGGGCTGTTGAGCCTGGAGAAGAGGAGGCTCCGGGGAGACCTTCTAGCGCTCTGCCAGGACCTCAAGGGGCCTACAAGATGGGGAGAGGCTGTTCAGTAGGGCCTGTTGTGACAAGACAAGGGGTGATAAAGGGTTTTAAAATAGAGGGAGGGAGATTTAGATTGGATATTAGAAAAAATTTCTTTCCTGTGAGAGTGGTGGAGCACTGGAACAGGTTGCCCAGGGAGGTGGTGGATGCCCCTGGATCCCTGGAGACGTTCAAGGCCAGGTTGGATGAGGCCCTGAGCAACGTGATCTAGTTGGGGGTGTCCCTGCTTCTTGCAGGGGGGTTGGACTGGATGACCTCTGGGAGTCCCTTCCAACTCTAGCCATTCTATGATTCTATGATTTTCTTCCCACTCAGATACTTTGGGGTGTCTGAGCAATGAGGCAGCTTCTTTCTTTAGCTGTGTTTTTCAAAAAGAGTGGGAAGGAAGTTGCTGCTCCTCTCCTAGATTAATTTTGGGCCATATAGCCTCCTTGGCTTCATGCTTCTGCACTCTGTTTTCTTTGCAGATCACCTGCCAGCAAGCCCCACCTGCAGAATGCATGGGACAGCAGCGTCACCCTGCTCTGTCTACCTGCTGTTGGCCTCACCAGCGCCTGCCAGCACTGTTTGCTGTTTAGTCTCGGAGCTGAGCACCTCTGGCGCTGCCAAGTATGCTTGGTCAAACCTACTAAGCCATTCATTTAAATACTTGTTAAACAGGAAACTGCTGCTGGAAACTTGAGCCCTGTTTTATATTTAAACAACTAGAGTGTCGTTTTGCGATGTAGTGGAAACTGTGAATGGCTTGCATTATCCCTCAAGTATCCCCTTGAAAACAAACATAAAAGGCTCTCAAGGACCCTGCTCAAATCTCTAAGCTTTTGCCTTGGCAGCAGGAGGGAAATGGTTAACTTGCACAGCTCTCTCCCTGCACACGTAGGCGTTAAGGAAAAGTGAGGCAGGGAATGGTGTAGCATTGGTGTTTCCCTTGTGATTGAAGAAGAGTAGTTATTAAGGTCAACCATGCTTATTTTTGGCTGACGTGGAGCCCTTTTCAGCCTGAACACTCCAACAGAGTGTACTGAAGGTCAAGAAAGTTGCATATTTTGTGAGTGAAGTAAACAAGGGAAGCAAGGAATGTTGGTGTGTTGAGTACCTCGTTATATTAGCTGTGGAATATTAAGGCTTGAGATTTTGATTTAGCCTCTGTCTCCTGCTAAGCTGGGCATCAGCATTGTCAGGGATGCTGGCAGGCCAGCTATAGCTGTGATGTTTCCAAAAGGTTTGAAGCATCCAGGGGGATGTCAGGTTGTAGAGGCGTGGGAAGCTCAGAGATGCAGCCAAAGTGCATGTGGATCAGGGTCATTTGGACCTTGAGATGTTCTGTGAGGGCGTTGCTTCGCACCTGGTTTATTTGCTAGCTCTGTTCTGCAGGTTTTGGACTCCTTTGGTTTCTTTCTTTGTGTTTTGATAGGCTGACTCTCTGTAGAAAGTGCATGAACTCTTGGAAGAAAGCAGACTGTTTACTACTCTGTCACCCAGTGATGGTGTGATAGCTACCACAATGACACAGTGTCTATTTTACCCACTGCAGGCTTACTCCTCGACAGTGATGGTCATGGTAGTTTACATAGCTGATGGCACTGCCAGACTTTACAGCATAGCCAGGAGAGCCTTCCTGAGAATGCATCTGGAGACATCATTAGGCTATCACAAAGACACATGTTAAGGTGAAAGCAGGAGAGAGCCTTACATTTTTCCTGAGTGACCAAAGTGGTTAGACTCTAGTCAGCTTTCCAGATACATCTATCTCACAATACTTTTCTACTCATCATCACACATCATTCTTCTTGCTCTCCTGTTTCCTTCTCTTGCTTCACACTCACAAGTGCCATGTAAACTATCATTCTATTAATAGAAAAAAATTATATATTTGTAATGCATACATCATATAATTTATATAATTAGTATTTGAACTATTATATTTAAATTCTTAATTTATGCTCCAAAATTGAAGATGGCTATTGAAGGTCTAATGCCAAGAAAATATTTTTAATTTTAATATTTTTCTCATTTTTTCTAATAATTTTCCTTTTGTGCTTAGGCATGCATTGGCATTACCCTGTTACAGAAGGATTCCCTCTTCCTTCAGTCATGTAAGTTCTCTCCATTTAACATTTAATATGTTCTTCTCTGCTGGTGTGTTACACTGAGCTCAGAAATGAATTGCAAACTACAGGCTGAGGTATTTCTTCTATGAGTGCTTTAAAGCACAACAAAAATGGTTTTCTGGTCTTGAAACTCTGCCCCCAAAAGCATGCAGAATGTTTCTCAGTGCAGTGGGTAAGATGCTGCAAAAAGCTCATCTGTGGCCAGGTTGCCTCTGGTGCAGTGCTTCACCCCAGCATCTCGAGCAAGCGCTGATCCCACCCTGATCCCAAGATAGGCAGGTGAGGTAATGCAGCTGCATTTCTTGACTGTGACCCAAGAGGGTGGTAGGTTGGTTTTTTTTACTTTGCTAAGATTTTGCCTAAACAGAAAGTCAGAATTAGTGAGTACAAAACACAACTAAACAATGGAACACATACAAATTAGAATTCCCACCCACAACGCCCAATACATAACTAGTGACTCATGCCCAGGGCCCGGTGTGAGAAATCTGTGTAGGTGGGTTTTATTTAGTTTTCTTTTTGATTGCAGTTGTGCTTCTCTTTAGCTAATAATTATTTCACTCTGAACTAATAAACATAAGGATCTGAGCTTTCCAACACATCCAAGTGGTAAATATGTAATTTGTTAGAATTAAAATTTGATCCCTGTGGAAATGCAAATTAATTATGTCTTCAGACCCTAAACCCCTTGCTGCATGTTTGAGCTCAGGGATTAAAAGTGAGCTGCTAGAACACTGGGATAAACCCAGTTCAAGTAGTGACCAAAACAGTTGCCATAAGCAAGACACTCAATCACCTATGCAAAACTGAGATTAACTAATGAAATGAAATTAAATTAATGAAATTAAATGAGCGGTGATAGTATCCTGTGGATAAAAGGACGCATCCCAGACATCACTGGCCTGTACTGGCTTCTTTCTTAATAGGCTCAGCAAAGATGCCAAAGGTTTCAAAGGTGTGGAGCCTGAGCTGCCTTCTCACACCCAGTGATGGTCCCTCCAGGTCAGGGCTGGGACTCACAGGCAGGGCAGCAGCGATGAGTGTGGGATGCCGCTCCCTTCTCTCTGATCAGCCTCTGATAAACAGGGAGAAGCCCAGTCCTCAGAGACATAAACGTTGCCATTTTTCCTGAGTTCTGCACTTAGGAAACCAGAATATTGAAAGAACACACAGAAGCCTAAACTGTTTGTAAGTGCAGTTTGACTTTTAGTGATTTCATTTTAATTATTCTGAGAAACAGATTTTCTAAGCTCTTCAATAATGTATACTTCTACATTATGTAAAACAGGTGAGTTTTCTAACCAGCCTCAGAAAGCCCCCAAAAAGTTCCTGTGTTGTAATTGCCTCTGGGTGTCTTAATGTCACAGACAACTGAGGTTTTTCAAAACATCTAATTGGACACTGGCTGTGATTTAGTAGCCACGAGTATTGTTTGACATCATTGCTGCAGCAGAAGTTGTAGGAAATCAATGTAATTCTAAGGTGAGATTATTTTTAATGTGCTCACTGCTCTCCTGACTTTGCCACCTTTACTTGCTGTTGTCACCAGCACCAATGGGAAGGCAATTTCAACTTTTCAGGAGAGTGAGGAACTTTTTGAAAATCCTGTCCTTTATTTGCTGCTTCTGTGGTGCTTCTTCTTTACTTCTAATGTTTCCACATCCATTCCCCCTATCTCTACTTTGGTATCACCCTTGCCTTTGATCTTAATGTCTTCTCTTTCTTCTTGCTCTCTCTCAGGGTGTTCTTGCAGGGTTGTTTCCGTATTGCACTCATCATTATCCACAGACAACAAGGTGACTCATTGTCACCCATCCTCAGGTTGTGACAAGCCACAAAAACCAATACTTCCCCCTCCTCGGTTGGACCCTCCTCCTTTCACATCCTCACATAACCTTGTGTTACTGATCTTATTTAATTGCCATATGTTCATTTAAAAAAGTCATAAAAAGCAATGAAAACAAAGATTTATTCCTGAGGTAATTCTAAATGTATAGTTGCTTTCTCAACCACCGTTATGTATTCCAGGAAACTTCAGTGAAAGGACAGACCCGCTCGTGTCTACAGCTGAAGCAATTCAGTGAGATCAGGCTATGGAAACGCTCCTTCAAGACACACAGACAGTGTTTAGGACCTCAGCAGTTCATGTTTAATGTCTTGGTGAGTACAGCCCTGCTTATCTGTTGGTATGGCACATGCTGAATGGCATGAGTCACTTAGACACGCTGCAAAAACGCACATTAGAGGGAAACCTTTATTCAGTCTCTCAGATCCATGCAGGTTTCCTCTCTTCCATCCTGAACAGGAACACAGCCAGAGCTGACTAGTGTTTCCACACAGTCTCCTTAAGTCATGGTCTAGACTCAGCAGTTTTGGAACGGAGTGTAAATTATCCTCTGCTACCCAGCCCAAAGCAGACACAGCAGCAAGAATCGTGGATGCTGGGACTTGAGGTTGACAACAAGATTTTGGTATTCCAGAAGAATTAACATTCCTCCAACGTGGATGTCTTGCATAGCCATAGCTCTCAAGACATCCTCAAATGTATTTTTCAGAGTATACAAATTCAGTGGAAATCTAAAAACTCACTGCAAGCTCTGGAAGCTTCATTTCATTTGGATACCTATCACAGTCAGTCTAAACCACTTTCTTGAAACAGCAAATGCATTTTCTTCCCTCATTCCACTCTAAGCATTGTATGTTTTTAAGTCTTGATTATAGAGAGGTGAAGGAAGGGAAAACACGTGGCAGCTTTCCCCCAGGCCATGATAGACAGCACTCATGCAGCTTGTTTATTCATGACCTGCTGAAGTCCACAGATGCAGAGCTCTGCCTCTTGTAAAAGCAGGAGAATAACACCTCTGTTGTACTAAACAGTCTTTGTTTTTTTTTGGAGGGGGTGTGTGTTTTTTTGGGGTGGGTTGGGGTTTTTTTGTTTTGGCTGGGTTTTTTTTTACTACTACTTGTTTGAGAGGAGAAAACACTAGTGCTGCCTGGAAATCAGAAAGAGGTAGGGGAAAAAAAAACCAAAACCAACCTCATATGACTACATAAGCCAGATGCAGTCCACCAGTAGCTCCATTATTATTCATTGTCCTCTCAGTAACCTCTCCCCCTTGTGCATAGAGGAGTGCTTGCATGCACCTGCTTCTCTGAGAAAAACAGGTAATTTAACCTCTGTGGTAGTTATAAGAAGCTCCTCAGTGGGGAGTTGTAGTCCACAGAGTCAATGTCATTTGGAGCACAGTTCTCCTTAAAATAAGTGTAATGGCTGGTGTATCAGAATGAAAAAAAAAGAAAAAAAGTACCCCACATCCAGTGTTTTCCAACTGACAACAGAAGCAAATGCAGGGAACAGGGCTCAATGAGATTATGAAGTGCTACCAAAACTGTTCTAGAGTTTTCTAGTTGGGCTGAAAAGGCCTTTCATTGCCACAAGTCAAATATACAGTTCAGCAGGGTGCTAAGGTTCAGCAAAAACAAATACAAAAGTTAATGGTAGTTTTGCTGTTGTTGTACAGGGAAAAAGAGTAGGTCCCACATTTGCCAACTCCATTGTTTTCAGTCTGCCTAGCAACATTACTGGCTCTGGAAGTGGTTTGTCACCTGAATAATGCTCTGTCTGGGTCCAGACTGCAGGGATGGAGTACCTCTGATGTTGGTGAATGTCACACACACAAGCACTAGCAAGTTACAAACCCCCAAGCCCAGTAGTGTGGATCTCACTGATGTGGCATAGCTCCTCAAAACAGCACCCAGCTACGTGGCAATAAGAAGCACCAAGTGCCCTCCTGAAGCACAATGTCTGAAAATAAGGTGTGCAGAAGAGGACCCACGGTTTTAGTAATGTCACTAGGGATATGTGACTGAATCCCTCCCTGTGGACAAATACAGATGAACCATACATAAAATTTTTTAGTCTATTCTCTCCCAAACCATCCTCTGATCTCTTCCTCCCTCCAAGACTCTTGGTCTTTCTTGCAGGCTGCTCTTCATTCCTGTTCTAACCTGATATTTTGACATTTTCAAAGCCAGCTGTTGCCACCATGATGACTGCTGGAAGGGACCAGCACAACTCCCTTGCCCTCTCATAACTGATGCCCCTTTTGCTCCCCCCAGCTGGCAGGTTTGGCTATATGCTAAAGCTGGAGGACCACCAAATACTTCCTAGACCAGTTCACTGCCAGCAGAATAGATGCCACTCAGGTGTTTCAGCCATTTAATGTTCTGCTAGAGGAAATCCTGCACTCTGCCACTGCTCTCCATCACTTGCTGTGACAGCTCAATGTCACTTATATTTAGCTAGGGTTTGTTTTATTTTTTTAATTGAATGAGCTCCTGCAGGGAAACATGGTCTAAAATCACCTAATGTTATTCTCCAGTCCATCCCTATTTAGAGTTTAGGGCTCCTAGGTAGCACAGTAAGTACTACTCAGTCAAGTAGGACTATTCAGATTGTGTGTGTCTGGGGCTGCTTTTAGAAGGAGTAGAGCCAAAGCTCCCAGCACAGCATTAAGGCAGTGACCTTTTGTTCCTGATGCTCAAGGTCAGCTCCTGAGATGGATGAATGGCACCATCAGCCACAAAACCCACCCATGTATTCCAGAGTACCTCTGTAAACAAAGATGGTGCTGATGCTGGTGGTGTCTGCTAGGGAGAGGATGGTACCTCTTTGTTGGCCCTCTTCACACTGTCCAAGTCTTTCATTCCACCAGCTGATGCTCAGCTCCAAAATGCTAGAAAAGGTTAGTAAATACAGGGTCACAGCAATGCTCAAGGGCATTATTTCAAGGTCACCCTTTGAGGCATCCAAACCTCTCATGAAGGTAAACCTGTAGAGAAATTGTGTGATAAATGTCCTTGAGTTTCCAACCTGCTATCCCTATCTGAGAACAACTCTGATAGAAGTCTCATGGAACAACTCTGAGAACTCCCTGATGGAAGAAAACTGGAGTTAGGCCTTTGTGATTAATATGGCAACTGTGTAGGTCTACCAAAAAACTTAGTGCCCCTTACAATGTTCCTCCATTTGTTAGCAATCAGGTTCAGATTTGGCTGTCCTGCAGAGGACTCCCTTACTTCTCTGGTTATCTCCCTTCCTGGGTCCAGTCAGGATGTGTTTATTATGACATGTGGAAAGGGCTGGGATGCAGAAGAATCTGTTTCACATCTGTAGGAAGGCTATCCAGGGACAATGAGACAGCTAGACCTCACAGGATGGAAGGATTGACTCTTCCCACTTCTAGGACTAGAAAGGGTATAAATAAGGGAAAGGCACAGAGGTGGGACCACTCAGTAAAAAAGTGTCTGCTGTCAGTGAGGTGCAGCCTAAGAGAAAAATCCTGTCAGCCTGGTGGTCCCAAATCAACATTTCACATCAGACTATCTCAGCCAGCTACATTTACCCTTATCATGCTTCTACTGCATGAGGTGGCCAACCTTGGTCTGTCTGTTATCTCTCGTGACATCTCAGAAATTTTAGAAAATACAGTATCTTCTCAGGGTTTTTACTGAAAAAATCCACATTTTTTCTCTTGCTGCTAGTTAACTAAACATTCTGTTCCTACAACTCAAGTTAAAATATGAAACAAATCACAGATGCTTCCTTGAAATTTTATCTCATAATTTGTAGTGCTTTGCTCTCCACTGGCTACCACAATGTCATTTCTTTTAGACCATGACTGTCAGGTAGTAAGGAAACATCTTGGATAAAATACCATTTAAGTTGTAATCTTATCTATTTTATGGTTTGGGTTTTTTTTTTGGTTTTTTTTGGTGGTGGTGTTTACTTGTTTTCAGCTTGCTGCTTTCCAAAATTATTATTCTTCTACAATGATGGGGAGAAATGACAATTTGGGTAACCACTGAGGACTGGAAGTTTCCCTCTTGGAATGGCACTCCCATTCTTCATACTCAGAGGAACTTTATTTGATCATGAAATACAGACTCAGGCATTCAAAAAAAATATAAATATGGGCTTGATTCTGCAATTAGGGCAAAACTCACATCGGCCTGCAATGAATTTTCACCTACAGAAAAAGCTGTAGGTTTTTATTCTCTGTGTAAAAAACATACAGCAGCCCTTTCTTCCTCCCATTTAATTAAAAGTAGCACAGTGGTTTTCAGTTCCTTTTATCTACCCATTTATTTTCCAGAATTCAGGGTTTTATGTATTTTTCAATGAAAATACTTTAGACCACCATAGGTAGACTTCCAATTTTTTACTGATCCTATAAGAATTTTCTAACTCAGAGATGGTTTGGTTGGTAAAGCTGTAACCAGATAAAGCAACACTGTATAGAAACAGTTGCTAAATAAAAAAGAATGAGTGGTGCCCTGTTTGGCATCCAGGCAGCAAGGGATTTGTGATTAATTATTAGCAAGTCAAGAACAAGAGGAGATCATCATCCCAAGGAATCTCAGGCTGTGGGCTCTGTCACACATTTTGCTTGCTGCTGCTTCCACATGCTGGAGGGTTGTGCGACCTCAAGTGCTGGAAGCATTTTGCTGGCACTGCAATGAGGTGACCAAAGTGCCCCAGGAATGTGGAACAGAGAGTTTCTTCCTGCCACAGCCCTGCTCAGAGTGTTTTTCTCTGAAAAATTGGTAACCAGCACTTCGTGATAGTGTGACTGCATGCAAGGAGAAGCATGGCAATGGGCTTTGTGTGCTCTATTACTTCCTTCTGTGCACCATGTACAAGATTTCAGTCCACCCCCCCATTAAATAAAGTGGGCTTATTAAAAATCCCATTAACATTTATGGTAAACTTCCCACTGATTTTAAAGGGATGTGGATCAAGCATGGGAGGCACAAGGATCCAGAATGAGCAGTGAGGTGATCATATATTTTTAGTTTGTGTTTGTGTGCCTGCATGTAAAGATGAGCCAGCAGAGAGGAGCATTGTAGTGGCAGCAGATTGATTCAGACTGTACTGACAGATGAAACATAGAAGTAGATTCCTGTGGCGCTGAGTGTTATTGAAAACTCTAAGACAGGCAGAATGAAAGAAAACATGAATGTAGAAAAACATACTCAATGTGTAAAGAGCAACCACAGAGTGCTGGAGACCAGAGCTGACCCAAAGCTGAGGAGCAGAAAACACAGAGGCATGGACAAACGCCATAAATCACTCTGACAGACCTATCATTAGATCTGTAGGAAAGACCACCTAGAAGGCCAGAGGGAGGGACTCACCAAGACTGCATCTTCTGCTGGAAGGCATTATGGCTGGAGATATGCTGCTTGCTGTAGAACTGCAGCTATGTTGAACACTAAAAGTAGTGTTTCTTTCCAGTTAGTATAAAGCAGGAATTGTTTCCCATGTGATAGTAGAACTATTTAACTTACTAGACTGGCCTGTCATAACCCAAGAGCAAAGAGTTATGAGATCATTTCATTATCACTTCAGTGTTAAGCTATCTTGATGAGCCAGTAAAAAAATTATTAGATGTGTTTTCTCACAGCTTGAAAACATCATGTCTATTTTATTTCCAAGCAGTTGTTATGACCTGATAAAGAGTTTTCCCTGATGGGGATAAAACAGCTTTGTTAAATCATGTATCTCAGCAGCATTTAAACAGGGCATTTTTGGCAGACAGAGAGATTCCGCTTTTCTGCTGGTGGCAAGGAGTGTACAGGACAAAAATGTAATCCTCTTTCCCTTCCTGTGTTCCAAAAAGACATCTATTGTCAGCTCAGTTTGTTTATGTACTTATTTCACTGGGAGGAGGAATCATTTAATAAGTTCACTTGGGAAAATTGAAACTATTGCAACTTGTTTACAAATGGTCTGTTGACCACTGGCCATGTTTAAATTTAATGAATCATCATAATATGCTATACTACAGTGTACGAGGAGACTATCAAACACAAGCTACTGGTGGTTTTTCCTCTTGAGGCGGTTGATAACTCTTGTGTGGTTTCTCATGATTCTTGAAGGTGGACTAAGCCTGCTTATGGACACCTTGCCTCTATCTAAAGAAGAGAACAAAATGGAAAATGCAGCCAAGGGAGCGTCAAACTGAATTTTAATTTGATCCTTGAAAGGTTTAATGGGATTCCTTGCGTGGGGGTTATTCCTGGTGCCTGGCAATGAAGTACTCCAGGCTGGGCTCTATGCAGTCAAGCTGATTGATGCTTAACATGAGTGCAGAGCAAAGAATGAGGCAGATATTAATATATCCAGCATCCTCACATGTGCATTACTCAGCGATGGCTTGTCCTAGAACTTCATACTAGTTATGACCTGAAGGAAAGGGTAAGGTGGTGTATGTTGGTTTTCTGAAGCATCAGGCCGTCATTTTCGTGGCCAGTTTTTCCCTGTGCTAACTTCTCCATTCCTAGGCTCAAAAAGGAAATGCATGTGATGCATGCATCTAGCAGTTTTGTCCAGCAGTGCTAAGTACAGCAAGATTATAAGGACAGGGCTTTATAAAAAGAAGACACTACTTTTATATTTCTTTCAACACCATTATTGAAGACCAAACTCAAGCTTCCCAGCCAGTGCAGACCCCTGCACTGCTGCAGTTCAAGCACCAATGCTGTCACATCTAGCTAATTCAAAGCTAGCTCAGGTGTTGCTGTGCTACACCAGACATCCACAGAGAGGTTAAGCAGCTGCCAGCTTTTCATGCAGGAGTAGAACTGCATGCTGCAATCTAGAACAATGCATTTAAAATTGGTATTGCTTTTGCCAGTGTATTCTGCTATAACCAGGACACTGAATTGGATGAAAAATCTTGCCAATAAGCTAAGAGGGGAACAATAGACACTCTAAAAAGTTGACTAAAAGAGTTTCCAGCTTAAAAAAGACAAATGAGTATGTAACATAACTTCTCATTTTGTCCCTTGGTGCTAAGTATAATCACAGAATCACAGAATATTAGGAGCTGGAAGAGACCCCGATAATAGTTGCATAATGTTGGAGAAAAAAGGGGAAAATACACTAGCTAGGAGGCCATAGTACTGCAAAAGAGAACAGTAAAGGCAGTTTAGGCTGAGACATCAGTGGACCCGTGTGGTTTTCCTTTGTCTCTGTTACTGACCTATTGTGTGACCCTAAAAAAGACACTTCTCTGAGCTGCTTGAAAAAAAATTGATATTGACCTCATTTTAAACATACAGAAACCCATTAAAAGAATGTCTATAGGCAGCACTGATAATTTTTGTAGAGAATTTTAAAACTGCTATCCACTTGGTGGCTGTGCAAGTTTAGTTGTATTTTTCTCAAGCACTGAAAAGCACCATTTCTGTTTGATCAGAGGTGAAAATGCTTTTTCATTATGACAGACTTTGAATTTAATCAGGAGTATTTTTTCCCTTTTAATTATCATTCCTTCAAAGCAATGGTAGATTTTGTTTGTTCCATCCCTCTTTATCTAAGCAAGAGTCTGAGCTAGGGATGGACTGACTTGGGCAACTTACAATGGTTTTCCACAGCACGTGATTCCTTGAAAGAGATGAAACCTTCCTGTTGTTCCATGAGACTCGTACCTAAAGTCACTGCACATGACAAATTCTCTGTCATATGGGTGATGGTTTGGTTTTTCCTATGAGTTTCACAGATGCTGGGAAAATAAGAGTTACCTATTTGGCATGTTTGAGGGCAACAGGCCCTCTATGTCTGCCCCATACCATCTGCAGTGATTCTCAGGCTTGAGTGCACCTGACCTCTGCAGCCGTGGTACCTCAGCACTGACATCAGGCCTGTATCTGCCCAGAAGGGAGCTCCTTGGACACCAAAGTGAATTGCTTCTCGTTGTAGTAGCTACCCCTCATCACTACTTTAATAAATTCATCAGTCCAAGGCGGTCTTTGGCAGTTGCAAATGGTAGTGTGGTGCCTGGGCTGTAACTGTGGAGCAGAGGAGGGGAGAGTGGTATTAAGAACAGATTGCCCGTAAGTTTTAACAGCAGGGCAGAAGTTAAAACAGTGGTTTTAAAAAAATTTACAATTTACTTCAGAGAGCAGTTGTAGGGGTTGTGTACCCCAGAGAATATGTGCTTGCCAGCCACCACTTCTACGTGTAGAAAGTTAAGCCAAAACCGTCCATCGCTATGAAACTGTGTCTGTGTGTTAATGTCAACAGGTAAAAGGAAGAAAAAAGTGGGGGACCACGACACACACACGACCTGTGATCCAGAAATGGACACTAGACAGTAAAAACTCTCTAGCAAGTGCCTAGCATTCCCTATAAACATGAAGCATTTTGTTCTGTCTGTAGACTAGAATTCACTATCGGTGGGGGGATTCTATCCTTAACGCCTGTTAATTGTCGGCAAAGAGGAGCTCCTGAGGGCGCCGTGGCGCGGCGAAGGGCGCAGCGCAGGCCGGGCCGCAGGGATCACCTCACGTTCAGCGCGGCAGCTCCCCCCTCGCTCTTTCCCAGAGCTCTTCCCGCTCGGAGCGGGGCGGGGCGGGACGCGGAGGCCGCGCAGGGCGAGGCCTCTCCCCTGGCGGCGGGGCCTTACTCCGCCGGTGCTCTTACTCTTTGGGGTTGTCTCCGACTTAGCTGCACGCAATGTAAGAAACGGCTGAGGTTCAGAGATCAACTCTGACCATTCGTTTCATGAGGTGTCGCCTCCGGAAAGCCAGAAACGGCAGATAGGAAAGACGCGGAGGGCAAGGGACAACCTTGTGGGGACAGCTTTCAACCTTGTGAAAGCGTAGAGGCAGTTGGTTTAAGGTCATCTTCGATGTCTAGAGCCTCGTTGATGCTTTGCTCAGGATCATTGGTTTAATCTCACCACTGCAGATCACCCCAGACATAAATCCCGTCCATATATATATATATGGACGTATATGTATATACACACTGTATATATATATATATATATATAACTGCAAACACATTTACCCAGAGTTTGCAGCAAAAGCATTGGAGTACACAGCAGGTCTGACACATCGGTGGCTCAGAGAGCTGTGGTGGGTTGACCCTTGGCTGGAGACCAGATGCCCACCAAAACCACGCAAATCCGAGAACAAGAGTTTATTGCAGAAGTTGTGGAAGACACAAAAAGAAAGTTAGAAAAGGGCACTGGAAACTATTGGGTTTGTTTCTTTAACGCGGTGACAGACAGTGTTAAACTACTCTGTTTCCTGTTCATACCATGAGCTCTAGCCTGCTGCCTATGTAAACATTTGGGCATATCCTTAGGTGATGGACAGGAAGGGATGGAAATCAGACAGTTTACACTACAGAAGATGATACAATTCCGGTAAAATCCCTGATCCCTGTTCCATTCACTGGAAAGCAAATTTCAGAATGAGGGGTAACACCACAGCGCAGTATACCGGATCTTAAAGATTGCCAAGAGCAGATTCATTGTCTAGAAACGTCTTGCCTTGGCTTATCCCAGAATTTCCAGCTTGGGTTAGGTCTTTTATTTTCTACCACTTTTAATTCATCAGCTTTATTCTGAACCCCGATGCAGTCAGATGCTATTGTAGAGAACGAACCAGAAGCCCTGAAAAAAAGTGTATTCTTACTTAATGCCTGAAAGTCCGGGATTGATATTGTGCATATTAGTAATTTCATGGGTAACAGTACATCAACTTAAGAAGTCTTGGCCATGATTCAGCAACGTATCCCAATTCAGCAAAACATTTAAGCATGTACTTTAAATTCTGTAGACTTCAAAAAGATTTAAGGCTGTACTTGGGAACCTAAACATTTAGATATTTTTCTTTTCCTTCTTTTCACAGCAGGAATGACTTAGACTTATAGTAATTTAGAAGAGAAAGGCTGTATAGTTCATCACAGTCGATCCCCATGCAGGCATGCAAGAGATTAAACGAGTAGGCGACACCGAGCTAGGATCTAAATGACCTCACCTTTATTTCACTGGGCTCCAGGGGCGGGAGTCTGAAGCATCTCTTCCTGAGTCTTCAAGTCATCTCTTCATCATCCAAACACCCCATTTGTCAGAAGGCTTCATGTGTCTCCCAAGACCTTGATATAAGCAGAATTTTATTGTCAAAGCCATTTGAAGTTGAAGAGAAGCCATTTCTCACTTTTTAATAAATAGAGATACTGTTTATATGAATAAAAGTGAAAAGTACTTTCCCTAGATACTTTTGAAGCTTCCAAAAATAGTCCTAACTCTGAGCCAAAGTTACTGTTGCTGAGCTTCCCCAGGAGAGCATCAGAACATGGTACTGCTGTGTGAAATATTCTCACTGCCAGTTAAACTGGTGAGAAATCACGTTTTGGTGGTTTTGTAATAAAACAAAATATTTTGTGGCCTGGCCCCTAATTCTTGGCTTATTTCTAAAGAAACAAATGCTGTTTCCATGGCTACAAAAATAGGGAAACAGCTCTGTAAAAAATTAGACTGCAGTCTAAAACTGAGAAATTTCACAATTTTGCCCGTAGTTGAGCAGGGATTTGATCTGCAAGCAGAGAACCTTGTTCTGTTTGTAGTAAAACACCATGCTGTTCCAATGACGTGTTTTCCTCTTGGTCAAATTTGAGAAGTGTAGGTGGGCAGTTTTCACACAAGCTACTGCAGAAACACGCTCTATCACAGGACCCAATCCTGCAAGGTGAAGTGTGCTCTTGATTCCCAGTGGTATTAGGAGGAGGAGACGTCACACAGCACCTAAAGATTGCATTTTTTCACTTTTTTTTGTTTGTTTCTTTGTTTTGCATCAGGAAGAGCTAGGGTTTTTTTTTACTTTTTTCTGTGCTCCTTACCTACCTGAATAATCCCATCAGACAACCAGCTAACAGAGTAAAATCTGTGTTAATGAATCTTTTACTTTTGAAATAGTGATAACTGGGAGTAGGAGAGCCATTTGGACAAACACTGAGGACCAGGGGATGCAGTCAGTGATACTTGCTTATTATTTTCTGTAATGGAGAGACTATTTACAAGCAAAACAGTCTTTAAGGCTGGGTGTGTATTATGTGGAAGTTTATTAAGTAGATCAGTATAGTAAAGTAGGTGTTCTGCCAGGCACACATATCACTGCCATCTATTTGTTTTGAATGACATAACTTCTAATAGTAGCTAGTCATTGGTAAAACTACCTGTGTGGGGCTTTATTTTCAAATATCATACTTACTCCCTGTAAAAACACAGCTTTGTGAATGAACAATCACAATTGAATATCTAAATATTTGCTAAGTGGAAATTTTAAAAACAGTGAATTTAGAATTGTGAATTTCACTAGAAATGTGACACATTAAAGTGTATCTTTAACATGGCANCCTAAATATTTGCTAAGTGGGAATTTTAAAAATTGTGAACACATTCTAGTGTTTTAAAGTGTATCTTTAACATGGCAATGTATGCTTCTGTGAATGTGTAAGCACAGAAATTATCAAACTATAGTATCCTCATGAGGTCTCAGAGCACTGCAAATAACAATGCTGGTTCCCCTTTAGAAAGAATCCATGATTATTTTTTCATGGACATGATGGTCACTTAGGGCAGAAGGGCTGCATACTTCTTGAGACTTCTCAGCATACAGCCTGAGGTGATGGGAACCATCTCCTCCAAACCATCCAAAGGTCTTATGAGATAATGTCATCCTTTGATTCCGCTTCATTACAAACAGGATTTTGTTACCTCAGCATCATCATAAATAATGATGATTCCCATGCATGTTTCCACATGCAGCCAACACTGCACTTCACTTGCCATTCAAGAGAAGCCCTTTTTAGGGAGTAATCTTCATTATGGCTATCAGTTCCTGCTCTGTAAGACGGCCTGAGAATTGCTTTTAATTCCATTGCTACTTCACATTCAGGACTCTCCTTCAGTAATATGCATCAGTGCATTTTCTATTAGCACTGTGGATGGTAAAGTCTGGTATTGTAGCCAGCATCACTTACACAATTCATTTACTGCCAACATACAGATGCTTGAATGTTCAGATATTTCTAGCACCCAAGAGAAAATGACATGTTATAACTGGACTTTACGTTAACTAGCTTAGGTCCTGTTTTTCCACAGGCCAGGTCTGGAACAAGCACTCAGCTCTTGTCTCTTGTGTCCTGTTGACTTGATACAGACATTTCTCATTGAAGCACAGTAATTAGATTTGCTCTTTAGTACTTTGTAAGGTAAAACAGAGGTTCCGCTTAGATGGATATGTCAAGCCTGCAAGTACAGTAAGCCTGCATCTCAGGTGCTAACTGCAAGTGCATTTTAATCTATTTCAGATATTGTGGGTTTATTTATAAAGTGTGGTGAAACCAGGTACACCTATACTAAGCTTTGGAATGAGCTCATAAACCAGAAAACCTGTCTCTCAGATCATCTTTCTCCAAATTCTTAAGAAGAAAATACAATGTCTCTCAGTGCGTCTGCAGTTTAGTGCAGTGAATTGCTGAGCCAAGGCAGCTTTGGCAAACTGTGCCCTGTTGGCAGTCTTTGATACCAGCTGAGCTCCCACCCAAAGGCCTCTGCCTGTGGTCATCTGGTAGCATGCTTTGAGGAGAGAGCCTGCTTCCAGAGTTTTGAAGGTCAGCTCTGATACCTTGAATCCTGCTGGAAGCCAGCGTAGCTCAGGGAGAGCTGGTGTTTCGTGCTGCCAGCTTAAGCTCTGATTAATATGAGACCGCTGCATTCCTGACTTGCTTCAGACTCTGAATGATTTCAGGCAATAGCCTAAAGCAAAGCATGTTACAGGAGGCTAATGCTGAGGTGAAAAGACTGTGAAGAAGCATAGTAAGTTCTATTTAGATGGATTTATTTTCATTACAGGTGGATCACAAGTTGTGGGATGGAAGTTAAAATGTGTGTGTGCTTTTTAAACTGCAGCACATGTGAGTGGCATCTGTTAAGTACATTGAAGTGATTGTTGTTAGACATTAGTTTTTTGTTTTTTACATCTGCAGTGAGTTTGCTCTGACTGCCTACCTACAGCTTCTTTCCCTTCCTTTTCAACCCAGAGTCAAAGGGATTCTGATTCCTGCTCAGGACAGCCAGTGAATGTTTGGTTTCATCTTTCCTGTCTGCAGGGTAGATGCACAGAGATTATACAGGGTTCTCAATAGCAGATTGCTGCTGTCATTCCAGACCAGTTAGAATAGAAACTCAAAAAATAATATACTAAGTCCACTCTAATAGACTTGTATGTTGCTCCCAGCAGTAGATGAATTGTGTACAGAAATGTGAATCCTACGTTACATGCAGCATTTTGGGGATATAATGTCCCACTAATGTTGGCTCAACTCCCATATTCATCAAAGGCCCCTAACTTTTACAAGATAAGTGGGGATTTAAATTCTAGGAAGCAATTTGCTGTGTTGCATGAAAATTAATGAAAATCTTGCTGCTTCAACAGTGGCAGACAGAATGGTGGAAAGAATATGTAGCTCTGGGACTAATTAATAAACCAAGGGATTTTAATGCATTGGGTAGAACTGAGCCAGAGATTAATTTGGACCACATTACACATACTTTGTGTAATGAAGGATATTAAGCCCTCTCACAATACAGCGTTGTAGGATTCCTACACATTTAATACAGGGCTGCACCAGTTTCCAGTTGCTCAAAATTCTGCCTTTTTGTAGAGAAGGGTGCCAGAGGTATGGTGCATCATTTTTGTCTCTGGTTTTAATTGCTTTCATAACACTCTACAGCCAGAATCTTCTATCCTATCTAATGATGAGCAGTATCTTGCCTTATTGCTTTTAACAGAGCAATACACACGGGTGTCACCTAAAGATTGTATAGGTGACAGAATCCAGTCCTCAAATGGCAACTCCAGTTAATCATAACTTAAATATTTGTAGAAAAATCTGCATAATGCCAGGTTGTTGCCAAGGGTCTTTGTCTTGTTGGAAGTGAGCCCGTAGGAAAGAAACAGGCTTGTTTGCTCTAGAGACCTGCTCCCCAGTGCCAACACATCCTAGTCAGGCTGGAAGAGAAGGAGAGGAGCAGAGGCAGAAGAGACAAAAGTCAGTTTTCACAAAAGCCAAAAATTAAGTACAGCAACATAGCTGTTGCATGGCATTAGGTAAGAGTTTTTTTTATTATGTCTGTACTCACAAACTATGTCCCAAGGTGTGCTGTGCAATTTGTCTGTGGCACAGTATGACCTGAGCCAAGTAAGAATCTCCCAGACAATGTGTAGGCATGGGTTTGGGCAGAAACTTAGACTAGGAATCATTCCCAGTCAGTAATTTGAAAGCCACCCTGTTTTGGCTGAAGCCTTTCCTCATCTGTATGGACACAAATTATTCTGTGCCAGCCCTTTCAGTCTCAGGAAATGGGCAGTGGCCCATTTTATTATAATTTGCTATTAATATAGAATTATTGTACAGTTGTTATTCTATATTTATACTAATAGACATAGCCTCAGAGATCAGACTGCCTCACTTCATTCATTCTGTAATAGAAGGATAATAATGTTTGTCTAGCCACCTGCCTGACAAGGATGCTGTAAGAATTTATGCTCCATTAATAGTAAAGCATTGAGGATTGGGAGACAGCAGGACAGAACACAGATGAAACAGAACTTATTACTTTTCATCTAACTTTGGCTTTGCTTTGCTTATAAGCACACTAATGGAAAGGTTTGCTGCCTAGCACCCAGTAATTATTGTTCTCTGATACTGGATGAAGGGGAGGAGCCCTTGTTAATGTGTACATAAGAAGTAATTCATTTAATAATTAGTCTTACTCTGCTGGACAAGTGCTACAAAACTGTCTCCAAAGCAAGGACACGGTATAGTGAGTTTGCCTATATGAAGGATCTAATGCATAGGCTGTGAGCTGAAGGACAGGCACATACATATCCCAATATACAGTAAGACCTGCTCATTTAAAGGTCACATAACAAATATTAGCTATACAAAATAAGAAGTTGGCTATCAACTGTCCCTAGGGTCGACATTCTCCAAGACCTTATGAAATCAAGTTGGCAGGGTATGAAAGGTACGTTGTTGCTCCCACATGTCTCATGCAAAACTTCAGGAAATTGCATTCATGTTTCTTACACCAACACTTTCTCAGTTCAAGGACACTCAGAAAGACATATTAGAGAACTGCTATCCTCATCCACTCTGAGGTTTCACAGTATTAAGTATTGTCTGGAATAGCAGAACCAAGAATACTGGAAGAACACCAGGAAGAATAAGAAGTGGGCAATTCATCTACTGAAGATGAGATAAATAGGAGAGGAGCAAGGCAGCAGGTCAGCATGTGTAGACAGGCCCAGGAGAAAAGCCTTGGTGTTGCCCTGTGTCAGAGGAGCACAGGACCTCCCCCACACCCCCTGAAAAAAAGAATGTAGAAGGAGCCAAACAGGAGCACAATATGTGCTCATGCATTATGTGGAAGCTGGGGGAGAAAATGTGAGATGTTAATGCTCTAGAAAAGGCTTCTCAGTTTCCTAGTACTGTTGGAGTTCTTACACGTGCTGTGGGCTATTTATTTTTTTTTTTTTTTGCTTTTGCTTTTGCAACTTGTTATGTCTAACACTACTAGGGCTTAAAGGAAAAGCAAGTCAAACATTTCTTTCCCCACAGATATCGCAGAGAGTGAGAGGAAGAGTTGCTTGTGCAGAAGAGATTATGTAGAGTAGAATAGACCATCTCTTGTGTGTCCCTTCTTTCACCAGTTCAGGTAATTAGTGCTCTCATTGATTCCATAATCATATTTTTTAAAATCCCCTAATCCTGATGCTGCTTTGCTTATTTTTTATTTTATTCCTTTAATCTAACCTCTTCAGGTAACCTTGATGGTCCAGCAGATGAATCATGTATATTTTACTGCTGGAAAGCACTGTCTGGAAATTATTTATGGTAGGATCTTGCTCGGCCTTGGTGTTTTATTCTTTTACACTGAAGCAGACACAGAGCCCTCATACACCAGTGATTATACTCAGATAAGGAGCAGTAACAAACCAGTGAAGCAGGGAGGAGAGATTAACTTAAACTGTGCCTGTTGAGCTGATGATGGGCATCATCCTCATGGAAGTGGGTCTTTGCCATGTGATGCTCGGTTAGCACATGGTTAGCATATACCCAGTGGGAATCTATCCCAGTCCAAAGGCTGTGACAGATTACACATGGTAGAAGGTTAGGTCTGGAACTGTGCTTTAACACTGAGGTGGGGACAGCTGGCAGAGGTAACTGCAGAGTGTGACCTCTTCCTCTGCTGATGCTTGGAGATCACTGCGCACTGGATGAAGTCCTAGGAGTCTAAATGAATACCCAAGTTCAGCTTCAGTGATGTGGTCCAACAGAGAGTGAAGATGAAATCTGTAACTTTAAAATGATGATAATTGTTCCACTTATCCTTCATAAATCTATTAATTGTAATTTTTTTCAGTCCCTAGAAATGCATTAGGAGCTTAATTACTCTTGGGAGTACTGGTAGATGAGAGGCTCAACATGGCCGACAATGTGCTCTTGCGGCCCAGCAGCCAACCGCACCCTGGGCTGCATCCAGAGGAGCGTGGCCAGCAGGGTGAGGGAGGGGATTCTCCCCCTCTACTCTGCCCTCGGGAGACCTCACCTGGAGTACTGGGGCCAGTGCTGGAACCCCCAACATAAGAAGGACATGGAGCAGTTGGAGAGGGTCCAGAGGAGGCCACAAAGATGATAAAGGGGCTGGAGCACCTTTCCTACGAGGACAGGCTGAGAGAGTTGGGGCTGTTGAGCGTGGAGAAGAGGAGGCTCCGGGGAGACCTTCTAGCGCTCTGCCAGGACCTCAAGGGGGCCTACAAGAAAGATGGGGAGAGGCTGTTCAGTANTAGATGACCTCTGGGAGTCCCTTCCAACTCTAATCATTCTATGATTCTATGATTCTAATTTGTCATGTAGAGTCTAAGTGACAAGTACCTCGTGCTGCTGCTGTATGTTGACTGCTTAACTCAATCTACTGAACTGCCTGTGTTCTGATGGAGCGATCTTCTTTACCAGAGCATGCAAGCTGGGACAGCCAGGCTGAGAAACTATGTGTGTTTGTGGTGGTGGTGGTTTAATTATTTGATTTGGTATATATATAGGGCTAAATTTAGGGAAATAAATAAATATTACTGATTCAAAAGTGGGTTTCCAGTCTCAGACAGGCATCTGGGGTACAACCTATAAAAAAATGGTTTATAATTGTCATTTGCTGATGGCAAAGCTATGAAACAAAGTGACAGTGCTGGGTGTTTGGCCAACTTCTAACTACAGCCGTGCCAAAAAGAAGCTGAACCACAAGAGCCAGACTTAATTTGCACACCAAAGGAGGCCACTGAGAATGCACTGAGGGAAAGTGAGAAAATAAGATGCTATGATTTCATTTCACAGTGTTGCAGTAAAAGAAGCCTAAGAATTCTCTGCTGAAAGTTAACTTTGCCTGGTGAATTTTCTTCTTGTTGAACCAAGGGCGATGCAGCACAGGGCCCGGTGACAGGAAGAGGAAGGGTTGAAAGATGACTCACTGTCTTGTTTGTGAGCAGAAGGGAGCACTTGGTAATTATGGGGAATATGATATTAATACCCAGGCAGACTCATTGCTGCCTTTTAATAATAAATAAGAGGTTTTTTTTCTGGTGGCATAACACTGTATATTTGAATCAGCTGTCCTATGAGGAGCCTGTGCTCTTCCCCTGGTGTTGGAAAGATGCTGCATAATCATCATGTAGCAGTACATATTCTGAGCTTCTGTGCTTCCTGCTTGTAGCAGACACAGAAAGGAACAATCAGGGCTAATTGTGACTGCTAGTAAAGAAGGGATTCATGCCTTAAGGACTCTGCAAAACAAGAGTTTAAAGTAAAAACAGCAGCCTTGTTGATTAACCAGAATTTTCATATATTTATCCTGTCCATCTAGGTAGATAAAACCTTTCCAGAGTATCTGTATATGCTCGAAAAAAAATCCTAATAACCCTACAACACACTTAAATACAGAATCACAGCATTGCAGAATTGTAGGGGTTGGAAGGGTCCAACTGTCTTCTTTTCTGCCTTTTTTTTTTGTACTGGGGAGCCCAGAACTGGACACAGGACTCCAAGTGAGGCCTGACCAGGGCAGAGTAGAGGCTGAGGATCACCTCCTTCCACCTGCTGGCTACACTCATCTTAATGCACCCCAGGATCCCATTGGCCTTCTTGGCCACCAGGGCACACTGCTGGCTCATGGCCAACCTGTCACCCACCAGGACCCCCAGGTCCTTCTCTGCAGAGCTCCTCTCCAGCAAGTCATCCCTCAGCCTGTCCTGATACCTGTGGTTGTTCCTTCCCAGGTGCCAGACCGTACACTTGCTGTTACTGACCCTCACCTGGTTCCTCACTGCCCAGCTCTCCAGCCTGTCCAGGTCTTGCTGAATGGCAACGCGGCATTCTTGTGTGTCCACCACTCCCCTTGGTCTAGAGGTTCAAGCAGTTCATAGGGAAGAAGAAAGAAATCTGGATAACCTGTACATAAATGTGGAAAAAAAACACAGTTAAAAATGACTGGAGATCAACCACATGGATTTGGACTCACCTCTTCTCTGAGGGATGCTATGCCAGCTCTGGCTCATCTTTCAACTCCTCTGATCACCAGAGTAAGAGGTAAGTCAACAGGCAACACCACAGATTTCCCTCCTATTATTTTCAGTTTTGCATACTAAAATGGTTATGCACTGCATTTGCTGGTAACACTATTGTCAGCAGTGACTTAGCACAGCTTTCCAAGCAATGCCAGCATTGTTGATTCATGGCCAGCGTGCTCTGTTTCATCACCTGGATGCACTCTGTGCCACCTGCAGTCTGCAACAGCAGCCCCATGTGCAGTGTGTTACAGCAGTCTACAGTAATGCTAGAGGTGAACTGTGTTGAGATGTTAATCAGGGATAAAGATCATATCTTCCAACCTTTTCAAGTTGAAAAAAGTAGTTGCTGATCATCCCTGAACTTCATTCCCATATTCAAATGGTAGATAGAGGGAACAAGACAAAACCAGTCATTTTGAACTCTGGAAACCCCTTTGTGTCAAACCACTTGCAACAGGAGGAATGCAAGGTGACAGCCTTAAGACATTCTCCTCTTTAGACCATTCTTCAGATTCATCTGACTGAATTCCATTACTTGATCCCCAATGCCAGGTCTCAGGCAGGTAGCAGAACACTATAGAGATTAATTCACCCCATCCAGCCTGACTAATTAAGGCAGTCAGGGCATGGGTATCTCACAGTCATCAAAAGCTACCTAATAGATATGGTATTAACTTTTCTGAAAGTCACATCTTAAATTTATCCCAGTCTTCTGCTTTTCTGTGCTAGACCATGGTCTGAAAGAAGTCCACAAGACACAATGTATTTCACCCAGGTACTTCTGGGATTATTTACCTCCTGCCTCACAATTGCAAAAGAAATCCATAGTTACCTACCTCCTGCAAAACTGGTCATGATTCGTGCAGTAAAAAGTGACAACTGTCATAGTTTAGATAACCTGACCTTCTGTCCTATCTGAAGGAAACATGGTTTGAAAAAATTTATCCACCAACTGAAATGTGTATTCCAGTGTCCAAAATGCTCTCTGAACACTAGAGAGTTTGCAAATGTATGTGCAAGTGTGATATTTAATGTGAATATCTGCACTGTCAGATCATTTCCCTACCAGGACTAACATCATGAGGACCTTTCCAACATTACAGAGGATTTGGTGGAATACTGTGAATACATCTCCTGGGGAAAAAATATAATAATCACTTCTATGGTTCTTTCAAAGTTCTTTTTAATTGTCTTTCAGAAACTGAGAAAATTAGATGTTGATCTAGAGAGATTGACAAATAGTGTTATCTATGTTGTATCTACCTGTACTGGGCATACACAAAAGTCGGTCTTCAGACCTGTTGGCTTTAGTCATGTGGTGGTTTGACCCTGGCTGAAGGTCAGACTCCCACCAAAGTCACTGTATCATTCCCCTCTTAGCTGGACAGGGGAGAAAATACATGTTGAGAGGCTTTGGAGTGGAGATAAGGACATGAGAGATCATTCTGCAATTAGTGTCACGGGCAAAACAGACTCAACACAGAAGAAAAGCAGGAAAACTCTCTAATTACACTACATACACAGAGAAACCAGAGTCAGATAATGACAAAAGTACAAACAGCTTTTAAAACACCACCACCCCAACCCTCTCTTCTTTGCAGACTTCACTCTATTCATGATGTTTCTCTTCCCCAGGATGGCACAGGCGGAAAAGGGGGGAACTAGGGAATGCAGGCTTCAGTCTTTGGTNGCTTGCTCACAGATTCTTCCATATTCCTCCCCCTGCTCCATGGTGGCTCCTGCCTGGCCCAGGTGCCTCTCCATGGGCTACAAGTGGGGTCTCTTCATCCTCCATGGGCTGTGGGGGCACACCCGCTTCACCATGGTCTTCTCCACAGGCTGCAGGGAATCTTCTCCCAGCATCTCCTCCTCCCCCTTCACTGACCTTGGTGTCTGCAGAGTTTCTCCCATCTTCTCACTCCCTTCTCTGGTGGCAAAATGCGGCTGTTTGTGTTCTTCTCTCTCTCAGATGTGATTCCCAGAGGCCTGTGACCGGCGCTGACTGGCCCGGCCGGCCTTGTCAGCAACAGGGTTTGGGAGTTTGGCCTTGGGAGCCCAGCTGGGATTTGCTTTGGTGGACTGTTAAGAAGCTTCTAGCTGCTTCTTAAAGAAGCCACATTGCAAAACCACTACAAGTCATGAGAGTCACAAGTCATTATTTAGAGAAAACTAATGTACTAGGGGAAAACTATGGAAGAAAGGCCCATGTTTCTTGCAGATAATCAATGCGTTTGCTGGATTATGCATGTGACTTCCTTTCCTGCGATTACTGTGCACATTAAGCTATGTAAAATTACACACCCAAACAATCATCTGCACCGTTAATCTCCTTGTATGATGAATACAGTTTCAGTCCTAACTCTTCTTCATATAAAAATGTTTCCTTTAGAATGTAGCTTCTCAAACCACTTTAGATACCTCCATCAACTAACCCGTGACACAGATGTAATTTTGGTTACTCTTCATAAAATTTAAACAGTAGTCATGAAGATAAGGGTTTTCTATGACTGATGTGCCTATTAGATCTTTCTTTTTTTAATTAAGAAATTTAAATTAAGATGGTGTTTAAAAACCACCAGGGACTTTCCTTGTCTGAGTATTGTGACTTCTCTTGCAAAGACATTTCAGCAACCGCATAGAAAACTATTTAAAGAAAAAAAGGAAACAGCACGTTTGAAGCTAGATGAAAATAAGTGTGATTGATCAGAACTTCTCTTTTTTTTTTTAATTCAAAAGCTTGTTCTTCCCATATTGTTCAGGAAAATGAGCTGTGTGCAAAAGTATATGATGTCTAATTGGTTCTGAAAGTAGAGTTCATCTGTAAATACTTCAGTGGGAGAAGACAGTGACAAATCTCCCCCGTTACTCATCAGGATAGAGCTTTTGTGGATTATCAGTGCATAGTTTCCTGAGCTATCACAATTCTGTTAGTTAGAGCTGCATTTCCAGAGTGCCAGGTATCTGTTCTCTACTTAATTTAATACAGCATCATTACAGCCAGTGGATGAGTTAAGTCTGAGGGTGCATTTTCTCCTGCTGGCATTTATGTGAGACCAGAAAAGAAGGGGGAGGGTAGTAGAAAAAGGAAACCTTAACCTTTTAATATTTAAAAGTAATATTTTTAAAGCAAAAACTAGGGAAGCACAGTTAGCATAAATAACCAAGAGAATATAACATTTAAAATTAACTAAAGAAAGCTGATTTAGTAATGTCTTTGGAAGATAGTGGAAAATCAACAGTTACAGCATGTATCTCAGTATTGCATCTTTGCAGTAACATTTTTAATAGGTTTTCTTATGGCTCAGTCTCTCTCATTTTCCCCAAAATTCACCATATGAGGAGGTGTCAGGGTAGTATAAGGGCACAGGCAAATAAAGACTGGACCCATAAGTTCAACTCCATGAAATTTTTTTGTGGGATCCAAACTCTTGTCTGTCTAAAGATAGTTCTTGCATCCAAACACTTTGTCCCAAACCTCTCTTTAGTGGTATAATTTGGGGGTGATATAGGTACCAAAGGCTTGGTTTCTTTCCATCTTCACTGTTGGATACATTCCATTTCATACAAATTATTAACTACTACTGGTACAGAAATTGCTTTAAAGGAAAGATTGCAGGGAGAGAGAAGACTCTCTAGCCCATTAGTTGGGAAATAAAGGAGAGTTCAGAGTTTAAATGCCTTCTCAAAAAAGTACTTAATTATTGATTTTAAGTGGAACATCCCCCTCACAGTAGAGGATGAGAGAGTTTTATCCTATATTAGCCAGTAGCCTGGTCACTCAGGCAGTCACCTAGGATATGAGAGACCAGGTTCAACTCCCTGTTTGAGCCCAAAGATATGAAACTGTGTGGGAGGGAGGGTTCACATTCAGGTACCTTAGCGAGGAGGCTTTGTTAGGCTCTAAGGGCTCTAAGTTAGGGCTAAGTTAGGAGTACCCAGGTTAGCAGGTACCTTTGAGAAGCTCAGCGGTTGGCCAATTTTGAGTTGGGTCTTTGTGTTTTCATGAACTCTTAAAAACTCAGAGGTTACTTAGACAAATACTTTGCACAGTATTGGAAACCTTCATTTTAAAAGCACATACTTCATGAAGTATATACGACATTTAAGTTTGAACCTTGAATCTGACTGAACCTTTATTTTTTTGCAGAGTATATACTCTGCAGAGTATATACTCTGCAGAGTATATACTCTGCAAAAAAATAAGGGTTCAATCAGTCAGACAATTTTCCTGAAACTGATATCTATTAATGCCATTGTGGGTATTCCCCTGGCATGAGGAAGTAACTGTCATCGTGCTACTACAGATGTATTCATCATACTCATTGACCACAAGGAATGAGTTTCAGACATCACTTGGGTACCTACATAAGGAATCTTTGTCTCAAACAACAGCTGTTGTTTTTTTTTTTTTAATATCTATCTGTGTGTCCATATATCTATAGATTAAATCTATTGATATATATTCATATCTATAGATACACACACAGACCTACAAAAATATGTGTGTGTTTTTCCATAGTGATTACAGAATGAACATCTACAAAGAATTAGAAACTTGCTGAAATACTTCCAAGACGTCATACTTTACATAAGCAATAGCTGTAGACAGAAATTCAGCCTACTGCTTGCAGATTTGAACCTGTGAAGGTTCACATTTATTAAGAAGGTCTATTCACTGGTTGGTTGTGTTCTGCCAAATGCTGTTAAAATATTTTGTGTAACAGATGTAAATTGTAAAAGCGGGGTAGGTAATGAGTTTCTGTTCGGGCCCCAGTACTAAAACAAATGACAGGTACAAAAACCTCTTACCTTTCTCCTCAATATATTTGAAATTTAAGGTTAATGTAAAGAATCAGATGGCTGTTGGAAGGAGACAAGAGATATACATGTTCCAGCTGATCTACACTTGCACATAAGAAGAAAGATGAGCCAATGATAGGGAAGGGAATGAAGCTATTAGTGGATTGTCAAAGAAGAGGAAGTGCTGGAGAGGAGGTTTGGAATTAGGCGACTGATAAACATAAGTTCTGGTCAGAAATTCTGGAGAAGGGATTTCCCACTGGAAAATGGACATCCTTCAGCAGAGTGATAACTTCAAAAGGTGATCTCCAGTTGTGACTGCAGTATCTCATAGGCCAGATGTCCCACCTGTCTGAGTGTCCCCAAAAGCCTGCACCTCCATTGCATGGTAAGGCCATCCTGGCATGAGCATGGCATCCCTGGCATGATGAGTGCTAAAGCCAGGATGGGAAACTTGTTCATAGGATAGAATGGGGAAAACAATTCACTGCATTGCATCTTCTAAGAGGTAACACTGTGCCACATTCAAATGAAATCATTTTAACTTGAACATGCTGGCCGAAATGTTGAATTTCCTGATATTTTCAGGCATATTTCCTTCTATTTTCAGGCATTCTCTTTTTCAGTTAGTCAACATTTTCCATGGCAAGCAGATACCCTTCTCAGGTCTACGTTGCACATGCACAAAATAAAAATCTCAAATCTTCCACTGAAAACAGATTTGAAAATTTTCAAGCAACAATCAGGTCTGAAAATTATATTTGATAGTAAATGATGAACTATTTCTTTTTTCAAAATAATTTCTGAAATTCTGGTTAAGCAGTTATCAGGCTTCCTGGGGAGTTGAATCAATGACATTTCTTGACTTCCTAAAGAGCAGCAATTTCCATGATGGATCCTTAAGGTTAGTCAGTAAAACCAACTTTCTCCCTGATTATCTTTCTACCTGCCTGGCACTGACAGAGAAGACAACCCAGAATGTGGCCTCTGCAGGTTTTCAGTAAATCATGTGCTTAACCCTTAGGCATCACTCCAGTTACTTTGGAACAACCCTGAAAGAACAGTACAGAAAAAGCAAACCTACTTTCATTCCATTGATTCAAACATTTGTACATCTGTCACATCAACACTGAATATTGTGAATTTGCCATTGGATCATTTCACCTGGTTTTTGGTTTTTTTTCACTGTTTGGAGCTTTGGGAGTCTCAGTCAGAAAAAGCTTTATCACAGAAGTCAGCCTTGCCATTGAATCAGTACATGCTGATGATGGTGTGTTTTGCAAAGATGTGGCCAATGTGGGGGTGGCAGGAAGGGGAAGCAAAGCTGTTATTTGCTTCTTTAATTTTTTTACATGGTACACTTCCATCAGAAAAGCCATCTTCTGCTAAACTTTCCCCTGATGTTGATCTTCTCATAGCTTGGTTTCCCTCCACCACATTGATTCATTGGTCCAATCTTTCTTCAGATTTGAACAAAGGGGAAAAAAAGTGTTTTCCCATCTGCAATAGAAATTCCTGTGCTGGTTCTCTGCCTTTTACTGTCAGAGGCCTACGGGTTATTACTTGATAAAAGGGAAGAGGTAGGTATTTGTCTCTTGCCTGGAGAGAAATTCTTTGCCTCTTTGCCAGGGAAAACATCTGATCCTGTTGCAATGATTTTTCTTTTAATTGGAATGCAAAGATCTTATCTTTTTATTACTCCTTTATTGTTGATAACCACTCCACTCACTCACTCTCCACAAATGTCCAGCTTATATATACAACCAGGGAAGCAGTTCATTTTTCCTCCTTTTTAGCTTTAATGATTTGCCTAACAACTGAATTGTGCCAGAGTGGTTCATATATCCCTTCCTGCGTGGCAGCCTCTTGCTCAGATGCCTGGTCTGTGTCTGTTTCTCTCTAATTTCCAGGAACAGATCAGCCCAGCAACTGCCTCTAGCTCTAATAACTGCCCAAGGTGTGGGAGACTACTTTTATGGGAGTTCAGTCACATGGGCCTATGCAAAAATAACAGAAAATGATAAATTTGCAGTGAAAGGGAAACACTGCATGCAAGTCATACACCCACTACTCTCTTAATTTAGTTTCTCTGTGGCTTTGTGTTGCCATACATTCTGCAATGTCAGGTTGGTGCCTGGGGAAGTGATGACCTTGTGGATAGACCTGAGGTGCAGGAAATCTGGGGTTTATTCTCCCCTCTGCCCAGCTCCTGCAGATGCATGGCTTGACCTCCCTGCTCGCTAGCAGCCATGGAGACCTTCGCCAAGGGCCACCTGCCCTGACTGATACAGGCAGGAGACTGGCTGTGGACACCTCCAGAGCCTCAGGGCTCCCATAGATGGCTCAGCTGAGTGCAGAGCAGAAGGCATTTGGGGCTGCCTTCTAACCAGGACAGGCACAGATGTCTTAATTCTGTCTCTTTCTATGTGAGATACCTTCCTTCCTTCTAATACCCATTTCATAGAATCATAGAATCATAGAATTTTAAGGCTGGAAATGACCCCTAAGATCATCCAGTCCAGCCATTAACCCACCGCCACCAAGTCTACCCTTAGACCATGTCCTCAAGCACCGCATCTCCCCGTCTGTTAAACCCCTCCAGGGATGGGGACTCAACCCCCTCCCTGGGCAGCCTGTTCCAATGCTTGAGGACTCTCTCAGGACACAAGTTCTTCCTAAGATCCAACCTCAATTTTCCCTGGTGCAGCTTGAGGCCATTACCTTGAGTTCTGTCGCCTGTTACTGGGGAGAAGAGACCAACCCCCACCTCACTGCAACCTCATCCATTTCCATCAGTTCTGATATGTGTGAGCATGTGCTTATGTACAGGCAATACCACTTGATCTGTTGCTCTTTGATTACTGTTGCTTTTCATCAGACTCTATCTCAAGTCTCCATCCCTTCTGTGTTTCCTGATGGTTTTGACCATCTCTTCCCCGAGAGATGGTTTTGACCATCTCTTGGGGAAGAGATGGTCAAAACTTCTCCTGCCAAACTTCTCCTGCCAAAGGATGTGGATGTGTCCTGCATGTACATGGACAAGTAGGCATCAAAAGGCTCCTAGAATTGAAGGCATCAAAGACAACACGTAGCTCTTGCCCATGGCCATGGTCTGCCTGACCACTGCTCAGTGTCTGCACCCTTCTGAGCTTGGGGTCCCATGCTGCTGGCTCAGCTCTACTGATAACTGCACTGTAGCCCTCATCTCCTGCTACTGGTCTGGTCTCTTTCATACCACAAACTCTTCAGAAGAACAGCTACTTCTACATGGGCTTGTAGGACAATGGGCCTAGTGGGACCTCCATCCTAACAGTGATTTACAGGGATGCTGTCCCATTCTCCCTGTGCCTGTACTCCCCCACCAACCCACAGTGGTGGGTGTTCACACTGTGGGTCCCTGCTTCCCCACTCATACTCTCTGTGGCTGCAGCTGGCCCTGCCACTAGCTGCTGTGGAAATATATTATCACCACTGGGAAACAAAACACTTCCCTGTCCCATGGGAGTCTTGTGAAGCTTAATTCATTACTGGCTGCATGATATGCTCAGGGGCTGTGCAGTTGTGAACTTGCAGCATTTCTCTCTTGGGATATTGCACCTTGAGAAATATGGGAATATTAATTCTAGCACTAAAGGTTTGGTTTTGAAGGGTTACTGCAGTTGCACACACATATGCACTCTTTATGACTACATGTTAGTGTTTTCTATGTATGAAAGAAGAAAACCCAAGTTATATCATGTCTGGAAAAGAAGGGAAAAGCTTTTGTACAGTTTAGAGTGAACAGGTAAATGTTTATTCTCAGTTCTATTTAGAGAATGTAGAATGTAGAAACATCTGGTACTGAATGGGCATTTCTGTCCACTTTTTAGTTATCACTACACCATTAGAAGAGATGGAGAGAAAGGTATGTCAGGGTGGGGTAGGGGTGGGGAGGGAACCAACAAACCAATTCTTTTCAGACAAAAAAGAACATTTACCTGAAGTTACCCTGCAAAGACAAATATCTGATTTCAGAAATGTTACTGATATGGTCTGAAGTCTAAGTCCAAAAACTCTGTGTAAGAGTAGCACTTCTCCCAGCTATAGTTAAGACTGCTGGGTCCTACTAGCTGTGGAAAATTTATTTTTCCTCCATTAAGTCTCACACTACATACAGGCTGATTCTGTATCATATCATATCAGTCTTCTGAAACATAAAACTGCAGAAGTAACTGCTGCTCTGCTGCATTTATGTGGAGCTTTTATTGCACCTCAAGCAGCACTGCTGAACTGTACGTTTTGTTTATCTGTCAGTGGACTAGTGGGACTACTAAACACATGTACCTGGCTTTAAAAAAGTAGCAACACTGACAGATAGCTGCCACTTGAAACACACTTTATCAAGAGTTTTGTTTATCAAACTTCAAACTACCTGTCTCCAGCAGCAACGTGAGCAAGTGGATGAACATTTCACATTCCTTGGTTGTGCCTCTTGGAGCTTTTGCCTGATGAGAACAGGATTGGCAGAGTTCAGAGTGGGAGTACACAGCCTTCACCTCTTCACATTCAAACCAAGACCCTACTGCCCCTCCTCGCTTGGCCTCTGGGATGATGTGGAAGAAAGAAGCCCCAGGGCTGCCAGTCCTGAGGATCAAAAATCATACAGCGGTTCCCCAGCTCCTCAGCATTCAAAGCCTTACCCTAAAGATTGTGGATTCACAAATTAAATGCACCTTCATGCTTTTCAGCCAGATAGTTCATATTTTCAACTCTTCTGTTGAACTGTGAAGGGTTTTTTTGTGACAAATGAGCTGTGAAATCATGACAGTTTTCAGCACAGCATTCCCTCTCCTGACCCTCACCTGCAGAGTCTCTTCGTAGCGATGCAGCTGTGCAGTCAGTGCCATTCACTAGCACAGGCACATGTATCAGTGAGAGGTTGAGTGTATGGGGATGTTCCAGCAGCAATTCAAAGAAGGATGCTTGTTTAAATCCTGCTTTGCCCTTGGCATTGATATAGCCCAGACAACACTTCAAAAATGTCACAGGGTGAGCTACACCATCAGCATGTCCCTGTGAACACCACAGTAGGCAAGAGCACCA
Organism: Heliornis fulica; assembly: GCA_013399135.1. Taxonomy (NCBI): domain Eukaryota; kingdom Metazoa; phylum Chordata; class Aves; order Gruiformes; family Heliornithidae; genus Heliornis; species Heliornis fulica. The sequence continues at coordinate 218,361 of VXBZ01009252.1, forward strand.
GTACAGCCCCGGCTGGAAAGTTTTCTTCAGCTCTGCTACCACATTAGCCAGCCTGGGCCTGAGGTGGAAGGATGATCCCAGGCTCCCTGCTGCCTCTCCTTGGTGGTACCATACACAAGCCAAACAGGGGAACTAACCAGATAAAAAACTTGAGTTTTGTCGGCTGTATTTTCAAAGAAACCAACTTTCCTGACTTGCCTTGCAAGAAAAACCCAACCAAACCAAAACCCCAACAACAACCCCAAGCCACAAGCGGGAATGCAAAGCTGGAGACAGGGGACTAAGGCTGAACTAACCTTCTGGCAACTGCTCCTGGATGTGTTGGCACCACGTGCTTTGGGACCACGCTGCCAGGGACTGTGCCTCGACACACAGGCCAAAGAGGCAAGTTTAGGGCAACTGAGCACACAGGCCCCACAGAACACATCACCTAGACGAGCTCTGCGATGGGGCGGGGAGGGGGGAGAAGCAAACATTAATTGAATGTCGGTTAATTAAGTCGGGACAGGGACAAACTTGAGCTGCACTTCTGAGATGTGAAGTTTATGGCAACACCTCACGTGCAGTCACAGCAGCTTCGTTTTCTTATTGGTTCTGTGTTTTAACAATCCAGCTCTATTTTGGGGGGAAGGATCTTTGTTTTCAAAATGGAAAAAAAAGCACTACTGGTTTTAATTTTCAGTCTAACTACGGTGTCCCACGCACAAGGCACGTCCACTTACAGTAGAAACAGAGGCTGAGAATTAAAATCTTGCACTGCCATCCTGTGGTGAAAGCCAGGAAAGCCTGAGGTTCTCCGGCTCATAGGTCTGGGGTTGTCCTCTCTGAACCTCAGAGGCTTTGCAGCAGAGTTAGCAACGGCTCAAGGACCGAGAGCTACACCGGGTGTTACCCCAAAAGCACAGAGAGGAACCTCAAATACTTTTTGCAGCGTGGTGTCTTCTAGAGACCTTTCAGAAGATGCACAGTTCACCCCTGAGGATGTAGGTTCTTAAAGAGAGAAAAATAATCTGGGTGAGCAAATAGTGAACAACACCTAGGATGTGTCAGGCCAGGTGAGGTAAGTGCAGGCAGGCTGCACTGGGGTCCTCTGGAATCACTGGGAACCTGACACGGGTTCCCAAAGGCAGTCTGGGGGCTACTTTGGAGTTCGACTTTGGCCTAGGAAAAGTATGGTGAAGTTCATTTGTGAATAGATCACAAATTCCCATGCACTGGCTAAATGGATTTTTTTCCAGTGAATTGCCACTCAAGAGAAAAAATGGGACAAGCCAAAAGGCTGTGAAGTCAGACAGTGAGGGAAAGAGAGAAAAGGAGATGCCTTGCAAATAATGGTCAAATTACAAAGTTGAAAAGTAAAACGTTTACCAGAGTCTCAATCATGATTGAGTACTGCACAAAGACATGCACACCTAAAGCTTGTTTTTCTACTAGAAGAGTAGATTTTGCTACTATAAAAATGTGAATTTGGTATATTGAACAATGCTCCCCAGACACACACCCTCTCCACTTGCTTTTCTAAGACACAGGCCTATTCATCAAACTGAGATGCACTCACCACACATTTGCCCCAGACCCAGGGATAGAGTGCCCCAGGATGCTCTGGCTTCTGAGATCTTACTATGCCTCCTTTAAGGGATTATTGTAAAAATAATCCTTTATTTTTGTAAATATTATTGTAAAAGATTCCATATAGCTTCTCTGCCTGTAGTGCATCAAAAGCTGTAAGAAGTTGGCACCTGAAGTAGAGAAGACGCTGATTGAGGCTTCATAGATCATCAATAAGACCTTTTCTTTGCTTTAAGGAAAGCCTCAGAACCCAATAGCAATATCAAGGTGAGTCCAAATTTTGCCTTCAGGACAGAATATAAAAATGTCTCACCCCCCAATATTGCTGAATTATTGTAAAAGAAAAATCTCAGTGCGATTTTACAGCAAGTTCTCAGATACAGGGGGAAAAGGATTTTGCTCTCAGTTTATGCAGACACCTACATGGTTTCTGTGTGTCTCAGTCTATGATTATGTGTTTCTTAGTAATGCACATGGAACTCCATCTTCACCAGTTCATCTTACACCTAATGCTACTGCCATAATTTGTAGTTTGTATGATCAGTTTAAGAAGCAACCATGCTTGTCTCTTATGCTAATGCAGTACACAGTATGTCTTCTTTGATCATTTATGTGGTTGTACCACCTTATCCCTTCCACTTCAGATGTACTCATTTTTATCCCTGCTTTGAAAAAAACTGGTGCTTGCCTCACCCTGTTCCCACCTGCTAACAACTTCTGTCTCCAGACATGTCCTTCCTCAGCAAGGCACCTGACTAGATGAATTTTTTTGTCATCATTACTATCAGCAGCTCTTTTCTTGGCCACTTTTGATTCTGCTTACTTTCTTTGCAGTGCTATGTTTTTTCTGACTAAAAATCACTGCTGACAGCGTCTTCCTTTTCCACCCTATATTTGTTCTTGTCTTTCTGAACTTTTCCCACTCCACCATAAGCAGCAAAGTATTACCTTAAATCCTCTTCTGAACATTGAATCTTGCCTGATGCATTTTACCTGTATCTTTGCAGGTGACACAACACGCTTTTCATTTCCCAGCTGAGTGTTCTGCTCCCCATTACTCTGAACAGATAAATTATTTTCTCCTGTGTAAATAAGAGCTGACATACTCAGCATTTTCAACCTCATTTCTCCTTACATACCACCCTGTGGCACTTTGCTTGAAGGAGACCACATAGAAGTGCAAGTCCTCACAGGCTGGGGGAGCATTCCAGGCCTGGCACCTGGCAGGGACAGTATGCAGCACTGCCTGCCCACCCCGTCTGTTGCCAAAGGAGATGTCTGATATCTCTATTTTTCCCTTGTGCTGGAGACTCATGGCACTAGGAAGGGGAAGGTGAAAGGGAATGGAAGGACAAAAAATTTTTTTAAACTTCTATTCTATTAAAAAAAAAAGTTTTGGTCTTCCATAAAGAGAAGTTTTGGTCTGAATAAACTTCCAGGCATGTCTAATAAGAAGAGCACACTTTTGATTACAGCAGGGTTTTTTGCCTGTTTGCAGGTTTTCATCTCTATTTTCCAGTGGCAATGAGGGGAAAAAAATGTTCCATTCTGTACATTTCTAGACAGCAAAGTGTCTTTTTTAATCACCATCTGTGGACTCGACAGCTCCAAGAGCCTGCAGAGCACAGGCTGGAATTCAACCCTTTAAAGTTTTGAACTCGCAAACAGCTTCAGTTATAAAAATTGCCCATCCTGTCGAGTCAATGTCCCAGTCTAGAGCTTAAACCAACTTCTCTTGTGATGGCACAGGAACCTCTGTCATCAGCTTCTCTTCTGAAATGAAAATGTTTAGCCTTGTTCTTCTGCAGAAGAGGGAAGGTATGTGAAGTTGTACACAGCCTTGCTAAGGAAAGGAAGAAGTGTTGATTCATGCTTCCAAGTCATGCATTTCAAAACTGTGGGGGCCTCAAGATGTGGTGTGCCTCTGAAGGCACTGTGGGAGTAGCCCTGTCAAAGTAAGTATCAGTGTTTTTTATGAGTAAGGACAACAACCTGTAGGGTTTTCACCGGCAGGACCAAAAGGATGTGTCTGTGCTGGGTACGTATGGGCATCCAGCCACACTCATGAAGGTATGAGTGTGGCTGGATGGATGCAGGAGGGATTACCAATCATGGTAATCCCTCCTGCAGTTGATCTCCCATGTGATAGTTTGTATACTTCTATAGAGAAACATGTCCATCCCAAAGTATTTGCACTGCTGAGAACACACCTGTGCAGATCCATTCATGCAAAACTAACTCCACTCGAAGAGAAGAAGCTGTGGGGAAAACATAACTAACTTTCAAAAATTACTTCCTTTTTATATCATTTTCTTTCAGGTTTCCCAAGAAAAACAAAATCTGAGCAGCTAAATTAGTCTCTCCTATGTTTCCACTGAGGAGGACAGAGGTTTGCCAAAAATATTTGCTGGAAATAAAAAGATCCTCAGCTAACATGGCATGAAGATTGCATTTTCAAGCACAGAGCCAGGTGATGTAAAAGTGGTGACAGTGCAATTTAAACTGCCTGCTAATTGACTACTAAGAATTTGCATCATCTCCTTTCGAAGGCAATTGTCACTGTTTGTGACAGGTCAGTGTGAGTGGAATCAAGCCCCAGATATGTCTTTTATAGTGTTCTGTATGTTAGCCATTCCCCAAATTGCTTCTGTAAAAGCCAGCAGAAACCCTGGCAGAAGGTCCTTGGCTGAGAAGTTGAGTCTAAAAACAGGAAAGGATTGCCACAAAGGAAACCTCCCAAACCTCTCTTACACAGGGCACTTGCATACAGATGTGTAAGGGATAATAGAAGATGGTCCGAGCCGGACATGATGGACAAGCAGGAGCCAGATGACCTTGGCCAGGTCACCAGGGAGAAAAACTGTTCCCATGAGAACTGACCTTCATGTGAGAAGGAAAGCACAACGTTCCCATGATAACTGAACCTCCATGTGTGGAGGAAACCAGAACATTGTGATAGTGTAACAGAGAGATGTCACTAGTCAATCAGGGTGGTAAGTCACCCACTGTCAGCCAATCAGGCTCACGAGTCCAGCAAGGCCTGCCAGACATGGACATGGACATGGACATGGACATGGACATGGACATGGACATGGCCAGTGGGATGGAGTGCACCCTCAGCAAGTTCACCGATGACACCAAACTGTGTGGTGCTGACACGCTGGAGGGGAGGGATGGCATCCAGAGGGACCTGGACAGGCTGGAGAGGTGGGCCCATGCCAACCTCAGGAGGTTCAACCAGGCCAAGTGCAAGGTCCTGCATCTGGGTCGGGGCAATCCCAGGCCCAACTCCAGACTGGGCGGAGAGTGGCTCCAGAGCAGCCCTGAGGAGAAGGCTGGGGAGTACTGGTGGATGAGTCTCCATCCCTGGAGATGTTCAAGGCCAGGTTGGATGAGGCCCTGAGCAACCTGATCTAGTTTTTGATGGTAAGTCCTGCTGACTTTTGAGGAGGGGAAGGGTTCCCTTACCACTGGAAATGCTCAAAAAACAGGACGAGGTTACTTTGCTTCTCCAGGTGAAATCTGCCACTGGTGACCACAGTGGATCCAATGAAATGTCTGGGCATGGAAGATCTGCAAGAGCTCCTGGATGTCTTCATATTTTGTTGTGATATTTGAATGCAATACTGCCTTGCAGACTTCTAGCACTGAGGAATTATATATAAATAGCTACAAACTCCCAGCCACATGGACTGGACAATCCGTGACTCCTGAACAACTTCTGCATCACTTCTGAGCAGCTCAGATATAGCTCTCACAATAACATTACATCATGTAATTGGCAACAGGGCTGTCTAGCACCAAGACAGCTGGTTCATTCAAATCCCCAGCTGCAGGGGAAAGCTGAGAGTGGCTTTGCCCAGCCACTCTCCGCCGCAGCTGCACGCCTGGGCTTCAGGCTGGAGCAGGGTCTGTGGATCACCGGTGAGCCGCTGTCACGTCCTGTCTGCGTTCTCACCCACAGCTCTCCTGGGATTGATGAGGTATGCAGTGTTGCACTCTGTGGCTCTTGCCCAGATGCAGATTTCTGTAAGCTGCCTGAGGATTTTGGGAGGTTGGCCACCTTGTTCTCTCCAGCCTCCTCAAAATTGTTATGGAATAGGTATTAGACTAAGGAAGCTGTGACAAGCTTACAGGATCAAAGTCACCAGCCATGAATGGGAAAAAACTCAGCCATGTCAACTTTAAGAGACATTATATAATGCATTTTGAATTTTCATTCATTTCATTACATTTTTCATTGAAGTTATCATACCCAAAGCAGGATGATGTGTATTTTATCTTAAAAGAAGTTATAGCTAAGCACACTCCAACCTTATGTAAATAAACAGCAGATTATCTCCTTTATCTTCCTGGAAGTTAGCCATACTGAATGCATTTTTATTTTTTTTTTAATTCTACCACTTTCAAGAAATGCTTCCCCACAAGGTTATATCCACCACCCCAGCACTTTCACTTGCCAGTTATATGAAGCTGATATCTACAGCATATGCTTTTGTTCATGCTACGTATTCAAAAACAAAGGCGTGGTTAAATTCTGATGTCCTTTTTGGAGGGAAGGCTGGGGAAAACATCTGCCTCTTGATGGAAGCCATCTGGTATAACCAGACATGAAGTCAAGCATTTTAACATAGTGCATTCTTCAGAATTATGCTTACTTAAGAGAATTACAGATTCTTCCCCTAATGTTCTCATCACACACCATCTTGAGGATTTTCCTTTGCACCTACGCGGGACTGATAGCTGTGATTATTTTTTAAAGCTTTGTCTCAGTGCAATCAAAGTAACCAGGAACAATAATAATTAGGATGTAGATTTTTTGTTCTCATTCTCCTGGCCGAGCTTTTCACCTGCACAATTACAGATGCAGAGAAAATCTCAAAGTAGTTTCTGTGGCAGGAGAGGCTGCGGAGGCTTTCTGGGATCAGCGGTACTGCAGAAGCTGCAGCACACCTTTGGATTGTTCCAGAAGTAAGAGTTAACACATCAAGGTTGGTAAGGTGAGCTCTTACTCCACCCCTTACTTGTAACATCTCCATTTCTAGATCTGTGTGATCATACAGTGTCAGACTCCAGCTGCTCAACTCTTACATCCATCAATCCTGCCAGTGAAGGATCAGATATTGTCTATCTTTATCCATCCAAGGAGGTCTGATAGAACAGAAACAGTGTGGAAATGTATCAAGCTGTGTGGCAGGGCAGCTTCAGGAAAATGTCTGGTGTTTGGAAAGCCATATTTCCTTAAATGTATGTCTTTCAGGGGGTGGAGGGTGGGGTGGGGAGGGTTATCAAGCAAAAGGAAAACAATTTGAGGTGTTTGTAGGGAAAACAAAGCCACATCATTTTTATGACATGGTTCTGTTCTGCTGCCAAGACTATCATCTCCACCTACAGTGAGGTGACATTCAGTACCAACAAATACTGATCTTGTCTTCAAACACAGAGCAAGATCACATTCAGGGAAAGGATCTGGAGAAAATGTGCAGGCTCCTCTGTTTTCCTTAAAGTGGCTGTTCCCTATGACAGAAGAAATGAGAGAGGGGAGGGGATATTCGTGAAATGAATATGAAGTTGGTCCCTGGTGCTCCGTGCTGTGCTAGGATTGTGTTGTGGTTTAGCCCCAGTCACCAGGTAAGCCCCACACAGCCACTTGCTCAGCTGCCCCTCAGTGGGATGGGAGAGAGAATCGGAATGGTGAAAGTGAGAAAACTTGTGGGTTGAGGTGCAGTTTAACAGGTAATGCAAAAGCAAGACAAGGAATTCATTGACCCCTTCCCATGGGCAGGCAGGTGTTCAGACATCTCCAGGAAAACAGGGCTCCATCACATTCAACAGTAACTCGGGGAGGCAAATGTCATCACGACAAACGCTGCTGCCCCCTTCTGCCCTCTTCCCTCATTCCCATTCCAGGTACTGTGAAAAAACCCAAACCATCTCAGCTGAGACCAGGACAGAGTATCCTGGCACTAGCTACCCACTCACTAGTGGTTTGCCCAGGGGTCAAGGCCAGGACCAGTACCATTTAATGTCATTAATCTCACGTTGACCTTGACAGCGGGGCAGACTGCATGTTCAGCAAGTTTGCAGGTGATATGAAGCTGAGAGGAGCAGGCAACAGGCTACATGGTTGTGCTGCCATGCAGAGGGAGTCTGGCAGCCTGGAGGAATTGGCAGAGGAGCCTCACAAACTTCAAGAAAAGGAAATGCCAAGTCTTGTCCCAAGGGAGGAACAACTCCAGGCACCTGAACAGGCTGGGGCCAAGTGTTTGGGAAGGTCCTCTGCAGAAAAGACCCCGGAGACATCAGTGGATATCAAGCTCAGATGATCCAGCAAACACAATTGCAGCAAAGAAGGCAACAGCATCCCACGTGGCATTAGGAAGAGTGCTGATAATAGCTTTGAGGGAGATGCTCCTTCCCCTGTACTCAGCACTAGTGATGCCATGTGAGGTGTGCCAGGCCCAGTACAACAGAGACATGGACATACTGGAGCAAGCGCAGCAAAAGGCCACAAACATTATTCAAGGGCTTGGACCAGCTATCCTATGAGAAGAGGTTGAGAGAGCTGAGACTCTTCAGACTGAAGGAAAAGACAGCTCTGGAGGGATTTTACCAATGTGTATAAACACCTGAAGGAGGTAAGGGAGTTTTGATAAAGAAAGCAGTCAAGACTCTTGTCAGTGGTGTCCTGTGAAAGGACAAGAGGCAACAGGGACAAACTGAAACACATGAAATTGCACTGAAACATAAGAAGGGTTTTTTCACTGTAAGGTTGATTGAACACTGGCACAGGTTGCTCAGAGAGGCTACAGTCTCCATCCTTGGAGATATTCAAAATACAACTGGACAGGGCCCTGAGCAAACTGCTAGTTGTTCTGCTCTGAGTTGGAGTCCCTTCCTGCCTCAGCAGTTGTTTCAGACTTACCCTGACTATCATGACTACCACTCTTGGTGGAACAGGGCTTTGCTGGACTTGGAATCTATAAAATTTTTAAGAACAGGGAAATTTCTGATGAAACAGGAACTACTCTGAAGCAGAAAAAGGAGTAAATACCATTCTCCCAGGCAGTAACCAAATTCTTTCCCCATTAAACACAGATATTCCTCTCACAGTTCCTTAGTCTAATTCATAACATACTTCTGTAGCAAACGAGCGGAGGACTAGACAGTCAAGACCCCTTTCTCATGTAAGGAACCTCGAGGCTTCCCCAAAAGCAGCTCCCTTCAGTTCACTGTACAAGGGATTAGGGAAAAATATGTCATCGCATGTGTGTCATCATGCCTGTGTATAAGGAGCTGATAAAGGATACATGGCAACTGTCATTCAAGAGTTTCCCTGTTTGTTTGTGGCCAGTGGCAGCTGCCTCACCCCCCAATCTTGTTACACAGTTCACAGCAAGGACTGGTAGGGCAAATTCCCACCCAGTTCACACCTGTTTTAAGGTATCTCTATTGATACACCAGGGGAAAGTACTGTTTGGAAACTGCCTGGAGACTGTGTGCTGTCAGGTGTCTCCCTGACAAGACTCTGGGCGTGGGCAGCACGGCCCCTCGGACACCCTCTGAAGGAAACACGGGCGCTCGGCTTCCCTCAGACCCACAGAGAACGGCGGGGACGCCGCTGTTGGGCACTTCTCTCAGAGAGGCAGGTGCCCGCAAACGCCGAGCTCAGGCCTGCCGCCCGCCCCAGCTCCTTCTCCCCGCGGCTTCCACCCTGGCTGGGGTTGAGCCATCGGAGGCAGGAGCGCCGTCCCGCTCCGCCGACTCCCTCCGAGCCGGAGGCCGGGGAGGGGGGTGTGGGTGTGTGTGAGGAGATAGCGCAGCGCGCGGCCGCACGGAGCGTCCCAGCAAGGCGCGTCCCCGCGTTTCCCGCGCTCCAGGCGGAGCTGCGGAACTACCCGCCCACCCCCGTGAGGGCGGAGCGGCGCCGCGCGCACGGCACGTTGGGACCGTTAGGCCCCCTCCG
>VXBZ01009252.1:228288-248730 GCA_013399135.1 Heliornis fulica
GAGCGGGCGCTGCCATAGCGGCGCGCCCCCTGTGCCCCCCTCACCGGCCAGGACGATGGAGGGGCCGGCGGAGAGGGGCGGAGGGCTCGGCGCGGAAGGCCCGGCGGGAGTGATCACGGAGATCCGGGCGCCGGGTCCTCGGCCGCTGCGGCTGCTGGAGTGGAAGGTGTCGGTGGGGACAGCGGTGCAGATCGGGTCGGTGCTGGCGCTGTGCGCCCCCTTGCCTCCACCCCCGCGCTCCGCCGCCGGTCCCGCCGCGCCGCCGCTCGCCGCCAGCGGCGCCAGCACCCGGCCGCAGCGAGCCGGCCCCGAGCGCAAGCTGAAAGCAGAGCGGCCCGGCGTCGTGCGGGAGCTGTGTGCGCGGCCCGGACAAGTCATCGCGCCCGGGTGAGTGCGGCGGTGGGGACGCGGCCGGCGGGCCGTAGGGTGGCCGGGGGAGTCTCTCCCGAGACGCGGGTTTCGCGCTTCTTCTGTGGGGGCTGGGCCTTGCTTCTCTGCCGGGCCTCCGGAAGGACGGCGGTTTGCGTCCGGTCTGGCCCCAGGGCGCCGCGGGGAGCGGGTACCCGCTGGAGCCTGTGCGAGCGGCGTCGCCTTGCCCTCGGTGCCGGTGAGGAGAAGGCAGCACCGCTTTCCTCTCAGCTCCCGGTGATCGCAGGCGGTAGCCAGGCGCTGCGTAACAGCAGCCTCGTCCCGTCCGCAAGCACCGCTTCCCCTTCGCGGCGGTTCGTGTGGGTCGCCAAGCAGCGTCTGTGTCTCCCTCCTGACCGTGTAGCTGCCGGCAGGGAAACAGCCGAGCGAGGAGGAGGCCGGGGAGGCTCAAGAGTTGATGCTCTGGTCCCGTGTTTCAGAGCTGAGCCCTTGGCGGTGAGCTCAGTCTCGGAGAGCTGAGCAGCCCCTTCACGTGTTTTGGGATCTCACTGGCAGAGCTGCCTGGAAATCATTATACGTATGATGTTGGCGGTCTGAATGTTTTTAATCACGTATAAGACTTAAGGAATATGAGATACTCTTAATTTAAACTTTCCAGAGAGCGGGGGATTTGGAGAGAGAGATTCCACAGTTTAACGATGCTTTGATAAGACTGGATGTTGGTCCACTTTTAAGCGGCTAACAGATAGGCCCCTCTCGGGTTTCTAGGCTGAACTGTGCTTGCTACTATCCTGTATTTCGAGCAGATTCTTGTTCTCCTCAGGAAACCATTGAAACACTCTACTTTCTTTGTTTTAGGAGTTTTTTTCTTTCATTACAGTTCTCCTGATTTTTGAGGTGGGTGCAACCAAGCCTAAACTATCTTGGCTGGGAATCACCTGTATCCACAAACCATCTGTGTATGGGAGTGCTCTCAGTGGTTCCACATCGGGTTAATTATTTTTTACCAGTCAGTAATATGAGGTGGGTTAAGCTGTGATTTTTTTCTAATTTTTTTTTTTGCTACAAAGAGTATTATTTTTTCCTGAGATAAGACTTCGGCTTTCCTTTCATGCCACATCAGCATTCTGCTATTATGTCTGATGCAACAGGGTCAATCTTTTATTATCTGATTTAGAACAAAGGTACCATAAATGTTTGGTCAGACCGAGAACATCATAAAAATACAGACTTGAGAAATTAGTCTTGATAGTGCTGAGTAGAAGGTGAGATAGTTATCTTGTTGGCTTTTCATTATGCTAGCGAAGCACATGGGAGGAAAACAAAAAAAAAGGAAATGTAAATAACTTAAAATTGCTGTAGCAGCACTCCAGACTTCGCTTTTCTCAGTGCAAACTTCAGGACTGTAATTCACCAATTTTTATACAGTGGCTTTATTGGATTTGTTCAGTCTTGATTCACTAGATTATAATTAGTGAGTCTATGTTTCAAGACAATTAGAAGATAGTGTTCTTTACTGCTGTCTTTCCTGGTTTCTGAAATGTTTCTGTCCTATACCACTAAAATTTAATTCTTAATACTGGCCATTGCTAGATGTTCTGCTTCTGGAATTATGACTTTTCAGCATGCATTCTCTATTACATGCTGTAATGGTACTTAGTGGGTGAATGTTAAAAGAAAAGGAAGCTCAAGAAGAGGTAAAAGAAGCATGATCTCAGTGTAGAAGTGCTGGTCAGCAGTTGGGGATATTACTGCATTTCTTTGGTCTCTTTAACACTCACAAAAAAAAAATCTCTTGTCTGTGGCTTCCCATTTGTCAGAATGGAAAGAATAACATTTCACTACCTATCAGTAATATTTAAACATGTTATGGTTATGCAGTGTTAAAATACAGGTGTGATTAAAAGGTGGATAGCTTATCTGAAACGTTGTGTTTAACACCTTTTTTGTAACTTAAACCATCCAGGGTGTTATGTGCCATTTGGTCAGTTTAGCCCCAAATTAACTCTAAATCAAAGATGGTACCAATATTTGTCAGGCACTTAAGCACTGTAGAAATATTCTTTATTACAAATATACTTCATTTTTATTGGAATATGAGGATGTGTGTTGATTATACCTTTTTATTTGAGGATAAGTAATGTGAGTGACCAAGTTTTTTCTGTCAATTTGGTCATTGTTATTTATATATGTTCTGGTTTAGTGCAAGCCTCCACCTCTTTAGATCCATTTCATAGCTCTTGGTTATTTTTCCTTTATATCAGGCCTGAAATGAAATCTGTTGGTAAAAGTGATTTTGAACATACACAGCACTTAATTTTCTCATAGTTTGATTACTCACTTTTTGGCATTGATAGTGCTGTAAACTCTCTGGGGAGGAAATGATGGTATGGAGTGGGGGGTGACAGCCTGAGGCAGACAGGAGAAGTGGCCTTTGCTTGTAATAGCAAGGGTTGGCTTGCATCAGATGTCAGACTAGGACTCAGGAGAGGTGTTTGGCCTATAGGACTGTAAATAGCAGGGGTGATAGTAAGCAGTTAATGAAAGCTCTAATTTAATGTTAATGAAGCATAATTTCAATGGGTGACAGGAGCAACAAATGTGAAAAAAACCCAAACCCAATTGTTGAACTGCTCCTTGTTACTAATTCTAGTTACCCATCAAAGTTAATTGTTGTGAAGCTGCTTTAGGTATGTCATGATTCTGGTTTGGGCCAGTATTTTATGTGTTTGCATAAGACCTTCTAGTATGCAACCTGTCACCTTTCAGACTCTATTGATGGAACAGACAACTGGAAGTCTTTTGTTTGGCTCACATTAGTTGACTCTTCTGAAATACTTACTACCTGTACATTTAAACTGACTATCTCTGTGTCTTGCTGCACAGTGTTAATAGCTCAAACTTGTGTTCCTCTACAGGTTATAAAATGAGTGTTGTGGTTTTGCATAGTGTGGTTCTGGTGTAGGGGAGGGGCTGCAGGGGCGGCTTCTGCAAGAAGCAGCTAGAAGCTTCCCCAGGCCTGACAAAGTAAGTACCAGCTGGGCTGAGGGACAGACCTGCAGCTGACCAAGATTGAGCCCATTAGCAAAGGTCATAGTGACTCTGGGAATCACATTTAAGAGAACAACCCCCCCACCTCCCTCCAAACTCCACAAGCAGGTGCTTTTTGCCACCAGAGAAGGGAGTGAGATGTAAGAAACTCAGCAGACACCAAGATCAGTGAAGGAGGAAGCATTCCAGGTGCTGGAGAGAAAGATTCCCCTGCAGCCTGTAGAGAAAACCATGGTGGAGCAGGTGTCTCCCTGCAGCCCATGGGAGAAGGAGAAACTCCACCTGCAGCCCATGGAGAGGCCTCATGCTGGAGCAGGTGGAGACACATGGAAGATGCTAGACCTGTGCTGGAGCAAGACCCTGGCAACCCTTGGATAGAGATTGAGATGGAGAGAGATCAGCTGGTGAAGAGATGAAGCCCTGTGGGAAAGGATTCCTGTTGAAGTTTGTGGAAGACTGTCATCCATGGGTGGGACCCCACATTGGAGCAGGGGAAGAGTGTGAGGAATCACAATCCCCTGCCCATCACAATGGTCTAAACATGGAATAAATTTTATTCCATGTTTAGACCATTTTGCCCATGACACTAGTTGCAGAATGATCTCTCCCTGTCCTTATCTTGACTCCAAAGCCTCTCAGCATGTGTTTTCTCCCCTGTTCAGCTCAGGAGTGATAGAGTGGCTTTGGTGGGCAGCTGGCCTCCAGCCAGGGTCAGACCACCACAACAGTGGTAATAAAATTATGTTTAAACTATCTGGATTCTACTGTAGCAAAATTCATATTTTCTCTACTTTTGAAGAAGATATCAGGAAAGAGGTGGGAATTTGTTCTCTAAAGCAGTAGATTTTTATGTGCTGTTACTTGAAAGTTTTTGTGTCAAAACTTGATTAGATAACCAAAGGAACATACTAGGTTTATTTAATATATAATGACATGTAGCCTCAGGGCCTGTTTTACCACCCAGGAGTACACTGAACCCCAACACTTTTCATCTTACAGTCTTCAAGGGGGAATAAAATGGTGATGATTTACAGTTTGTTTTGAAGTCATGACACTATAATAAACTACAGGAAAAATAACTCTTTCAGTTAGACATAGATGTTTTCATAACATCCTGTCAAATATTTCATGAGCTGCTTATTAGACTGTACCAACAACTCTTTATTGCCAAACACTGAGGATTGTTGAATAATACTTAACAATCCCAGTTCACTACATTTCTTGCCTGATTCCTTTTTACCCTTGACTTTTAATAATTTTTATAGTAAGTTTTAGCATGCATTTTTTTTTTACCTGTTTGTTATGTATGTCCCCCCACCCCTTCAGTTGTATAATGTGATGTAAGAAAGGCTGCTTCTTAAAGCATCTTGTCTTCTGCTGGTTAAGTTTAATACTGAGAAAGATTCAGGTTCTAAATGAGGGCTCCATCCTTCATTGCCTTCTCTTTTCCCTTTCCCTAGTTCTCTGGCACCTAACAAGTTGGGAGCTCACACTATAACTTAGAGCACTGAATGGTAGAGTACAAAGTCTCCTCTTTATGTGACCAGGTTTTCACAGAACTTGTAGGAACTTCCTTATCCAAGGGAATCCAACTGCTCGGTCAGGTTTGGTTGGAAATAGGTATTGGGCTCAGGAGGGAACAGCGGTGTGGCTGTAGCCTTGTGTTTAGGCCAGATCAAAGTGGCTGTGTAAATGCCAGTAGTGCCATTAGGGGGGTAAGTAACATTATTGAGGTTGTATATGTTGCGTATGGGATTTTGTATGATTGTTTTTAACATGTTACTTCTCTATTTTCAAAGTTTCTCCCAAAGCCAAGGGATTTTCAGCTGTTGGGTTTGAGATCATATCATAGAATCATAGAATCATAGAATTTTAAGGCTGGAAATGATCCCTAAGATCATCCAGTCCAACCATTAACCTACCGCCACCAAGTCTACCCTTAGACCATGTCCTCAAGCACCGCATCTCCCCGTCTGTTAAACCCCTCCAGGGAGGGGGACTCACCCCCCTCCCTGGCCAGCCTGTCCCAATGCTTGAGGACTCTCTCAGGACACAAGTTCTTCCTAAGATCCAACCTCAATTTTCCCTGGCGCAGCTTGAGGCCATTACCTCGAGTTCTGTCACCTGTTACTGGGGAGAAGAGACCAACCCCCACCTCACTGCAACCTCCTGTCAGGTAGTTGTAGAGAGCAATAAGGTCTCCCCTCAGTCTCCTCTTCTCCACACTAAACACCCCCAGCTCCCTCAGCCTCCTCGTAGGGCCTGTTCTCCAGACCCTTTTGCTAAGATAAGACTTTTGCTTTGATTTTTCCTAAAAGGTTCTGTCTTGACCTAAGAGGAGGGACTTAATAGTCATTAAAAGACTTTGGAAGATGGAAAATTTCCCCTGGTTTTGGTGTGGACAAAAAAATGCTGCCACAAAAAAATGTGATATATACTGTGAAACCTGGATGAGAACTTCTCACTATGTTTTGTAGAATGAGTGCTCAACAACTGTGTGGTTTCCTTCAGAATCTAAATCCCTGCTTCTAGTAAAGAGGTGCTGCTCCTCTGAGAAGATGAACCATTGTTTTCAGTCAGTAGAAACTACTGTTGGCACCAAACTAGCCTGTTCACGAAAAGGAGTTTCCCCCACAAAAGCCAGGGTGAAGTACATAAGTATTTTGTGAGATTGCACTGTATCTTTTCTGATTCTTTTTCAAAAGGACCAATGTTTCAGAAAAAAATCAATGTAAAAATCTATTTTTGAGAGAGAGCAAAGGTTTAGAGGGTTAGACATTTAGAGAACTGCAAAATGCCCGTTTTTTTCAGCATAATGCATCTTGATTTTAAAAATGGCTTTCAGGACTTTGCAGCATTTGGCTGGTGTGTAAGGCAAAAGGTCTCAGTCCAAGCTTAGTGGTGTGAATTACATGAATCTCCATTCCCAGGAGAGATTGAGTGAGCAGTTCTAGTCAAGGAAGGCATTGGTAAGTAAGAAGGGACCTTAATTAACTTTCCAGGTAACTGTACAGCTATTTCTAATGCTTCTCCTTTAAATGCTCAGCACCCTCTTAGACTGCCATGCTCTGCTTTTAGAGTGTGTGTTGGGATTCTGGGCTCAGGTGATGCTGTTGGGTGTCCTGACAGTGTGCCAAGTGATGTGGCCATTGCCAGATGTGGAGCTGATGTACTTTGGTTTGAACACTGCTGCATAATAATTTCACAGAATCATAGAATTTTTAAGGCTGGAAATGACCCCTAAGATCAATTTACAAAGGTCTTGTTCATATCTGCTTTTAACACCTTTAAGGGTTATTAAATTTTCCTGTGTTCATTCATTTGGCTTAATGGCAAGTCCCAGAGAAAAACACATGCAGAAGGTAGTGTCAAGATAAAAGTTTGACATAATATCCAGAAAGGAGGAGAGGAAGGTGTTAGACTTGAGGATTCTGCATCCTGTGGTTAAGCCACTTCTCATTTTATTTGTTGTTTGGAGGTAATGGACAAGGAGACCGTGATTAAGTGTCTTGTACTGATCACAGAGTGTTAGAGGTTGGAAGGGACCTCAAAAGATCATCTAGTCCAGCCCACTGCAAGAGCAGGATCACTTAGGATAGGTCACAGAATGCAGTGTCCAGGTGGGTTTTGACTGTGTTCAGAGAAGGAGACTCCATAACCTCTGGCAGTCTATTCTAGTGCTCTTTCACTGTGAGTGTGACAGAGTTTTTCCTTATTTTTGCATGGAACTTCCTATGCTCCAGCTTGCCCTCACTCTCCCTTGTCCTGTCACTGTCCATCCCTGAGAAGAGCCTCGATCCATCCTCCTGACACTCACCCTTTACATTTTTATAGACATTGATGAGGTCACCCCTCAGTCTTCTTCAGGCTAAACAGGTACATCTTCATTAGCCTGTCCTTGTAAGGAAGATGTTCCACTCCCTTAATCATCATTGTGGCCCCAATGAAGGTGATTAAATGTTTGGAGAAGGTGGAATATTCTTGGTTAATAGGTGCAGTTCTCTAAGGCAGAGGGATCATGGGATCCTCCCAGATTTCTGATGCACAGGAAAAAGCAATAAAAAGTACCTATATAGCTTTGCTGCTAGCTGTGTGTATGAAGCATTCTTGGTCATCTTTCTCTGCTGTGCTGTCCAGGCTGTTTTGGCTTTCATCTGGAGCTGTTGTCTAGATATGGGTTCCAGGTGCAGGAGACAAACCAAATCTGTTCAGATAATCACAAGTGATCTGGGTAGGAGGAATGTAGTGGTGAATTGTTCTGAGATAAGGAGAAATGCCTTTACCTGGAGGAGAGGTTGGGCATTTGAGAAGCTAAACATCTGAAAAGAACAGAAAGGAGTCAAGAGATGGGATTGAAGACTGTTGCCAGCAGTTCAGCTGTGGCTGCTGTTGTTTAGTAACTGATGTGAAAGTTGAAGTGAGGTTTGGGAGCTGCAGTTCTAGGTCAATTCCTGTTCTGCCAATTAGAAGGATGTACAGTCACCACTCTGCAACTTCACCTTCTGTTGATAAATGCCAGTGAAGCTGGCAATGTTCATCCTGTGTGTGCCATGTGTAGGTTTGGATGAGTTGAGGTTTTGATCCTGCCGTCAGAAGGATATTGCTGAACCAATGAACTTGTCTTGCAGTGCATGTGCTAAACAGCTACACTTGGTGGTGTAGAAAAAGGATCCTGGGCTAATGTAAAATATTTTATTGGAAAACTACAAGTAGATATTCTTAGCTGTACCATGCCTCATTCTTTCCCTTGCCAACTCTTTTTGTGAGTGGCTTCCTTAAAGAAAAAAACAACCAAAACATAAAAACAACCCCCCAAAAATAACCCATATTACTTCCTGGTTTTGGCCTGTGATTCTTACAGAAGCAGGTGCTGATAGCAGTGGATTTGTTAAATGTTTAGAGAAGGGAGATCATAAAACATGAAACACCATTTTTAGTGTAACAGTGAAAATCTGGGGTATTGATATTAAATCCACAGGTAGTTTTAATTTCAGTGTGTTCTTAAAGCTACTATGTTTTAACTATTTCAGAACAACTTAATAACCTGCTGAATTCTTACTTTCTGAAGATGTGTTATGTGGTAGAAGGAATCTGGCTGTGATACCAGCTGTAACTGGCATTAGACTATTGCTATAATGTTTGCATGTAGAATGTGCAAGTACCTCTTACAGATGCTGTCAGCTGTTGGAAGTCCCATGGAGCTTTTCCAATAATGTTTCTATAGTTGGTGTGCAGTTCTGATGTTAAGTGTAGTGAAGGGAGTGAAGGACACTCACTTCAATGTGTAGTACTGGTTTGAGTGATAGGCATTTTTTCAGTTAAGAAGATGTAACCTGTGAGTGAAAACAAAAGTAGTTTTCCAGCCTTTCTGGCTCTGCACTGTTGGATGCACTTCCCTGAGTCTCAACCAGAGTTGTACTGCAGGTATTTGGGAAGTGCTCTGTGACAACTGAAACACAAAGCCTGAACCATGATGTCAGTAGCTGATAGTGATGATGGGGGGACTGCCTGTTTTTTTTTTTGTGTTGTTAGATGCACCACTCAATGCTAAAGAAACAAGTTAGAAGAGGTGGACTCTTCTGAATTCATCATTGTTTTGAGAGGGTTTAACATGAAAGTGTGGAGAATCAGATGATCTGCTATTCACACATTTGGAAAATACTCTATATTTTCTATGCCAGCGCATAGATAATACGTAAAATACACAGATAAAGCTTATGTCTCTAGCATGGAGGCTTTCAACCAAGTTTGGAAGAAATAGGTGAGATAAAGGCTAAACAGGTGGCCTGGTTACTGTGGGGAGAAAATATGAGTTGTTGAAGCTGTGTCCATCCTGTCCTGTCCCCCTCAGTCTTAGCCCTGCTTGTGAAAACACTTGCACCATTGAACTTCCCTCAGTCACCTTGCTGGACTTCTGCATCAGCTGATGTGGCTTTCCAGAAGCCAGCAGCAAACCTGGGTAGGGCTGGTCAGTTCTGGCTCCCAGAGTTCTGAAATAGCCCTTTCAGGAAGTGCCAAAGGAGGGAGTGGGCTGTCAGAGAAAACATGAGGGTGGGGAGGAACAAAAAAAAGAGTAAGCCTTTGCCTTCCTTTGGCAGCAAGCCATTAGGAGCCTTTGGAAGCAGGTCCAAGCTGAAATAGAAGTCCATGGCTAATGTGTGCTCCAGTTAAACTAGTTCTGAGTAGCTAACACAGTTACAGATGGTTATGCTGGCTATCTTTAAGGTACAGCTCTTCATATCTTTCTCCAGTAAAGCTTTCTCATGGCCATCGTACTCATGTGCTGCAGGTGGGTGATCCCCCCCTGCCCAGCTGCAGCTAGGTGTTCTCCATCACAAGCTAGCTCAAACAAGCCTCTGTCCTTCTGTAACTCCTGTGCTTGCTGTCATTCTTTGCTGCTGAAAGTGTTAGATCATTCTGAATAAAAAAAACCCAAACAGATTAGAAAGTCCCCTTAGGGGACTGCTTTTTGTTTATAGTGGGTTCTCTTCAGCAACCCAGTTTGCTTGTGGCTACAACTAAGTTAACAGCAAATTGTGGTGTAGATATGAGAAGTTTATAGGCTGGCTTTCCTCCTGTAATTAACCTACTGGAACCCACAGCCATGGTTGCACTTGATATGAAGTTCTTATATTTGGAGTCAGCACAAATGACCGTGGTTTAGAATTAACAAAGGCTTTGACTTCCTCTGTTAATAAAAGCAAAAAGCTTGAGTTGGGTTTCATTACACACACCCCCCTTTTTTTTTTTTTCCCATCCTTGCTGCTGATTCAAAGCACATATTGTTAAAGACTGGTTTTGGAAACAGGCAAAGTGTTCAAGTACAGAATGCTGGAAGAACAGTGATGGGCTTATGGTCATATGTATCCTGAGGCTGTTAGAAATATGTGTTCCTGTCCATGATCATTGCAGTAAAAGGTTTTTTGCTAAAATGGCACACCTAGTGTCTCTGTTTCTTATTTACAAGAATATGTGGAAAGAATGTGAGTAAAATCCTAGGGTGGATTTTCTTACTTGTTCAAGTTTCAGTTCAATTATATTTGTGCTTTGTTTCTTAGAAGAAACCTTGTAGACAGCTTGCTGTCCTGTTGCAGTCCTTTGGCTATTGGGATGGGTATTGGAATAATCTACTGCCTCCACAGCCATCCCAAAAAGAATGTGTGCCTTTCACAGCCCAATGGCTCTTCCCCATCCTACTTGCATCTTGAATCTTTTTTTCTCTCCAGAATTGGCATCAGGAGTAGCTGTGTTCTTTAATTGAGTTTTATTCATGACCCAGAGAAAGAACAAGCAGAAACATGAACCCCTATTTGATATATGCAGCCATTTAAAAATAGACACTCATGTTTTGATTCAGCTAGCTCCTGTCTGATAATTATCTTGGATCTTTGCCATTGTTGAAAATCCCTCACTTCAACAGTAAAAGGAGTGTTTCCAGTTCTGAAATTCACAAAAGTAATTTTACTGGAGTTCCATGCAGGTTCTTCCACAGTATATTCCTTTTTAATGAAATCATATGTGCTAAAATTGAAATAACATATTTAAGTATGCTTAAGCCTTGGTAGAGTTTAGATCTTCTTTCTGCAGCATTAAGCAGTAAGTGAGTTGTTTGGGGTATTTTTTTTCTTGGAAGAAGTCTGCTTAAGATCCTGACAGTTGTACTTGAAGCTTGACCAGCTGATGTATGGTGCTTGGAAGTTTGCTGGTGCTCTGGAATTCTTCCTGTTGTGTTAAATGTGGCAGAGCACAGGACAACAGAGTGCTTGGTATTGCATACATTTATCTTCAGCAGGCATCATAAAAATTTGGTTTTCTGGTCATATTTAAATGTGCAGGGGCAGAACTGATATGTAGCAGTGGTGTTTGATATGTGATGTAGATGTGCTGTTTAGGAATCAGTAGATTGGAAGTCTGAGCAGAGATTATTACAAGAAAACTGAAATCAGAAGGATAAGATGATGTGTACCTATACATGAATGGAAACTCTTGTATTTTCTAAGTCAAATAACGCATAAGCTCAGGAGTATCCCAGCTCCTCCTATAGTTTTCTGGAGTGTAATACTTCATATACAAAGTAGGAAATGCCAGAAGATAATTTTGCATTCTAGACTGTCATCAGAAGACTTTTTTTTTCCCCCTTTTCTTTCTTCCTTCCTCTCTAAACTATTTAAAAACAAATTAAGTTTGAGTAAAAACTCACTGTAAACTTAAGCACATTTCTATAGTTCTTGGTGTGTGTGGTTAAAGTCAAGGTAAATTAATGAGAGATTTGAGCATCTGAAAGCTTTTCTCCTGGTGGTGTTGGCTTATTGCAATGCAGATTTGAAACCAAAGAGAAAACGCTACAACTAGCTTACCAAAGAGCTTGGGTGCTGGGTTTTTTAGCTGCCTGACTCTCATTTAAAATATTAAAGAGCTGCTGTACGTCGTGGTCACCAGGTTGGGGAAATCTTGTAGCAGCCAAACTGTATCTCCTAGATGTTAAAAAAAAAAAGCATAGTCAGAAATAGCAACTCCCTCAGTGGTATTGAAGAAAATAGGAGTCACTTGTAGTGACAGTTCAACTAACTGTGACAAAATAAATAACTGTATTTCAAGATACTGAATTTTGAGAATTAAATTTGAACATAGGAGTGTTGGTTGGATCATTCAACTGAAAGGCTTTGTCTTCTAAGCAGCCTGGAGTACTGTCACACCTATCTGCATTTCAGGCTCTAATTTGTGGTTTGTGGTAGTCATTGCTTGGAAGAAAACATACTTAATGTCTTTTTCCTCATGTTGGGGCAAAAATGTATATCTGAGGGGGCTGACACTCAAACCATAAACAGAAGTTCTTTTAATTCTTTCAGTCTGCAGTTGTTAGTATAAGTGTTTGAAATCATGGAATGACATCTTTTTCAGGGGTGTCTTGGTGAGACTGGAAGGATGCAGCCATCCTGTTGTTATGAAAGGCTTGTGTGCAGAATGTGGCCAGGACTTGACTCAGTAAGTATTCTCAGCTCTTTTTTTTTTTTCCCAATTTCCCCTTGCTTGTGGTTAGGGATTCAAGCTCTTTCTTCTCTCATTTACTACTTGACTTCATTCTGAGCATTGGTAGCTGTGAATCATACCTGTAAGGGTAACTGAAGTCATACATACTATTAGGAAGGGATAATGCAGTATTCATACCTCCTAACATGATGAAGTCTACTCAGAGTGGGCCTATAAGGCAAGTTGAGAGAGGATTTACCCTAAAAGTTAGATAACAGCATAAAGCACTCTTTAACATAAAATCAAATGGGGGGGGGAAGTAATCAGATTGGCTCATGAAAATGTTGCTTAATGTTGGGTCATTTGAACATATTAATTCATGTTTACATTATTAATAGTGTAATCATTTAATAAAGTATATTTCTTTACCCAAAAAATAGGTGCTTTCAGGAAGGAGTTAGTGTTCCTTGTGTATAAAACCAACACCTGAAGAGGAAGTAGGCAAGTTCTGTACCACTGTTGTAAGGTGTACCAAAAAAACCCAAAACAAACCAACTTATTTACACAAAACACTTATTTTATCACCCTGAGTTTTTCAAATACGTGTCCTTTTTCTCCTTATATGTCACTGTAGTCACAGTTACATTGTTTAGAACTGTATTTCCTTTTAGCCATCTTGGGTTTCATAACTAGGAATATGGGTAAATAAGATGCCATGTGGGTACTTGAGTTACAGTTCACATTACAAGTTTATGACTTAATAACTATGTATGCTCTCTTTCTGTGGAGATAAATGTGGGGTAACATACTGCCTTAGGTAGGAAATGTAAAGAGCATGCATACAGATGTAAATTCTCATCACAGTGTAGCTTACTCTGCTTTTTATGTACTCATGACTGAGATTGAGTTATAAGGTATATCAACAGTGAATTAAACTGAAGAGTTTTATCTGTGAAGGTGTAAATAGCTGTAAGGTAATTATCAGTCTCATTCATGTGACCTTGCTTCATTTGTATGGTGTCTGAATGAGAGCTAGCTTGTCTCCAGAGCTTTCAATTTAGGGCTTCAGAAAGGTTTTCAATTTTGGGGGGAAATAGTTTGCCTTGGAAATAAAAGAATTTAAGCCTTAGGCCAAAAAGAAAGCAAATTCAAAAGATGATTGTATTTCTCTTGCTCTGTCTCATTGCTAATACAGTTGGTAAAGAGAATGTTTCTTATGCATATCAAATTACTAATTCTACAGCTGTTTTCCAAAATGGAGTGCATAGTATCCTGGATTTTAGAAATTAATGTTGTATGCTCTCATTTGGAAGGAAATACTGTGTTTTACTTTTAATTCACGAACGTTAGTAAAGACTTTTTTTTTGTGAGCATTATCCTATAAACCAGCACAGATGGACTAAATATTGTGAAAAGTTACTAAGTGTAGCCCAATTAATGGTTGGATATCACTTTTGATGAAAATGTGACTCAATATTTTGTAAATGAGTATTATTTGGCAAAGCAACCTAATAAAAAGTTAGAGTAATAGTGAATATGGCTTTGCCATGAATGAATCCTTGATTAAGTTTGAACACACTCACATCTAAATATTGCTATACTGCTACTTTATTTAAAATATAGGTTCATCCAGGGTATGCAGTAAATTAAATGCAGTAAATCTTATCAAGTAATACTTTTCAGTATCTTCACTTTATACAAAATGGCTTATGCATCTGGAAGAGTGTGTTAGGCCTGCTCAGCCTACCTCAGAAGGGAGTTCAAAAGCACCAGTGCTTTTCTGGCAGCAAAGCAAGTACAGCTAGTTTACTGACAGCTTCTTGGGTGTTAGTAGCTCATCTTTTCTGGTAAATAATTTCTATGCTTCTTCAAAAACTGTCTGAAAACAGTTCATCTTTTTAAAGGCTCATTTAAAATACCATTTGGTGGCGTTGTATATCTGAACTCTCAAGTGAAGAACGTGAGATGATAAAATGTGCATATAAACTCTCTTCCATTTTGGGTGTTGGTGATTCCAAACACTGCAGTATAGTAAAAGTTTGCATCTCCCTCAGCACAGCTTGGGAACTTTTTTTTTTCCTCAGGAGCTTGCTTGTCATGAAGTGAAAGCTGGGAGAAATTTATCTTTGCTAGTAGATCCAATGGTGAATTTTGTCTTTGATAGGACAGGTGCTTGAGAGAATTAAATTATGGGCATGTGTTGTTATATAGGACAATTTCAGTGGTAGCATTTTTATTGTTGGTGAATCATAAATAATGTCTTTAAAACTATATATCAGAGTTCCCAGCAAATTGACATTTGCAAGCTGGAAGGTAGTGATACTGATGCTGGTTTACTTGGTCAGTTTTCAAGGAATCTCATACTCGTGTATGAGCACACACTTTCTTTTATGTATCTGTATGTGTTAATATTTCTGTATATACACACATCTTTAGAGTATATGGGTATGTTTACGAGTAAGACCGTATAATATAAACATAGAATAAATACTGGCACTCACAGGTGCCAGCACTCATTGTGTTTGTGCTGAAGAGAAGAGCATGTATGGGGATTTTTTTTAGGTACTTTTCTTGAAGCAGCAGTCATGTGTAAGTCACTTTGCTATGTACACAGAGTAATATTTCCCTATTATTTGTCATGTTTATTTTGTAGTCTAGCTTTGAGCAGTAGATCATTGCATGCTGAGTGATGGGTTGGTAAAAAAAAATTCTAAATATAAATAGCTTGGTAGATAGACTTTATAACAAAATCAATACATAAATGTGTGTTGCAGTGTCATTTTTCATTCAATAATTATATGAAAACATAAGTAATTACAGTGGCTTTTTGCAGGGTTTTTTATGGTGGTATCTATCCATTTTATTCAGTAACCTGCATTAGCAAGAATTTGAAAGAGTGTATTAGTCAAAATAGCGCTTTTTAATAATTTTTTGGTGGTGACTAGTGACAGATTTTAGTTTGTCAAAATTTTCATTAAACTGTTACTCTCTCTTGATGCTCCTTATCCCTCTGTGATTAGGATACGAAGCAAAAACGGAAAGCAAAATGTGCCGTTATCCACAGCCACTGTGTCCATGGTTCACAGTGTCCCAGAACTAAAAGTTAGCTCTGAGGTAAGTACCATCGTGCTTGCTTTAGTCATACCTTTTTCTGCAGCTCCAGGGTTGAGAAGCTTCATTATGGGAGTTTCTTCAGTGGTGTATGAACTTCATACATTAAGTTTGGCTTCCCTTTAAAGACAAGTTTGGTGTTGAACATCAGTAACTCGAGTATTTTTGTGTTTATCCCAATGCAAGTTGAGTGTCATCACACTTTATGATTGGGATTTTTTTGAGCTGTGCACTCCAAATTCAGCTTCCTTGACAGCAGCTGAAACTTTGTTCTTTATTTTTTTTGTCTGAGCTGTTTGTGGAAAGTTGTTTGCACAAGCTCAAGTGTGTTCAAAATTTGCAATGTCTTTGAAACATATCTTCATGCTTCACCTTGAAATTGGTCCTACTAGATATAGTAAAGCTAGTTTATTTGCAACTTACCTGATCTTAAAGTTATTGTTTTTCGAGTATATTAATAATTCAGCTGAATGGAATATGCTTGTTTTTCCTCAGTTTTTTTTTCAGAGGAAAAAGCTTGTCCATTTTTAAGATAGACATTGTTTATCTTCCTTACCAACATTTTTCTGACCTTTTTATGTTGCTGCTTGCTGGAGTTTTTTTTAACTCTTCAAAGCATGCTAGTAATAAGTGGCTAGAAGAGTCCTCATCCCATAGAATTATAGTGTTTCAAACTGCAATTTGCACTTGACTCCTTTATTGTGCTCCCCTTAACTTTGCTTTAGAGTTTAGCTCTCTGTGGGTAACACTGCAGCTCGCTATCAGAAGCGATTAAAATGAGCATGAGGCCAAATGTGGTAACTGAAAGTTTGTAAATATACATAAGAGGTGTAAACTTGAGCTCAGACTTAGTGGAGTATAAGGCCTTTGATATCAGTGTTCACATGGGACTACATAAGCAAACTTTTTCTGAAGGCATGTATTCTTTAAGGTCAAGTAGACATGAACAGCTTCAGTTTTATAGCTCAGCCTAGTGTTGTCACAGCATTGTACCAAATTGCTACAAAATTGTTGAATGTAGCAGCCAAAGCTTTCAGATCTACTGATAAACTTGTCCTTAGTGTTCCCCAAAGCTACTGTTACTTCCTCTCAAGACTTTAATTAATTGGTGGTTACTTACGAAATTTTGAAGTTGATGTATTAAGTTTATGATTTTTAACAGTAACAAATAGCAGAAAAATCTGATAGTAGACTTCAGGAGCAATGCTTTTTCCTGTAGAAAAATTGCTGAGAAAGCTTCCATCACTGCAGTTATTGTTTCCTGTGCAGTTGGTTTGTAGCAGAAGTTTTTCCCAAGCTTACAATATACAGAAGGCAACAAACCTAATTTGTTTATTCTAAGATTAGTTATGAATATATTTGTTACAGCAAGCTGAACAACTAGGAAGAGAGGATCAGCAGCGACTACATCGAAATCGAAAACTAGTGCTCATGGTAGATTTGGACCAGACACTGATCCATACTACAGAACAGCACTGCCAACAAATGTCTAATAAGGTATTTGGTGTTACTTTGGCTTGAGAGTTAACAACATTAATGTTTCTAGCAATGTTTATATGATGCTTCTTTAAGAAAACGTTCTGTGGTTAGGTAAAATTGAAGAATGGAAAATGAGAAATAAGCCTTCTGAAATATGTTTGTTATCTCTTCATGTTTACATTGATGCTGTTCTTCCATACATTCATGCTTACCTGCAATTTTCCATTCCAGTCACTTTAAGCAGGAATTTTGTTAGCTATTTTTCAGTCTCTGCTTTCTTTCCTCTACCATTCATAAACTGAGTATTGACTAATGAGACTTGTTTTTCCCCTCCATATCTGAGGTGGAAATAGTGAATTAATGTTCCAAGTCTTCTGTCATTCCATGAATACATCTAGGGCTTTTTCCCCTTTAGTTCCATTAGGGGAAGAGGGGGACTGTTTGGCTGTTTGTTTTCTTAAAGAAACACTTGTCATTAAATTGATAGGGACTACTGGCTTTTAGTGTTTCCAGTTTGGAAACTTTGAACAGGAAGCATATCAGCTGAGAGATTAAAAAAATTAAATCCATATGTATTTGAAAAGCTATATCTTTATCTGTGTAAATGCATGGAAAAACTCTTTTTAAAGATTGAGATGTTTAACTGGGATCTTTATCTGTGAACTTCCTTTCTGGTTTGCTATCTGATGGTATGTTTCCATAAACAGTATCTTTTTTTCATCCAGCTAAGCCTTTCTCTGAGCTCTGTATGTATAGAAACTAATCTGAGTGGGTTTGCAACATGGTTTGTGTTTGCAATGTGGCTTCTTTAAGAAGCAGCTAGAAGTTTCTTAAGGGTCCCCCAAAGCAAATCCCAGCTGGGCTCCCAAGGCCAGACTCCCAAACCCTGTTGCTGACAAGGCCGGCCGGGCCAGTCAGCGCCGGTCACAGGCCTCTGGGAATCACATTTGAGAGAGAGAAGAACCCAAACAGCCACATTTTGCCACCATTGAAGGGAGTGAGGAGGTGTGAGAAACTTTGCAGACACCAAGGTCAGGGAAGGGGTGAGGAGGAGATGCTGAGAGAAGATTCCCTGTGGCCTGTGGAGAATACCATGGTGGAGTGGGTGTCCACATGCAACCCAAGGAGGATGAAGAGACCCCACTTGTAGCCCATGGAGAGGTACCTGGTCCAGGCAGGAGCCCACCATGGAGCAGGTGGAGGAATAGGGAAGAATCTGTGACCTANCGGAGGGCTGTCTCCTGTGGGTGGGACCCCACGCTGGCACAGGGAAAGGGTGTCAGAAATGCTCCCCCAAAGAAGAACAACTCATGAGGAACTGACTGAAAACTGAAGCCTCCATTCCCTATTTCCCCCTTTTTCCCCCTGTGCCATCCTGGGGAAGAGAAGCATCATGAATAGAGTGAAGCCTGCAAGAAGGAAGGGGCAGGGGGTGGTGTTTTAAGAGCTGTTTGTACTTCTCATTATCTGACTCTGGTTTCTCTGTGTGTGTAGTGCAATAAATTAGAGAGGGTTTTTTGTTTTTCTTTGTTGAGCCTGTTCTGCCTGTGATGCTAATTGCAGAATGATCTCTCCTGATCTTATCTCACTCCAAAGCCTCTCAACATGTATTTTCTCCCCTGTCCAGCTAAGAGTGGAGAAATAGAGCATCTTTGGTGGGAGTCTGGCCTCCAGCCAGGGTGGAACCACCACAGTATAGAAACTAATCTGAGTGGTGTTCCCTGAGTGATACTGAAGGGAATGAGATCAAGAACTTTCTGAGATATTTCTCAGTTTGCTTTTTTTTCAAATTGGCATGCTGCAAATAAAAATCTGACTGGAAGTTGCCTTGATCATAAACTTCTGAACCATGTGGCTTTGTGCATTTAAAAAAAACCCCTGTGATGTATTTCCTGGCCAGAGTTAAAATGTGCTTTGTGTTTTATCCATCCACACAGTCTTTGTGGACAAAACTTGCTTTGCTATAGTCAGACCAAATAAAAGAAGTGAAAGTGATGAAGAAAGCGCTTCTGGAATGCTGGCATTTTTGTTTGATATTTTGGTAATGTAAAACATGTTTTTTCTTCTAGGGAATATTTCATTTTCAGTTAGGTCGAGGTGAACCTATGTTGCATACTCGTTTGCGCCCTCACTGTAAGGAATTCCTGGAAAAAATTGCCAAGCTGTATGAATTACATGTTTTTACTTTTGGCAGCAGATTGTATGCACATACAATTGCAGGTGAGTAGAATGTTACATACCTTCATACTTTTATAAATAATTTTTTTTGTGGTTGCTCCCAAGTATTTATTCTTTGTTTTGTGCAAAAACACTTCCTAAATCCTGTGAGCAGAATCCTTGGCTCATTTACAAGGCAGTGCCTGTATGTTCTGTCATTCTAGAAATAATTCATCTTTTCCCCATCCCTGTTTTTTTNCCACTTCCTAAATCCTGTAAGCAGAATCCTTGGCTCATTTACCTGTATGTTCTGTCATTCTAGAAGTAATTCATCTTTTCCCCATCCCTGTTTTTTTCTCAAGAACTGAGAAATGTTTTCTCCTAGGAACTGAATAGTAACTGAAAACTTGCAGAGAAATTAGAAATACCAGTGTGTGGAGTGTGTCACTGACTGAAATGTTTTCCAACAAGCCAAAAAGAAATGTACCCTGTTATGCAGGTGTCTGGGTCAAATTTGTTAGGAGTGTGACCACGTGTTTAAACTGTAAAACTTGGTTTCACTGCATCTTGAGTCTTCCCTGACATAATAGCATTTTCACCGTGGACATTCCCTTAAGTCTGTTGGACTAAGACAATATAATTAACAATTTTAGGTTATGACTCTGCATGTGAAACTGTCCTCGCTGCTGTTCCATGTCTCTGAGCTTTTCTCAAGTTGTCTCACACATCTGCTTTTTTGTCATGTTGCCATAAGTGAGCAATGCCACCCAAGTGATCCCACTTCTCAGCAAGAAAGGAGAATTCCAAAAGAATTATGTAATTAGAGAATTCTCTAATGCATATTCAATAAGCCACAGAAGATGTTTGTAATGACAAATATAAGAGACTTCAGTAATCAGACAGTGATACCTATTTTTGGTCTCCAACTAGTTGTCCTTGTAAGGCAGTTCAGGAGTGGCATGTCCTGTCTTTGTCTTGCCCATCTGAGTGAATGATTCCACGTTCCTCAGTATTTATTGGCTGAGTTGTTTGAAGAATCTACTAAAGTTTTCAGTCTCATGGTTGCTTATGTATTGTCTGTTGCTAATGCATTAACAGCCTGTATCCTGCTGTCCTCCTTACAGTGTGGTTATTTCTTGTGTAGCAAATCCATGGGTCCTGACAGGATGCACCTGAGGGTGCTGAGGGAGCTGGTAGAACTCATTGCTAGGCCACTGTCCATCTTTGGTAAGTCCTGGAAAATAGGAGAGGGGCCTGAGGACGGGAGGAAAGCAAATGTCTCTCCAGTCTTCAAAAAGGTCAAGG
>VXBZ01009252.1:249330-263186 GCA_013399135.1 Heliornis fulica
TGACTGTCAGGAGGATGGATCCAGGCTCTTCTCAGTGATGGCCTGAGATAGGACAAGGGGCATTGGGTCCAAGCTGGAACATAGGAAGTTCCATGTGATTGTAAGGAAAAACTTTTTCACTGTGAGGGTGATGGAGCCCTGGAACAGTCTGCCCAGAGAGGTCCTTCTCTGGAGACATTTAAGAGCAGTCTGAACATGTTCCTGTGTGGTTTAATCTAGGTGATCCTGCTCAGGCAGGGTGTTGGACTAGATGATCTTTCAAGGTCTCTTCCACTTCCTGACATTCTGGGAATCTTCTCAGTGTGAGCTTGCTGACTTTATCTGTTGAGATAAAAGTCAGATTACCCTGCAGTCCCTGTGCTGGCACAGATTGCAGCCTGTGAAGTGACAAGCCATTTTGTGAGCATTGTAATTGAACTGCTCCATTTGTTCCATAGAACCAATAGCCACCAAATGTGCAACTTGCTTGTAGCTGCTTACTTACACCCTGTGACTTCTGTATTTTTGCCTTAAGTTGTCCAATCTAATCAAAAGAGTTCAAATTGCAAGTGTACATCACTTGTACAGTGGTGATAGTTTAAGATGAGATCTGTCAGTATGGAGAAGCAGTTGAAGTGGCCTTTGGTCCACATGACGACCTGTATAACCAGGATGCAGTGACAGAGGTGTGTAGCTTATACATACAGTGAACACTTGATGGCAGTATAGGATCAATGAATTCCCAGGGAGCTGTCAGGTTCCTATTTCACTGTTATTCTGATGCTATGCAAAAAAAAAAGACTGGGAATTGTTTTCATAAGAAGAAAACAAATGTTTTCTTAGGTCCTCCATATTCATACTATATTTCTTCGTGAAATCTGAATGCTGAGCTGCTCCTTCCATGTCCTGGAAGGCTTTTTCCTCATTTTGGGAACAGATGGCATCTTGTCAGTCCTTTTCTGTCATGCAGCTGACTCCAGTCAGCTGTTAAGTGGGATTAGCTGGTATTTGTAAACACCATTCATGTCTGCTGAAGTCATTGTACCCTTTCTTAGTTTGGCACATTTACAAAAGTGGTATCTTGTAGCATGTTTATGAAGATGTGTTTTGGATTTTATCTTCTAGAGCTTCCTGTAGTATTCTTCTTCTATAGTTTGACCAACTGTTACTCAACAATTTTTTCCTACTCCACATAAGAGAAATTTGATGTATTTATAATGCAATCAGCTTAAGTGCTGGTTGTAAAAGACAAAGCAGCTGTGAATTTTGAGTTCAGAGGCAACAATAATGCAATCAATCTTGTAATTTATAATGGAATTCAGAGAGTAGGGTAAAGTTGAGGGCATTCATATATATGGTCTGTTACTGTAATACACTTGCTGTGTGTATTTCAGTAAGTAACTGACAGAGTATGTGTGCAATCCACCAGTGTCTGAAGGTCTCCAGTGCTATTGAAAGATTAGGTGAACAGCTCCAGGTACTGAAGTAGAACTGGAGGTGACCTTGATCCTTCAATTTTAAATTTAGTTTTAAGATGACTTGAAATTCATGTTGGATATTACTTTTAAATAATTTCTACCGGGAATTACTATTTAACTTAGTGTAAGATTGTTACTTTTGAACATAGCATTTTAGATGGCTTATTTTTTTAAACTTAACTTTGCAAGTTTTATTTAAGTCTTGCTTAAAAAGAGCATCTATAAAGGATGAGGTAATGCAGCTACTAAGACTATGCACAGAGACCCAATCCAAGATGCTCAGAAGCAAGTGGGAGGGATAGTCTCTGTATAGGTAAAATCTACCAGATAGACCCTTATAACGTGGAAGTCAAAGGATAATTATAGTGTTCCTGGTTTATTCAAGAAATTAATTTATTCTCAATAAGTGATAACTAAAGTAAAGGTCAGTTTTGATTTAAAACAGCAAGTCTTTTACTTCAATTATTCTGACTTCTACAGAGGCTTAATTTTTTTTAAAACATGCTTTCAAAATGAGAAATTATCAAGGCTTATTCTTCTGCTGGGATGATTTGTGCAAACTGATACTTCTCCAATAAAAATTATGTTTAAAAAAAAAAAACCAAAAACAAACATTAAGGCAGCAAACTGTGACCATTATAATTTTTCAGGATATGGTGGCAGAAAATGCATAAGACTAAATAAGTAAATGAAAGTTAAGAAGGAAGGGATTCACTATTTCTGTATACTTAAAGAGCTTATACATAGACCTTTCTGAAGTCATAGAAAAGTGCATAGGAAATGCCCCCACAACAGATGTGCTTTTTTTGTAGTCTTTATTGACTTTTCTTAGAGAAAAAAAGACCAGTACTTTCAGATGGTTTCATCCATTTGAAACCTGCAGCTTTGTTATTAAAGGTTACTATCCCAACAGTGTACTATCATCAAATTATAAATCTCTTAATATGTAGGCTGTGAAAAAGGTATTGTAGAAGAATTTCCTGGTTCTTTTTATTAATTAATTCAAAATAACAATAACTATTTATTAAAAAAAGAAGTTAAAACTAAGTAAAGGCTAATATTAATCTTGCAAGGTATATGCTACATTTACTTACAATTCTTTTTTTTTTTCTATTTGCAATCATAAGGCCATTAAATGTTAATGCTTTAACTGGACAGTATGTGGCCTAGCCACTAGGTGTCTTGTTTGCTCTTGCATGAACTACTAAATAGGCCAGTGTAAATCCTGGAAAAGGCTATATTGGCTTTTAAGATTGTATTAACACACTCTTGAAGAAAACAAGTGATATCTGACAAATAAAACATGTAAACATCAGGGCTATCTTTGTAATAGTGATTCAATTGACTAGGCAACATCCAAAAGAAATAAAATCAAGGCACATAAAGAACTTCTTTAAAAGACTAGTGCAGTTTTCTGTGTTGCTCTTCAAGTTGCTTAACTTTTAGAGATCTGACTTTCTTGAGATGGGCTTCTGTTTCAAGTGCATCTGTGGTGAATTCTATCTTCAGTGTGCATGTAGTGAAGTCTCAAGGGAAAAAGAAGTATTAAAATTAATAAGCATTAACCAAAGCATTACTGAGAAGCTCCAGAGCATTGCATCTTCTCTAACCACTGGTAGCCATTTCTTTTTTGGGACTTTCTTAGTTTCTTCTTCCTTAGATTCCCTCTTATTAGCATCTTAGCTAGGCAACACTGCAACTGATCACCTGGCTGTGGTTCTGCCATTTAATCAGTCAACTGCTGTCCACTTTAGTGTAGAGAGTCCCTCTGTATTCAGATAATTAGTTGAGGAGAACTTGACTAGGGTAACTTGTCTGCCAGCTTATGCAGTTTGTCAAAATATCTGTGTGTTTGGCAATAAATCTTTGTAGCTAATTCTCTCAATTCATTATGCCTAGGTACTGCAAGGGTCTCACTACAGGGGATGATTCTACGAGTTTGCAGCAATTCTTAAGCATAGTCGGGTGAGTTAAGGTTGAACCTCTGTCCTTAACTCGGAATTTTCTTGCTTTTATGGGTTTTAAGTTATTCTGATTACACATTAATATTAAAAAC
This sequence comes from Heliornis fulica, assembly GCA_013399135.1. Taxonomy (NCBI): domain Eukaryota; kingdom Metazoa; phylum Chordata; class Aves; order Gruiformes; family Heliornithidae; genus Heliornis; species Heliornis fulica. The sequence continues at coordinate 252,844 of VXBZ01009252.1, forward strand.
ATACCAGGACCAAGTTTTTCAGAAGTGATGACTGATTTAAAATTTTATTTTTTAAACTTACACCCTCTGTTTTTGAGCACCCAATTTCACTCACTCCTGGGAGCTGGACTTCTAGAGGAGTTGAATTGTGCAAAGCTTAAAGCAACTTGAAAGGCAATTGTAGTTGGTCCTTAGAGTCTGTATTTAATGTGAACCCTGGTTATGGCTATAAGATGGCCACCATTTAAAATAAAATAAAGCAAAACTTTCAAAATTGTTCCAACATAAGTATTGACTGTCTTGTATTATTCAGAAGACTTAAAAGTTGATGCAACTTCAACACAAATTCAGTAAAATAAGAGATTCAGGTTAGCTTGTAAAATGCCAGTTTCTTTCGAAGCGATTTTATGGCTGTGACTTGCTCATGAAGATGAATTTCATTATTGGAGCCTAGGTTCAGAAGCATGTGCATGTGTGTCTAATCCAAGTTCTATTTTTCTGAAATAATGGCATTTTAACTTGCTTTAAGATCAGCTAGCCCAGCTTTACCTGTTTGGTTTGTCTTTTTTTTTTTTTAAGAATGCAGTCAGAAAGGCTACTGCAATTGGGCCTACATATTTCTAGGAATCCAAGAACATGTAAATGTACTAAAGTATTTGCTAGAGGTACAACTTAAAACCTACAAATGCAAGAGCTCTGGCAGAAACTGTCCCTTAACTTGCCCATTGTGCTTAAGCATTGCAGCACATTGCCGACTCTTGTGAGACTTCTCTGCAGTCCCTAGGCATAATGAGCTAAGGAGAGCATTTAGCTTTAAAGAGCCATCTGTAGTGAGATAAATGTAAGTTGCAAAAATCATCTATCTGTTGCCTGCTGTTATCTCTTTCAGCCTAATTTGTTTGGCTGTCACAAATGTAGTTCTTTCAAGTGAAATTTTGTTGCAAGAAAATGAGGTGGGATTTTTAAAATTAATGCCCCTTCATTAGTTACAAATACTTGATCCACTGTGCTTACCTTTTCTCTCATTTAATCTCTCTTACCCATGAATTGTCTGTTAGTTAAATTACTGTTGCACAGGTAGCTTAATTATGAGAACAATAACGAAGAACAAACATCTTGAAAATTTACTCTTTAATTTCTTCTTTCAAAAGGATTTTTGGATCCTGAAAAGAAGCTTTTTTCCCATCGGATATTGTCAAGGGATGAATGTATTGATCCATTTTCCAAAACTGGGAATCTTAGGTATGTATATGGATCTTTTGCATTAAACAAAACATGACAAAAATACAGAGTATATATAAATATAAAAAAATTATTCCCTCTGTACTTGACATGTTTGTAGTCTTTCCTTATCTGCCTCTTAAAGATCAGTGCTGTCTCAATAAAGCTGAGATTCTGGGCATTGCAGCATTTATCTACATAATGTTCTGTGGTACTGGAACAGTAATAATGTGAAGCAGTGGCATCACATTGTACTTTTATGCTTCTTATTCTAATAACCTAACCATACTTCCACTTCATGGCTTCTGATCTTGTATAATGACTTGCTTGTGTTTATTTTAATGAAACCAAAATTATCATTGAGGTGAATCCACATTTGAATATTTAATATTCTGGTTTTCAAATGTGCTCTACATCTAGTAGCTTCTGTTCTGCTGTGCTTCTTAAATTTAGATCACCTAGAGGCACGAAATCATATTTCTAGTATTTTTCTGAGTATAAAGTCAAGATTTTTTTTAAAGGCAGATGTTTTTAGTTTTTCATAAAGCTAGATTAAAATTCTTGCCCCATCTGACCATACAAGAAGCTTTTATTCTTCCTAGTCTCATGCATATGCTTTTCCTCCATGCATACTGCTGTTCCTCCTCATTAGTTAATACAAGTATTAGTACTTTCTGTTTCTTTTCTTGGATTAAGTGAATCTACTCTTTCAGAAAGCTGTTCTTGTGTCTTTTTTCAGTTATGTATAGAAAGTGTGTTGTCCATGTGATAGCTGGCTTTAGGCTGTTCATTGCCATAAACTTTGAAAAATAGACCAAAATGTTATATTTTGTTTTTGCAAAGGCTTGTCTAGCATTTGCAATAGAAACTTTAAAATAGCTTTTCCCTTTCTAAAATTAATTTTAACATTGTATTTTGAATTCTGTAATTGTAATATTGCAGATTTGGTTTTGTAGTTATATACAAGCATGTCCTGCTGACATGGTTATAATACTGGAATATCAACAGAAACTACTTTGGTAGTATTAATTTCTGAGGCTACATTATATTTTTTTCATCTGTTTTGTCTCTTAGAGATCTCTTCCCCTGTGGTGATTCCATGGTTTGCATCATTGATGATAGAGAGGATGTTTGGAAGTTTGCACCCAATTTGATAACTGTGAAGAAATATGTATACTTTCAGGGGATAGGAGATATAAATGCACCTCCTGGATCAAGAGAAATTCAAATGAAGAAGAAAGGTAACTGTAGTTTTTAAGCTGCTTTTACAACTTTTTCACTTTTCAAGTGTGATTACTAAGACCATCACAATGACTTATACTGTTGTTGCTGTTAATGCTGAGATGACCAGTGCTGAACTACTGTAGCTGCACAGATGCAAGTAGCTTAGTAAAACTGGACTGATTTTTGATAGCTTTCATTTATTTTAGTAGGTGATCACAGCCAGATTGAAATACTGTTAGCAGCATTTTGTGTCTGTAGAGCTGATGTGGCAATATGCCAGATTGTTCAAGAACATGTAGGGGGTGACAGGTTTTTCTTCCCCTCTCCTTATAAAACGAGGCAGGTTTGTTTTCTTTTATGTAGGTAATCAGGGACTTCCTCTTGCTGCTTCTCTGCCCTACTCTAGAGTAATAGTTAATCAAATCTGGTCTCATCATACTCCTGAAAAATGAATGTTTTGGTATCTGCTTACCTCCACACTGAAGTCATGCTAACAAAGTCAGTGTGGGATTTCTACCATCTGCTGAATGTGGTGTTCCAGCATTTGACACAAGAACCTTGTTCAGAATGCTCAGCACTGGAATACAAATAGTGGACTTAGTATGTGTAACAACATTAATATTAATATTAGTTTTGGGGCAAAATATATTTGGAAGACAGTGGCTGAGAGAATGGCTGTCTTCTTTCCAGTTTAGTCAAGGATTTATTATTTTTTCTTAATTTGACATTGTTTTTTTCCCTTGTTGAACCAGAGATGAGCGATATGGCAACAATAATAATGTATTCAAACTGAATCAGACCACTCCAGACATATGAAGACATTCTAAAATTATTTTTTTTATTGCCTTTGAGACATACTTTTTACTTGCATTCCTCAAGTGAACTTCAAACAGCATCTTTGTATTGCTATAAAACACGTATATCTTCTCAACCATTAAAATGCATTTATTTTGGCTGTGAAAAATAGGAAGTATATGAAAGCCATGAAGGTTATAAAAGAAGTTCTTTGAATTCTGGATTGGGACCTTCTGAAGTGAATTCTACCCCTTTTTTTGTTGTTGTTGGTTTTCTGTTGTTTTATTTTTCCTTTTTTGTTTTCCTGTTCCTCTGTGGTAGTTTCATTGCCCTGAGATGTAATCATAATGTTCATGGTACAATCCTTTAATGTTTGCATAGTTAACAAGGTACTTCTTAGCTATGTGTTTAAAAAAAAACAAACCAAAACAAAAACGTTCCTTACACAGCTTCTCTGTAAAAGTGAAGTTTTGTTAGGTTTGACAGTTCTTTCTAGCAATCACACCCAAAGCATCTTAACAACTTTGAGCAGCCTAGTTGTCACTTCTAAATGTAGTGAAGTCTAACTGCAAATGTAAACTGTGTGTTAAAGTTTAATCCAAATTTTTTTTACTTAAAGTTGAGGAAATACAGGTTTCTTTGTTTTCTGTTTTTTGGTATCTTTAGTAAACCACTCTACAAAACCAGAGGCACTGGATTCAGCAGTGGTGTCAGCAAAAGATGCTGAAGAAATAAAGAATGTTACATGTGTAGAAGAACAAAGCAACGGTCTCAAAGTTTCAAAGGACACTTGCACTGCAAACGGAAGTGCTTCTGTAAGCAGTGGAACTTCTGACTGGGCTATGAACTCTTGCAATAAAGTGAATGCCCAGGACTCCTTAAATGATAGCACTGATCACAAAATGGACATTGAGGTCACCAGTGATGTGGTGAATACAAAAGAATCCCAGATTATTTCAGAACAAGTTGGTAGTACAGCGATAGAGAAACAGCAAACCCATGGTAAGACAACAAATGACTTGGACTTTGAACTGTCTAGTGACAGTGACAGCGATGGTGGATCAGATACCAGAAAGTCATCCACTTCTGTATCAGATAGTGAGAATGAGGAAAAGAGAAGCTGGAAGAAATCCAAACAACCTCTGCAGGATGAAAACTTGCAGAAAGGGAGCTGTGCTGATGTGAGTGAGAAAAAGGATGGTCTGGTGAACCATTCTGGGGATACACAGTCTTTACCTAGTGAAAACATTCATGACAAAACTGATTTGGAAGCACAAGAGGAAAGTGAACAGGAAAGCCTTTGTGACTTGGGAAATGGGTGTGCAGACAAGAAAGAAGCTGAAACAGAGTCTCAGAATAGTGAACAGTCTGGAATTACAATGGGTGAGTCCTTAGATCAGAGTATGGAGGAGGAAGAGGAGGAAGACGATACAGATGATGATGACCATTTAATATACCTCGAAGAGATCCTTGTACGGGTTCACACTGATTATTACACAAAGTATGATAAATACCTGAAAAAAGAGATTGAGGAAATTCCAGACATCAGAAAAATAGTACCAGAACTGAAGAGTAAAGTGTTGGCAGATGTAACCATAATATTTAGTGGACTCTACCCAACAAACTTCCCCATTGAGAAAACACGGGAACACTATCATGCCACAGCACTTGGAGCTAAGATTGTGAAGAATCTAGTACTAAGTGCTGATGATCCTGACAAAGCAACACATCTCATTGCAGCAAGGACAGGTAGGTAAACAAGATGATTTTTTTTCATTGGTGTTTTATACCTTTTATAGTTCATTCATACCTTGAGCTGTTTTTTTTGTGTAATCTACAGGCTTTAACATAGCTAAGATTTAGAATTGAAATCTCCTAAGTTCTTCCTAAAGAAGATCTTCCTAAGAACTTCCTTCTTAATCTCTTTAGTTCTTCCTAAAACAGCTTAGAAGGCTGCTTTTTTCTTTTTTAAAGGTGTTTTGATTGGAAAGCATCAAAAAAAGTGCCTTTTAATTATTATAAGGAGAACCTGTTACCTGTCATGTACTGTGTCATGCATCACTTCTTGGTTAAGAGTTGGTCATACAGAGTCTTACTATTAGAGATGTTGAACAAAATCTAAACATTTGAGTAAAAGTTCATAGTGCTCTTGCTGTAAGGATATAGCAATGTTTTCTTAGTTTCTCAGATTTCACCCCTCATGGTTGTTTCACTGTGTATGGAATTTAAAAAAATTATGTGGAGACTGCAATCTGATGATCCATTGACATAAGCTGTGTGTAGCTTTGTCGTGGCTTTGTCATGGGAGATGTAAGAGCACTTAGTCTAACTTCTGGTATGTATTTCAAAAAGCCACCTGTTTTTACATAGCTATAAGTGATCAGAAGATACCACTGGGTAACTGCCATAGAGGAGCTATCAGGCCACTGCCAGCTTTTAGTACAATTTTTTGGGTGGAAAAACACATGGAAACATAATAGCTGTCAATATCACTTCTGTGCTTTTCCTATTTTGAATCATAAAGTGTCTTATTTAAAGTTTGCTTTGTCTTGAACTAGATGGTTTCTGAATATAGTTCTACATTGGATGGAGCCGTTGTGTGATGTGGTAAAACTGATAGGATAAATGTAAATGTGATCCCACCAAAAACATACACATTTCTCTAGAAGAAATAGTATTGAGCAACACTGTTTTAAGGTACACAGCATGTCACAGTGAGAAGCAGTTGAGGCTTTTTTTCCTTTTTTTTTTTTAATATACCATTTCAGGGGGGTTATGTGGATATAAATATACATATCCTTGTGTTCCAGTTTTATAAGCAATTTGCTTCCTGCACATTCTTAGCCAATCACCTACTAATGTAGCTCTTACTATGAAAAACTTCATTTTAGGTTTTGATTAAATGAATGTGTTTTTACAGTAGGTGAATTTACTTCTTTAGCACATTTTTAAATTAATTTTCAGTACTCTTTTGAAAAGTAAATACACTTCAGGGTGGTTCAGATTTTTCAGATTTGTCAAGACTGTTCTTCACAGTAGTCATGTAATGTTGGTGTTGCACGTGGTACTTAAAATATATTCAAATATTGTTTGATAATTAAAACAAGAAAACACAAGAACAACACTATTCCTGAATTGCTGGGGTGAAAAGCCTTTGTTCACAATATGTAGGTGCTGAACCCTGCTTTAAGTAAGAAGTTATTGCATGAACTAGTTTTGAGTGGTAACTTGGCAGTCTTCTCTGCCTAAAGAGCAAGACAGTTGTCATCATTCATCATTGCTTAGTAATTATTTCTGTAACAATGACAGCAAAAAAAGGAGACTTGCAGTGAAAAAACTATATCCTCCAGTAACCCTCTTTGTGCTAAGATTCTTGTGGATTGCTTGTGGTCTTGATTTAAAAGTAAAATTTAGTCCTTGTAAAAGGATTTGGGCTTTTTTAACTGAAGACTGTTTTGTCATGTCTGGTTTGATGGTGATAGCTTATGTTCCATCATTTCATGAGAGAAACTGAAGTTTAATCAGAGATTTTAAGGATATAAATTGTGTGCTGTCACAGCTAGATGTCTGGTAATTCAGCTGTCAACGTGATTTTCATACTGGTCCTTGTGTGGCTAGAAAGCAGATTCTGCAAGTCTGTGTGTGTGTGTACACCGATGGCTCCTGTGGCAAACATTGCAACTGTTGCTTGATGGCTGATGAAAGGGGAAATAAAAGCATGTCTCTTCTTGAGTTTTATTCAGAAGTCAGTGTCCTGAAACCAGACAATAGTGTTTTGCTTTTCTCTTTTTTCCTCCCTTTTTTTAATGTGGTTGTGAAAAGCTGAAGTGTTTGTGTCGGTTCGGTATTTCTGGGTGACCCCACTAACAGTGTCAGTCTTAGGTCTCAGACAAGCAAGTTAAGGGGCATGTTTGCTTTGCATTAGCTGAGCTGTAGTAAATGGCAGCAGCACTGGGGTTAAAGACTGTTGGCTCTTGACTTATAAAGACAGGAATTGTCAGAGGAAATAGGTGAATAAGTTGGAGTGAAACAGTAGGTCTAGGTTTTAGGAGACTGGGGTTTTCCCCCTGCAAAGTGACTACATGGACTGAACAGCTAGTAAATACCATTGTAGACTGCATTTACAGCATTCTTGACAGATTACTTCAATAAATAATTTAAATGTCTTTTATTCTTTCTATGTACTTGCCTATTTCTCTGCAGACAGGTGGCTCATTTCTTTGCAGACACCAATACTCTCAATTCTGTAAATGAGCCCCCTCATTCTTGGAGAAAATTAGGATTTTATTTTCCTGTTAATATGGGGATAAAATATTATCTACTTGAATTCTTGTAAAAGCCAAGGATTGTTGTATAATCTAATCAACTTTAAATCCAGGTGACTGAGAAAATGCTGCTCTCTAGTTTTACTTATGGATTGCATAAATCTTACCTCAGTTTTTCAAACATCTGCTGTTTGCTTTAAGCAACAGTAAATGGCACTGAATGAGGAGTAGTTATAGCTGTGTACACACTTGGCTAAGCAGTTACCACGCTATTTCATAAACCTTATGCTTCTTCCTGAGCCAAATAAAGTATAGTCAGTTTTAATTGAGTTCTGTGAAGCTGTTTGGGTCACTTAAGTTATTCAAGTAAGGTAAGAGCAGAAATATCAGTTCAGGCCCTGATTTTTTCTTATTTCAAGATTTATTTAATTCTCTCTTTTCCTATGTGTTGAAAGCTATATAGGAATAATTACTTTTGGTGACTTAGCCAATGTCAGTTTACACAGTACCATTAAGTATCAGGTTGTTTAAAATATTGTACTATGAACTATGGCTCTTACTTATCCTCATCTACATACTTAAAAATTGCTTACTCCTGTCTGTTGGCTATTGAAGTCTTGCTAGCATGTCCCATGACTTGGTGTGAGGTCTTCACCAGACATAGCTGTGATGGATCCACAGATTATTTTTTTCTGAAGAGTATTTTCAAAGGCTGTGTTTTTAAAGGGGAAAACAATAAAATACAGTTAAGCACTACTTAAGACTCAGGCACTAAGTAAAGCCTGTTGCTTTTTCTGGCAAAGGGCAGTGCAGTTTTAAAGCTGCTCTCTAGATGTAACACATTTATCACCATCTTGTGGTCATTCAGTCCTTGTTGGGAGAAAACACTGAGGTCTGTACAACTTGTCTTAGGTTAATGTTGCTGGAGAAGAGCTTTGGGGTTCGATGATAAATCAAGATTTATATATTAAAATGGTCTGAAAAGAAATAAATTCCTAGGGATCAGATTTTTCCAAGCAATGCCTGGCAACCTGTTTGCAGACTTCTGTAAGGATATGTTGACTTTAGTGTGCTGGGATCAGGAAAATGTTTGAGAGTTGCTGTGGTGACCAATTAAAATTGTTCTCAACCTGGCACAAACTTGAGTGTGCACTTTGGGTTCCTCATGGATGAGATTGAATTGGAAAACAGTCATCTGAGTGCTTTGGGCATTTGATCCCCAGCACTGGGCAGAGCTGATCCAAAGTAAAAACTCCTTGAAAGGCACATGTGGTGGGTGTCACTCCTCCAGCATCCTTTTGCCCTGTAGATATCCCATTAGGCATTAAACTGCTGTAATTAAGTTGTGTATCCTGGAGAACAACTGTGGATGTTTGCAATATTATTATTATTGCAATAATACTGTTGTATTATTGATTTCTGGTGACTTAATCTCAATGATTCATTACTGACTAGGTGGCATTTTCTTTGTATTTTCTTGTTTGAAAATTCACAAGTAGAATTGATGACTCTTGTTCCCCAGGTTTGAGAACTTTCCCTGATATATATTCAGGGTGTATCCATAAGAGGGTAGATGCAGTGAATTTAAACTCTAGATGCTTGCTGTGTTAAAGGCTTGTGTGCCTTTAGCTATTTGGAATAACTTCAGACTATAAGATAATGTAAGGGAAGGTGTTTAGAGAGAATAATGAAAAAAAAAGAAGTAGTCTAGAAAACTGTTTTTTTTTCTGTAAGTGACTTTTAGCTGGATGATTCAGACATTCCTAACTGCATCAGAAGTACTATAGCTTGGAGAGATTAAAATCCTTTCTGATGTTGTTCTTAAAAAGCATCCTTGCAAAAAGGGAAGTTACACTAGGGAGAAGGAAATGAGAAGACAGGGATATTAAGTATTGCAGGGCTATTTCTCCTACCCAGTTACATTTGGTGTTCCATCAAATCTTGCTCTGAGGTCATCATAGGTGTGAAATCTTCATTTGTGAAGATGTCAGCTAGAAATAAAGGCAGCCCCTGGGTTCCCACTGTTGTGTGATTGCCTCATGTGATTTCCAGTAGCTGGAGTGTGCAACAGGCAGCTGTGCTGTAGGAACAGGGAGGAAGGAGAAAGCCTTTGTCTTGCAGAGGGGAGGAAGGTAAGACCATTGGGAGCTGGGTTTGGTTACACAGTGGTCTTCATGTTGCCAACTTTAATTTTATGTAAATGGCTTTTATCCTTTGGAGCTGTGGTTTCAGAACCATAACAGCTTAAATCAAAATAGTGTCATCTTGGCTTTCATGTTTGAGACTTCTGTTGTGATGCTGTTGACTAGAAGGATTTACTGAGGTCCTTATCTGGTATGAAACTGAGATATGCATGAATGCAGAATGTGTGTGTGTGGTATGATCAGAAAGGTGAAGCACCTGGCAAACAATCCATTTCAGGAGTAGCTGGAGGAAGCAATCTTCTGGCATAACTTCACAGATCTAAAAAGGTGCAGATCTACAGTTTGGGTTCACCTTGATGAGGGTCCATGGGGAAGCAGTAATATCTTTTCTTGGGTGAATGGATGTACTACAGTATCAGCCAATCTTTCCTTTAGGATATTACAAGCACAGTCTGTCTTCATCTGTCCAGTAGCACCATCAACTCCTGGTAACTGTTTTCTACTGGTGAAGCCACGTGATAGTGTGCTGTATGCAGTTATGTGCAGGACGGTGTTGCTGGTCATGTCTGAATCAAGTATCAGTGTCTGTGGGAGGCACAAGTTCCTAAACCTCCACTGGACTACATGCTATTCTTGCCTTTTTTTCACCTCAAATTCCTGTGTTCATGAACATGATTTAATATCTGAGCATTTGCCAAGCCAAGTCTCTCTTCCT
>VXBZ01009252.1:267319-286274 GCA_013399135.1 Heliornis fulica
TAAAGGGGCTGGAGCACCTTTCCTATGAGGACAGGCTGAGAGTGTTGGGGCTGTTGAGCCTGGAGAAGAGGAGGCTCCGGGGAGACCTTGTAGCGCTCTGCCAGGACCTCAAGGGGGCCTACAAGAAAGATGGGGAGAGGCTGTTCAGTAGAGCCTGTTGTGACAGGACAAGGGGTGATGGTTTTAAAATAGAGGGAGGGAGATTTAGATTGGATATTAGGAAAAGTTCTTTCCTGTGAGAGTGGTGGAGCACTGGAACAGGTTGCCCAGGGAGGTGGTGGATGCCCCTGGATCCCTGGAGACATTCAAGGCCAGGTTGGATGAGGCCCTGAGCAACGTGATCTAGTTGGGAGTGTCCCTGCTTCTTGCAGGGGGTTGGACTAGATGACCTCTGGGAGTCCCTTCCAACTCTAATCATTCTTTGATTCTATGATCCACTGTTGGTGCTTCTTCCTTCCCCCAGGCTGTTATTGCCAGTGAGTTGGCATATGATGCTGGTGGACTCCACACAAACCTAGGCTATATAGGTTGGGTGAATAGGACTTCCTCAGGATCACTGGGTAGCTGCAAATTGTCATGGTCAGAGTAAACCATCTTCCACACAGTTAACTCCCTCAAGTACTGGATACCTTTCACCATGGCTGTCCACTTGCCTGGCCAACATACATCATCACTGAATAGATAACACTTGATAGAAGCCTCCTCCAGAGGCTGAGGGCTTGGGACTTTCTTCCAATCGCCTTGTTGCTGCCTCCTTCCCTGCCTTATAATTCCAGACTGCTGGCTCCATTATCCCAGCATCAGAGTAGCCAGGTAGTGATGTGCTCAGCTGGATAATGGCTGATAATATTTCCTCATAACTGTCCTCTCAAGGACAGGGATCTGGTGATGACCTCTGTTACTGAGTCATCTTCAGGTTCTCGCAGTGGTCGTGGTTCATCATCGTCTTTCACCAAAAAACCTGATTTCTGTGTGTATTTCTTATTCTGTATAGAGGTATATAAGGCTGTTTTTCCTGTAGGGTTGATCACAAAATGTTCTTAAACCAGTGTGTACTTGAAACTCTTCTGTGTAATGTCATGTGATTGTATGTTTGGCTCCATCCTAGGTACAGAAAAAGTACGGCAAGCTCAGGACTGCAAGGACCTCCACGTTGTAAACCCCGACTGGCTGTGGAGCTGCCTGGAGCGCTGGGACAAGGTTGAAGAGCAACTCTTTCCCTTGAAGGATGATTACATCAAAACACATAGGTAGGTGGGAGTTTGGGGAAGTAGGGACCACAAAAATGGGTTATTCCTACAATTATGCTAAATTGTTAATGTACATATAAACTCAGTTTCTTACATTCAGGGTGATGTGCAATGCTTACAGATTTTCATGAAAGAGTTTTTTGGGGGGCCACTTCTATGCTGCTTACACTGAAGACTCTTCAGGGATTGGTGGGCAGTCCAACAGCTAGCAGAGTCAGGAGAAAACTGTGTCACCAGTACTTTTTTTTTTAGTTGTAATTGTTAGCCATTTTCAGCTGGAGGTGATCCACAAACTTATGTAAGAAATGCCACCAAGGCACTTGTTCTTTCGTGCTGCCAATTTCAAGTATAATATACATTAACTTTGTATATTCCTTCACTCCCACCCCTTTAACTACCCACCCACCCCCTGCTCTCCTATTTCAGTTCACAAGCCATCTACCCTAAAGCAAATTTTTTTTTATTAACCCATGATATAGAACTTCTTTGGAAAATATTTTTTTTCCTTAAGAAGCTGCTTGAAATAGTGATTACTGGCCCATGAGGCTTATGAACTAGGTNCCGATGAGGCTTATGAACTAGGTGAGGGGTGGACTCTGAGAAAATATTGGCATATTGAGTGAGCAAAAGACTAAATAGAAGAGCAGAAGAGTAAGTTTTGGAATTGGTTGACCTTAATTATATATGCTACAAGACTACTCTAGGAATGTCCATAAAAGCATGCGGTAAACATTCTGGTTTTGTGGCACTTCTAATATCAATTACAATTTATAGGGTTTTTTATGCATATATATATATATGCTGTTTTCTACAGCATAGGTTTCATGATGTAATACATGCTTTTTATTTGATGGTTTGTGGGTTTTTTTGGTTAGTGATTCAATTTGATGCTTTTTTTTTGTTTTGTGACACTTCATCATAACTGGATGGAAGGCCATAATGGTGATTCCTGCAGTCTGATCTCAGTGTTTCTGCTGACACCTCTAAAATTGTTTTAAAATGCAACAAAATGATCATAGGTGGCTTAATATTTTAAGAAATTTCGTTGGGTGACTTATAGATTAATACTGTATATTTCTCATTCAAGTTGGGGAGCAAATACTACAGTGTATTACAATAGCATGTTTCTCTCTTTGTTGCATAATGCAGATTATCATGCTACTCTGTGCAGTTGTTACTACCTTGAAGCAATTCCATTAAGCATATTAAATGTGGCTTTAAAAGTGTCTTAACATATATATTTTTTTAAGTAACGTAAATATGACGCTATCTGTGTCTTTGCAGTTTTCTTTTGGAAATTCAGTTAGACTTCAGTGGGGCTGGGGGAAGAAAAAATGCTTCTTCATAAATCTTCCAAACCATTTTCCACCTCTCCTTTAGAAAAAAAGGAATGCTCATTTTATTACATTGTGGTTAAATAGCTCAATTAAATTTCTAAAGCAGTTTTTTTTCTCAACTTGATCCAACAGAGAGAACAGCCCTGCCACTTTCCCTGATACACACAGCACGTTTCAGACAGCTCTGTTCCACCCGACACCCATCCACCCAAAGTCTCAACCTGGTCCTGAAGTTCGACTTTATGATCCAAACACTGGAAAACTAATCAGGAAACGCTCTCAAACCTCTAGTCAGTTGATGTACATCCAGTCTCCAGGTCCTCCTGTCACCTTACCAGTCCATGGTGAACACTCATCCTTCAGGTACTTAAAGCATTGAGTTACTTCAATGGTGTTTTCAGAGTCTGTAGTAAAATTAACTGTTGTCATCTTTGCACTTGATCAAATTCTCATCTTTGCTTTAGTTACTTAGTTGTCTAAAAAGCTAAGGAAATGAAAGTGAATAAGCAGATAAACAAGGAGTCTAGAATTCCAGATGCTTTTTGTCTCCCCTAGGTGCAAGTAGAAACCTCAAAACAAAGGCAGCACATAGTTTATGCACACTGAAGAATGTTAGAGTAACTCATCTCTGAAGCAAAGCAGTCTAATTATTTTTTAATGAGTCTTAAAATAGTGGATTGGGGTTTTTTGTCTACCAAGTACATCTGATAGCACTTAGCTTTGGTTTCTAAAGTTTTCCCTTTCTCCTACTCCCTTTAGATGGGACATCAGCTCTGTGTTTTCTTTTGAGGAATATTAGAAGTTGTGAATGTGGGGTACATCTAACAGAGTATTATGGCATAATGCCATATGAATGAGTGCTAGTTAATAATTCTTAGGTCACCAAATCAAGATAGTAAAGCAGCAGGAAGAGGAGATGGCCTCCTTTTTGAAGCACAAAGGCATCTGGGCTTTGTCAAAGTTTGTAGATGTGGTTAAGTTCCAAAGAAAACACTTGTGTTTCAAAAATACCTAAATTATCTAAAATTGATCCCTAAGTATCTATATATAAGATCAACCTTCTGGAATGCTCACAAGTTTAGCAAAGCTTGTTGACTCCCTTGGTAAATAAGTGTCCAGTTGAAGGCAAAGCTTTTCTTTGTAAAATGTCATCAAAATTCCTTTGTGCAGTGTGCCCAGAGTATAGCAGGTGTTCTAAAGCAATTCAGCTTCTGAAGCAACCACAAAAATACAAATTTAAATTTTTTTCTCCTTTCTTCTCCCTTCCCTGCCACTTTTGTGGTCTGTCACTCGTTAAGGTTTTGTGTCCCAGCGTAGCTTGTTGGGTTTCCACTCTATCTTCCTGTTGCAAAATTATTTCAACCTATGAGGTTGGGTTTTGGGTGGTTTTTTTTCCATTTTTCATCCCTTTTTATAGGCTTTTTCTTGTTTCAGCTTCCTTGTTTCTGCCAACATAGGATTTTTGTCTTGTTTGTGAAGACTACTTGTCTACAGTTTTTTAACTGTGTCTTTAAACTCAGTATTTTACTGTGACACGTTAAAAGAACAGGACAAACTTTAAATAATCAAGACACAACTGGTATCCAGAGAGGAGCTGAAAAATGTTTGGTTATATTTGTCAGTTATTGTGGGGAAGAATTTGTCTAGAATTGGAGCTGGGAAAGGGGTGTGTGTGTATGGAATTGTTATGACATTTCTGAGATGCTTCATTATGATGGTTTATGTTAATATTAATGTGTCATTCAGTGATTTTAAGAGTAGGTTTTGATATTTATTCTACCTTTGCCAACAGTTCAGTGAAGTTATGTCCACACCTAAGACAATTCTTTTTCTTCAGGTGCTTCTTCACTTGAACATCTTACAGAAAATGAGAGAAATATACTTTAGTTGTCCTCTTAGTTGAATTTCTCAGAGCCCCAGATGACTTTCTGGGGTGAAGTGTGATTGTATTTCCTTTCTACTTGCTTGTTTTATTTCACCTAAGCATGTTTTTATCTATCAGGGCTCTAGGTCAAAATGCTTTAATTTAGGAAAGTGAATCCAATTACTCAGTGCCACAGTTTTACCTCATGACTAAGAAGCTGTAAGAAAAGAGATTAGCATAAATATGCTGGGAAATAGTATTTTTATCATCATTTCCTGTTGATTTTTGTTCTAGTGATAAAATTAGTGACCTGTAAACACTGGTTACTGGGTTGTGTCTATATTCCTCAGAGCAGTGCTGCTGTCTTCATTTAAGATGGTGAGGAGTACCTTGGTAAATAAAGTCCAGAAGGAAAGTGAAGCAGTATTGATCACTGCATCTTTAATGGCTAGAAAGTGCACTGCAGCCAGAGCAAGAGGACTGTAAAGAAGTACCAAAAAGCTGGATAGAAGCAGCTTTGCTGTGCTTTGATTGAGCAAGAGCTGAGGTAGAAGTACTGTATTGTTGTCTTGCTCTGTCTTAATGCATGCATCAAGGGTAGCTTTTTAAAAAAGCTTCACATCAGTTTAAAAATTAATGCCATATTTGACTTCAGAGAAAATTACCTTAGTGCAGCAATTTCTTGGGAGAGGACAGTGTATTTTTGTGTCCTGGCAGATTTCATGTTGCTCACATGTTCACCTCCTACAGAAAGGTGAGACTGAAGTTAAGCAGAGTTAAAGCTGTTGACACTCACAACCTCTCCTATTGTGCATGGATGTAATCAGAGCCTCCAATAATCTTTATTAGTATTTCTTAAAACGTTTTCTCATTATGAATTTCAGACAGTGGGCAACAGAGTTGTTGGGAGATGAAACCCTCTTAAAACAGGAGGCTGTTGTGAGTGTGGCATAGCCATGGTACTGTCTCTTGCTACAAGAATAGGTATTGGAGAGAACCTCTTGTAAGACTGAGTACTGCACAGGGCTTCCAGTTATCTGAGCACCATTCATAAGAACTGCTTCAATCCTCACTTAGTTTAGGTTCAGCATTCTTAGTGTCTTTCTGGGCTCCAGCTTGAAACAGAATTTAGAAACTCCAGAAATGCTATTCTAAATTCCAGAAACAGAATTTAGAGCAGCACAGGATCAGTTCAAGTGCCTCCATGCAATTTGAGCAGTGAAGCTGCTGCTGGTGAACTACAGATGGTTAATTTGGTCAGAGTTTTGTATGGCAGGCACAGATCCTGCTGCTGTGCTCGGCTTACTTTACCTTCTGTCACATCTACTGACAGCCTGAGTGGAAGGGTGGCAAAGAGATGGCAATGCAGTGCCACTTAGTGTCTGCTGGCAGCTGGCAGGAGCTGTTTTCTGTCTGAGAACAGGCAGAATTGCTCTGGAAAAGGAACCTGCGTGTCAGAGCTTCGACACTCCATGTGTGCCTCAACAATTTGCATTTTCATACAGAAACAGTATTCTACAAACATTGCAGTGAGCACTGAAGTTCTAACAGGTTGTGAGATCTGTATTGTGGTGTTGCCTAAAAAAATGCAAATGCTAATGGCATTTGGCTTAGAATAAAAATATTATTGAAGGTCAAATTTTAGTAAGTGTTAATAATACACCAACAGATGAAGCAAAGCGTAAAATATGCATCTAATTTATCTGTGACAAGTTAAAAGTGGCACTCTGTTTTTAAATAATAAGATGCACCAGATGCTTGGTTTGAAAGGTGTCAAGTAGATGGTGGCTAAAGCAATTCTTGAAGATTCCTATAAACTAATTTAACTTAGAATTTTTTGTGTCTTAAAGTCCATACTCATTGTTAGTTTCTGCTGTCTAATGTTGTCAAGTCTATGACAGCAAAAATACAAAGTACTAAATTGAAATCAATGGAGTTTAAATATTTTTACCATTTTCCTGAAGATGATGCTGTTTTAGCTTTTGCCCTGTTGCTGTATCAGTGAAAGTGTTAAAATGCCTGTTAACTTGACAAATGTTGAAGCCATCCTGCTTGGGGTGAATTCTAGCCCACACGTGTGTCCTTGTGTGCACAAGACTGGCAAGTGCCAACCAGCCTGTGCAGGGTTAAATGTGATTTTATTTTCTAAAAAGTGCTTTACTTAGTACTTTCTAAAGAGTACTCATCTCATTAGAAATAAATGGAAATTCCTGCATTTGTATGTCATTACATTTTAACTGACAAGCAGCTGAAAATGTCAAGTCTGAAGAGTGTCGTTGATAAAATAAAAATGCTTCTTACAAACCTTGAAGTCTTTGTTTTATATTGCTTTTTGGAGCTCCATGTGTATGTGCTTCTTATCTATAATATAGAGAAGAAGATAATATAGATAATATATAATATAGATAATAGATAATCTAAATAACACAAGCCTTTGGAAGCTAATAATGCAGTTTATTCTCCACAAACATTAACTGTAAATTAATGTGGTCAAAGTTGATGTAATGTTTTATTCAGGAGTGGGAGGGGATGGGGTTTTTTTTTAAAGAAAACTTCCAGACTAACCTGAGACTGGTAATATTTCTGCATGTTATGACTTCAGAGTAAAGAAGTGCAACCTCCACTAGGGAACCTGCTTTGGCAGGGAGTTGGACTCAATGATCTCTCAAGGTCCCTTCCAACCCCTATAATTCTGTGTTTCTGTGATAGCTGTGCCTAGGCTGGAATTGCAGGATCTCCAGGGTAAAGCTGTCAATACAGCTTTTAATACTGCTACAAACTAATTCCCCCCTTTGCTATTATTTGAGTTGAGGGTGGTGTTCTCTGGAGTGTTCAAATAAAGAATATAAATAAGAATACAGTGATACAGAAACTGCAAAAGGAGGAGTTAATGCTCTCATCAGTATGATAGTGAGTTCTCAAAAGTACTTGATTTTTTTTCTAGTCCAAGCCAATCTGCTTGGCTGCCTGCTTTATATATTCCATGCACTTCTTTGCATGGTCAAGCTTGTCATGGTTTGTAATTAAGTTGTATAAGGTGCTTCAACCTTTGGTTTTGTCATTCTCAGCTTTACTAAGACTGTAAATAGCATCACCTCCTGTCTCTTGGCTAGAGACAGTATTAAAAATTATGGAAATAATTTCTTAAAAGATACCTTTGGAAAATGCAATGAAATGTTGTATTTTTCTCCTCTTTTTACATACAAAAACTATTGTGAGAGCAGTTTAATAGCAAAACAAAACTGCATGGTCTTGTAAAGTAGAAAACTTTTAGTAGTGGGGGGAAAAACCCCAAACTGAAAAAAAAAACCAAACCAAATATGAAAACAACAAAGCAGAAAGCTGTTAAGTCGTGACAGGAATATCTAATACAAACTGTGGTTAGTTAATTTCTACAATGTTTTAAATCATTTTTTGGCTTCATAAGAAGCTCCAGTGCTTTTGTAGACCCTTATTTGTGACTGGATTTACATAATTTAATAATGGGGGGGTGCTAAAGCTGTTTCTTGAAAATCTAGGCTTGATGAGAAGCAGCCACCCTGTGCTAAAACTCTTGTCAGCAGATACCACACTGTAGCCTTTCTTAATTGCCACCACCCTCAGAAACAGCTTGATGATGTCTCACCTGGTAATTACAACTTGAAACAACTTGTGATTTCAAATGCTGTCACTTCTCTACTTGTTTATGACAATCATTCCCCACTCATGCAATCCTGTGGCTAACATACCTTGTGATTCATGAGCTTTATGACCCAAGAATTTTAAATAGGATTCTGGTCGGTGCTGAGCTGTGTTATGTGTTCTGGAAAGTTGCTGTGACAGCCCAATGTTTGTAGTTCAACTGCATTGTGTAGCAGTTTTAGCTTCCCCAAGTCTTTAACAGTTAAGGAATATTCACAGAAAAAGTTACCCAGGAAAGGTAGAAGTCTGCTGTTCTAGATGTAGTCTATCTTTTTATTGCTGTTACAAAGCAATTCCTATCAAGTTTTTATTATTTTATCAGTTTTCATGAACACTTAGTTCTTTTTGTATCTGCATGTTTCATTTCAAAACAGTAACTAGCACAGCAAAAAATGCAAACTGAGAGAAAATGCTGCCATATTTGAATACATTACCCAGAAGGATATATGGTCTGGTTCACACCTGGGGAATGTCTGAAGATTGAGGCTGCAGCAATCATAGAATCATAGAATAGAATAGCTAGAGTTGGAAGGGACTCCCAGAGGCCATCTAGTCCAACCCCTCTGCAAGAAGCAGGGACACCCCCAACTAGATCACGTTGCTCAGGGCCTCATCCAACCTGGCCTTGAACATCTCCAGGGATGGGACATCCACCACCTCCCTGGGCAACCTGTTCCAGTGCTCCACACTGAGCTTTCTACTTGCAAATCTCTTGTCTGTAAGGTTGAGAAATATAAAGGTATATTTGAGGCTCAGGGATACAAGCACAATGTAGATCAGGACAAGTTATCAATTCTTACATTCTAATATATCTTCAAGTGATGAACTCCACTTGAGCACAAACCTTGGAGTGTTTTAAGGGCAGTGCATCTGCAGCTACTGAAACTCTTTTTGATGGTTACTTCCAAGAACAATGGCAAGGCAGGGGGCTTGAGCACCTTGTTAAAGGCAGCATGAGAACTCAAGCCATCATCTGAAA
Organism: Heliornis fulica; assembly: GCA_013399135.1. Classification (NCBI taxonomy): domain Eukaryota; kingdom Metazoa; phylum Chordata; class Aves; order Gruiformes; family Heliornithidae; genus Heliornis; species Heliornis fulica. The sequence goes on from VXBZ01009252.1 coordinate 276,431, forward strand.
ATGAAAGGGTTTTTTGGGAGACTTTATCTTCTGTTGGTGAACACAGAACCCTATTAAGCAAAGTCATAGGTATTCAACAGTTATAAATTGCTCATAGGATTCTTATTTCTGGAGAAATTGTAAATGAAGTAAATCTTTCTTATGTGGGGACCCCTGAAATTTTTCAGAGTTGTTCAGCCACATCAGCAGCAGATGTTTGAAGACGAACTGCCTGCGAGTGAGAATGAAGAGCAGCCTGGGCCATCGAAGCGAAAACGCCAGCCAAGTATGTCTGAGACAATGCCCCTGTACACCCTGTGTAAAGAGGATTTAGAGAGTATGGATAAAGAGGTGAGCTTAACTGATTCTGACAGATTTTTAATGTAATGATTGTTAGTTATGTATAATGGTTTAACTCCTGTTAAATTGTGTGTGTGTGTGAACTGACCTTGTATGCCACTATGGAATTAAAAGCCACAGCAGACAAAGAACTACAGTTCAGTCTAAAATACAGTTATGTTCTGCAAAGCAGGATTGAATTAAGGAATTGGGAGTACTCTTGTGTGTAAATAAGCTTTTAAACCAGAAATGATAGTTTTGTCACATGAGATGTGACAACATTACCACATTTGCTGTGTGTTTAGCTTTGCCAGGGGTCACCTTAAACTTATTTTTAAAAGTAAATCTTCAAGTGATCTGGACAGAATTAGAGCTGGGGTGGGGGAAGAGAGTTCTGAGCCTGTAAAACTTGGAAGATCAGAGAGCCAAAGAGAAGCATTGGTCCTCACTGTCTGCAGATGTGTAATTGCAGTGCTGTTATCATGGTTCAACAGGTCATGGGAAAGTTCTGTTAGAGTGAACTGTGATGTTTTTCATACAGAACCACATTATTTGAAATTCAGTAACTCTTGGGGTTGTTGACTTCTGATTTCTTCTGCTTTTTATTCTAGAGTAGTTTTCTTATCTGATCTAAGACTTCTGCAAGAAATTGTATTTCTTGTCATGATGCTGGTCAATGAATCTGTGTCTTCTATGTTGTCAGTGGTACTTAAAGCAAATTGTTATTATACATCTTTTTTATGGGTTTATGTACTCATATTTTTCTAATGGTGTGGCTTTTGGAAAACATTAATGAGTTGCTGTTGCAATTTGTGCACTGAGCCAAAAGACAGTATGTGTGTTTTCCAGGATTACTGCATAAAGTATTTATTGTTCTGTTTTTAAAGATACTGTTCAGGGGCCTTGTTAAAAATCTGAATCTCCTGGCACTGTTTCGTGATTGATTGCCAACATAATAACTGAAAGTACAATTTCAAAACAAATCATCATAATTTAAGATGTTTATATTTGTAGGGTAGGTAGAAAAAAAAATTAATTTCTTTGGTCTAACTGCAGCAGCATTGAGAGCAAACCAGACTGTACGAACTTCAGAACAAATGAAGCCCAAATTCCAGTGGATTGTTTTTCATAGTTGACTTAGCTCTGGTTCCAGGAGTATGATTTGAGGTTATAGTTGCTCCCAAAAGGTTTCCCTTCCACTCTCTGTTTCCACTCCTGTCCTTATAAAATTTGCATTCCTCTGATCCTCAGCAGCTGAACCCTTTTTTTTTTTCTTTTTTTTCTTTTTTGGAGGGGTGGACACACAACATATTTTGTATTTGTTTGCTGGGGCAGTGGAGTGGGAGCTTCCCACTCCACATTTAAATGCTTCCCACATTTTAGCTCCCCAACATGGTTAGATCCAGGATCAGACATTAGCACTGACATGAAGGGGAGGGGGCAGAGAGGACATAATACTAGAGAGGTAGTGCCAGCAGCCCATCGTCTCCTGGGAGCTGAGTGTCATAGAGTCATAGAATGTGTTAGGTGGGAAGGGACCTTTAAAGGTCACCTAGCCCAACACCCTTCCTGCAAGCAAGGACATCTTTTACAGATCAGGTTGCTCAGAACCACATCAAGCCTGACATCTGCAGGGATGGGACCTCCACTACCTCTCTGAGTAACCTGTTCCAGTGATCTACCACCCTCATAGTGAAGAATTTTTACTTAATATTTAAAGGAAATACTGTTTTCTCTGTGTAAAAATCTCTGAAAAGACCACACAGTCCCAGGCAGTGTGGATTTTCTTCATAGGTGGGAGAGTTTTATTAAAGGAATCTAGGTGGAAACTAATAAAGATAATTTAAGATTTAATCCCAAATTAAATCCATTTCCATCTGGAACCTAGTTAAAGTCAGTTTGTCAGTTTTTCCTAGTAAAAAAGCTGCATCTCTTCCAATATTTTGTGGGGAAGAACTGCCATGGATAGGCATCACTACTTCAATTTGATCTCACGGGGATTTTTGTTTTCTGATGTTATTTTAGCTGTAGTTGTGCTGTGGATACCAAATAAGTTAAAGGAAATGAAAAGTGTCCCAGCAATTGGGTGGCAGTTTAAAGTCACATTTTTAAAGGCCTGGGTAACTTTTTCTTCTAAATAACTGGTTATCTGGTACATAACCTGCAAAAGATTACCCTTTAAAAATGCTGTTTGTATCAGATTGTATTTAGAATGCTGTAATCTTTATGGTATGTTGCTTGTTTCACTGAAGAGTAAGGACTGAAAACCATCTTCTAAACAATTAAATGCACTTAGTAACAACTGTCTACAAATATCTCTTGCCCATAATGCCTGTTCTAGGATGACTTTTGTTTCCTCAACCAATAATCTCATTTACTAGGAAGGTATCTAGTTTTTCCTCTCATTGACTGTGCTGGAAAGTAACTGATGCAGAAGGCCATCCTCTAGCCTGTAGTGAGTATGGCAACCTGTCTACAGCTCTTCCCACTGCTTGTTACTGCAGGGTTCATCTTTCCCACCTTCTTTCTACAGAGATACAGAAAAATAAAACCCCAGAAATTGGAATCCAGGCTTCAAATTACTCTATTAATTTCCAGAAATAAGATTTATTAGCTAAAGCAGGTTGCAGAATGGAAGGTAATGGCATACAAGTCGTGTGAGGATACATGTGTCTTTCCAGTCATAATTGGTTGTCTCAGCTTCTTCCCAGATGTTACTCCTAGATCATCCTGGGAGGGTATTTTTAAAGAATTAATTCAGAAATGTGCCTATGAACTTCTAGTATACTTCTTTCTGCACTGATACAAATACATTTAAAGAAGGCCAGCAAAAATGATGTATGATGAACATTTAATAAATACTATTAGTATTGATGATTCAAACATTATTTTTACTTAATGTGAGATATTTATTTTTATTATGGATGGTTTTCTCCTCAATTTGTGTTCCTAAATGACATTTGGAGAGAACCCTATGCAACTGGGCTAGTATCATGTGCAGTTACCTAGTCAAGCTGATGTAACCTTTACACTGTCATGTCCTTTCAATAAGCTGTTTGTTTATATGTAATAATTGCTTCCTGATGGACCTTAACTTTGCCTTTATGTAAAAGTCATTCTTTCTTCATGGTTGTTTGTTGCAGGCCCAAAGATGATTTTTAGCCTCTTGCATTGTGCTAACTTTTAAAAATTGTCTAATTGAATCAGCTTTTTATAATCCCTAAGATTTTTACTTTTGTAATGTGTCCCTTTCATAATTAGGTTGATAAGAACTAGAAGATAAGCAATCAAGTTCAAGACATTCCTTTCTTCCTTCTGGCTATGGGTGGTTCTTTTGTCTCTTTCTAAGAGAGCTGTGGTTGACAGTACAGTTTTCCCAGTGCTTCCTACTTCACCCATCTGTGTAAATTGTAGAAATACATAGAGAGATTCCAAGATGCTGTCTTAGAAAATGCCCATGACAAAGGAAAAATAAATCATCCTCCTGTGGGTTGGGGTTTTTTGGTGGGTTTTTTTCCATCCTGTCTTCTCCCTTCCAGTGAATTATGAGCCTGTGCTGGGCTCCAGATCCCATTCTGTCATGTTTATTTATAGGCTGCTGTCACATCCATGGTAGACTGGAAGTAACAATAGAAGACAGCCAGCCTTAGGTACTCTGTCAGCACTTGCAGGACCAGTCTTGGGCTGATACCCAGCACAGGCTTCCCAGATGGGAAGTTCAAAAAGGAACTTTCAGCAAGGGCAGTAAGATTTCAGAAAGTTTAGTAAGGCAGAAAGATTTATAACTGTGTTTTTCAGCACCTTCTCATCCAGCGTGGCCTGGGGTTACAGCATCCTGGAACAGCTGTGAACACATAGTTTAGGAGTTGTATGATCCTTCTGCTTTTGTGTTTATTGCTGTGGTTTTGTCAGGAGGTTTGAGAGCAGTGTCTGTGTCTTGTCGAGCATCATCACCTTGGCCATCTAAGGTAAAATACATTTCTGGTTTAAATTCCTCTCACTTATGGGACTTGGGGGAGGGAGTGAATCTGATACCAGTCAGACCTCCAGCTTTCCCGTCTCTCACTTCAGTTAGTGGAGCTGCAGTGATTCCCACCATCTGCCTGCATCTACTTAATAGCCTCAAAGTGACCACATTACAAAGGTATGTTCTGTGCATCAGTGCATTTAAGTACACAGATTTTTCTTGAGTGGGAGTTGTGAAATGAACTACTTCTTGCATCAGAATGAGTCCGGTGATTTGGTACATACCCTGCAACTTCTTGTCTTTTTAACTAAGTTGGAATTTATGTGCTGTATTGAGACTGAAATTACAACATTTTGTTCTTACATAAGGCCATTTTGTCACTCTGTTTTGCTTTCATCTGAAGAGTTTAATCCATTAATTCCTGTTTTGTATTTTAAGTTAGTGACCATACCATGCAGTGAATTGAGAAGCAGTTTTTTTTTCTCCATCAGCTTACAGAAAGCTATTATCTCCATGCTTAGATTCTTAGTTTTACAATACTAATTTAATGCAGAGGATGTGGTCTCTAGAACAGAATAATAGCTGGGCTCACTTAGACACTGCATTGCACATTAACAGTTCTTTGAATTTCAACAGCTACAATTCTCATACAAAATGTAACATTTAGTGCGTCATAAATTGTACAGATGCTAAATTTAGTTAACAGTCTGTTCTTAAAAATTGTAGCCTAATAGTTTGGCAGTGAGAACTGGCAGTGTAGAATTAAGAGATCAGTATAGTGAGGTGGCAAGACTGAAGACAAGCACTTAAATGAAGCTGGATATCAGTCATTTGTTTCTGCTTTTCTTTGGCTTTGAAGAAATGAGTTTCTGCTGAAAATTTGAAGCAATTCTATAAAGAAACAATGCATTTCTGGAGCAGGCTGCCCAGAGTCTCCTTCTCTGGAGACATTCAAGACCAATCTGGACATGTTCCTATGTGATCTACTCTAGATGATCCTGCTCAGGTAGAGGGGTTGGACTTAGGAGCTGGAAGAGACCTCGAAAGATCCTCTGTGATTTCTATTTATATTCAATTACACTGAAAATGGGGCAAAACTTTGGTAAATAGAGTTCAATAACCTCATTTTAACATATGTGGCTAAATCAAGTGCAGCTAGGCTGTCAACACTAATTGGCCACAGTGAAGAATGAGTAGTCTGAGCCATGTCAAACAATTTGTAAGCATCCCTAACATAATTCTGAGCAGGTGCATATAGGACCTCATTGAGCCACATCACCAGTCTGTAATATGCTTTTACATTTAAATTTGAGCTGTTATTCTCTGTGAGTGATATTTAAAATTCTCTGCTGAAGTCTTGGTCTGTCTGAACTGTTTCTTCCTGACTATTTTTGTGTTTATCAAGGTGTTCTGACACTTGTATTTCAACATTTGAATAAATACAACTGTCCTGCAGTTATTTACAGGTTCAATTTCTGTTTAGAATTCTGGGCTTATAAAAATGCAAGTTCATCTTTATGACATAAAGGCTAGGTTATTCATAAATGCTGTATTAAATGACAGTCTGTACCATGGGTTTTTAATCACTTCTTGTTCAGTTACCATAAGGTGACTTAGTTTTAAATTGAAATTGTGCATAACCTCAGTTGCTCGCTTCTAAGACATCTTCCAGATGAAATATCTTTCTTTGATAGTCTTTGTTCTTGTCAAGCAAGAGCTTTGGAGAACACTGAATTTTAACCACTAGGTCCTGCCTCTGTCTGGTAGTCCTGCAGCTGGAAGCTTTCTAGCTCCTGTTCAGCACCACCAAGAATATTTCCATTCCATCTACAGCTTTAACAGTGATTATGAAAAGCTGCAGAACTAGAGCTCCCTACTGATCTAAAAAATTCTCTGCTGTAATGCAGTCACAAAACAAATAACCTGAATGACTGTAATTTTTTCATGTCTACAGTAGTGGCATTAATTTTAGATTTTGAGATAATGTCATTATTACTTCATAGATGTATGGGTTTTGCACTTTGTCTTTGCCAAGGGCCACAGTCAGCTGTAGACAATATTCCCTGTTGCTCCTCATAGCAATTACCACAATACCACTTTCTGTGAGATGAACATGGACAGCTGCAAATCTGATATTTTAGTGCTCCAACATCAAACTTGCTTCATCACAAAGGTATTGAGGACAGGATGTAGCTGGCATACTGTGACACAGAGATCATACCCAAACCTGCATAGTATTCACAATCTTACTGTTGAGCTTGTTCTAGGAACAGACAGTTCTGCAGCTGCTGGGCTTATCTTTCACTGTGTTTTGGCTTGGGCTTGGGGTGTTTTTGTGGGTTTTGTTTGTTTTGGGGCTTTTTGTGATTAAATTATTGCTTGCTTAATTTTGGCTACTGAGTGGGCTTGGCTTTGCAGGATACTTGCATGTGCAGAGTGGTTGTATTTCCTCCCTACTTCCCTTAAAAGCCCCATATTTGATTGTACAGAGTCTGTTTGAAGTCCCATTGCCCAGGTCAGCAGAAACCATTGAAAACTGACCTTGTCCTCATTGTCACCTTTAATTTGCTAGTAAAGCCACTTCAGAAATAGTCTTCCCCCACTCTCATTATTTGAGGTGGTTGTTAGCTTGAGCACACTGATAAATGCCTCTTGGCTTTTGTGATCCAGGCCTGGAGGTTGGTGGCCCTGCCTGTGGCAGGGAGGTTGTAACTCGGTGATCCTTGGGGTCCCTTCCAACCCAGACCAGTCTGTGATTCTGTTACAAGGAGACAAAGTAATCCAAAGCTCCCTGACAATCAAACAGTGCTTCATGAGGCCAGTTAATGTCTGGCAAGGCTAATGCTTAAACTTGGTAAAAATTAGTAAGTTGTGGCAGATCCAAGCTGGATCTGTCTGTAGGTAAATTGGATCTGGGTGGGTTTACTAGCTTTTGTAGTGTATGTGAAAATCTACACTTGAATGCAGCATGTCTGTGTTTATATAGCAGTTGTTTTGAGTTAGTAAGCCCTGCTGTATCCCAATCACTCTAGTCAGCAGTAATTTAAGTTCCTCTGAAGCTGTGATGCCTGTACTTGTGGATTAAAAAAAAAGCTGACTTTTGCCTGTCTTTTGTTCCCACTGGTTTGAGTTTTACTTAGTAGACTGACTTCTGCACAGCTTTATATGATGCTGAACAAGAAGTTCAACCTTTGAAATGGAAAAAAGCCTTACTTTTCTCTGAAATACGTGTGTAGCAGTGGGTGTTTATTCAGTCTCTCTTAGTGAAAGATGTTTTCAGTTAACCTTGGGGATGGGAAGACCTAGCACTGTGCTGACAGAGGTGTTAAGGCTTCTGGTAACAAGAAATCATTGTGGGAAAGCTTTGAACCACTTGAGATGCAAATGAAAATACAGATTTATTTTTTTTTGTCTGCATATTATGTGTACTTGAAACTGTTTATGCTTGAATATGCCCTCTTTTCAGGGTGAGGATCATTTGGGTAATCTAATAAAATCTATAGTTGTGACTGTTACTCTACATGATGTTTCCTGTCTATGACATGGTTCAGTAACAGACTGCATTTTTGTTTGCAGCATTGTAGAATCTGAGCACTTTAGAACCTTAAGTGTAATCTAAATAATCTGTAAGTCAGGTTCAAGTGATTAGAAATTAGTCCATATCAAATTCCCTTCCTCTCTTGGATTTCTTATTTTAATGGAAAAACTAGATGGGTTAAGCACTAAATGGTTTTCTGAAGTTTTCACTTTTCCACATGCAAAGTGTACTTGTAAGCTGGCTACAGAATTAAGTAATGTCTTTGGAGATGACTTGGAAGAGAATATGTGGATAAGATACTGGTACTTACTCTCAGAAAAGCTGAGAGATTCTGATTAGAAGTGCAGGTTGCAAAAACCTGTGGGACTTGGAGGAAGTGGAGGGCAGGGATTATTTTAAACCTAGGAATCTATTCTGTCTGTAATCTAAAGTGTTCAATGTCTATGGATATTTTAATTTTCTGGCTTTAGGGGGAACTTCATAAGAGCAGAGGCTGATGCTGCTGAGAGGGCACTTGAATGCATTTTGATAATCAGAAAACTGCTGTAAAATGAAACTTGTGTCCAAATAAAACTTACTCTGAGGGACTGACTGGAAGCAATACAAGCAGTCTGTTTTTTATGCTAAGTGATTTGTACCCAAATTTCTATTTTCATAATATAAATAATACAAAGCCCAATTAAGAACTCAGTAATTGTACAGTCCATTGATAATAATGTGCTGATACCATGCTGCCCTCAGCACTTCATTAGCACCTTGCTACCTTGCTGCAGATGCCTCCCCTTGGCAGTGTAATGTGTCAGAAAGGATCACTTGGAGCCTAGGCACCGTCCTCTCAAATTGCCTTGTGTCACTTTTGACAGTATGATAAGACTTATAAATTCATGTGTTAGTGGTATTTCATGATATTTAAGCACCTTTTTTGCAAGAATTCTTTCATTAGAAAATTAATTTACATACCAAACAAAAAAAATCTCCATCAGCAGACTGTTTGTGCATGTCTTTTGCTATGTATCTAGGAATAAGAAGGTTACAATGACTTCTGGTGAAGCTGTGCCTCAGTTAATAGCCAGACTGACAGGTCTTTGGAGAGACTTGCAAAATTTTAAAACAAAGCTGCTTCTTGCTGCATATATCAGCAAAATATACTTCATTTAATGTAGAAAGGATGGCTTAGAGAGCAAAAGGGATCATGATGCTGGCATGGTTTAAAACAAGGGTGAGCAGTGCTACCCCAAACTGTTATGGCTGTTTAACATATTGCTGTAAAGGTTTACAAGGTGGGAGCTGTATTGATCCATATTGGCAGCAGGCTGAAATCCCTGAAGTGTCCATCTGTGTTTACCTCTTATTGTTTAACAGTTTTGGATACTTGTAGTCTTTGCCAAGCATTTTTGTTGGCTAGGAAAATATAACATTAATGTTGGTTTGTTTTGCACATCTCAAAGTTAATTTCTGTTTGTTAAAGGTCTGTTTCTATAAGAATTTTCTTTCCTCCAGTCCCTATACTCTTGAGTTTGTGTATGTTAGTATTCTGTTTGTGTATCATCTACAGACTCTAGGTTTTCCAGCTGCTGGATATTTAGATAGTGCTTTTAAGTGTTGAAGGTATGGAAAAACTTGAAAGATTGCTCAGTGACACAAATTTTAGTATGCATAAAAAAAATCTGCTGAGAAGGCAAGTAAGCCACAGTAGTAGCAGGTGGTTCAGTTTATCAGGTTATGAAATTTTATATTTGCCATCACAGAGTATATGATCATAGAATCATAGAATGATTAGAGTTGGAAGGGACTCCCAGAGGTCATCCAGTCCAACCCCCCTGCAAGAAGCAGGGACACCCACAACTAGATCAGGTTGCTCAGGGCCTCATCCAACCTGGCCTTGAACGTCTCCAGGGATGGGGCATCCACCACCTCCCTGGGCAACCTGTTCCAGTGCTCCACCACTCTCACAGCAAAGAACTTTTTCCTAATCTCCAATCTAAATCTCCCTCCCTCTATTTTAAAACCATCACCCCTTG